>VTGD01000032.1:0-487834 GCA_013406985.1 Calonectria crousiana | reverse complement strand
GCAAAAAAACATACAACAGCGAGGATTCCCCGGTCGTCACCGACCCGAGTACTAATTCACCGCTTCTTAGCTTGACTATGGGAGAGCGGACGGGATCCCGTATTTTCTAAGAGCTATGGTCGTATGTGAGCAGTTGTAGGCATAGAACGCAAGATAACCCAACACCCATGATGCTTCTTCAATAAGATATACTATGCAATATCGCCACCCCAAGGAACCTCAAGATAGAATACCGCCACGCCTTTCTCGAAAGATGTGTTGAAAATGGTTAATCCAGCCACTTACCTCGCATAGCACTATTAATTAGGGGGTAGCGAGAATTCTCCCGCCGTGTGTCCTATTTCCTCTGATTAGACTCAAGCATCCGACTTGCATCGGATCGTATAGGGCATAAAATACCCACGGGTACCCAACAATCGGATTACCCAATTTACCCATGGGTAAGTACGTACTATCCAATTTACTTATAAATATTATATATATTTATTTATAAAATATTTAAAAATAATTAATAAATTTAAAATATTATTATTATACTTATTTATATTTTTTATATATTTTTTAAACTTTTTTTCTTTAAATTATTTAATTATTTTTAAATAGCTTATAATTTTCTTGGGTAGCCCATGGGCTACTTACCCCTAGTACGGGTAACCCATGGGCTACCCATGGGTACCCACGGGTCGGGTATTTTACGCCTTAGGATCGTAGAAAGACAGGCCATTGGCGAGGCTTTTTTGTGATAATTTGAAGGCGGTTTTAAGTGACCGCGTATTGTATCCTAGGGCACGAGGGATTGCCTTAGCTATTGTACTGGTTGACGCTCTGCTTGATATTCACTAGTGCCTAAATAAAAATGCGTCTCAATACCATAGCTTTGTTAACCATTCCACAACTGCAACCTGCATTGGCAGTTTCAAACAAATAATGTTTGGTTGTGCAAACAGCGTTTGAATTGGTTACACATGACCATTCTTTGAGGGTGTGTCTATGGGATAAGAGTAAAGACCTAAACTAATGACAATTTCCGTTGCTGGCATCCACTCATGGCAGTTTCTCCCTTCATAATTCCATGAATGTACAAATCTCCAACAAATATTAACTCATCAGAAGAACCGTCACTTTGTGCATTAGATCGGTGTCGTGGGATGAGCGGCACTCTGCCACCGTCAACCACCCATATCTACTCGCCAAGTTGGGCAATCTCGGGAACAAGCCCAAATAGTCCTTGATCTGATATTATAAATCGTCTCCCAGCAGTGATGTCAATCACATGGCCGTGAAACATGTGGGCCATTTTATGAGAGAGACTTTTCTTTAGACCAGGTACATTTCTGTATTTTGTCTCTGCCAACCAGATCCACCACCCTCTGAGTCCACAATCGGAAAAAATCTCCAGAGTTTACTTCCGCGCACCGCCCCGAGCCGTCCGTGTTTCGTTTCGCGTCCGTGCTCCAGGCTTCCCTAACACTTTGCCTCGCTGTGGCGTGTGTGCCCGCAGCCGTCATTCATCATGTAAAAGTTCCATATAATATTACGCAGCTCTCATTTTACTGCATCTGCATCTACATGAACAAAGCAGCAGCTAACACGCTCAATGCCAGCAGTATTGACCGACTGCCCTACATCATGTGCATGCGAAAAAGGCAATCCACCGGGGAGGCCTCTAGAGCGCCACGATAGGCGTGTAATAAGTCTTTCCACTCTCGCTCGTCTTCGTCAAGGCACTGCTTGTAAAGGAGCTGACCGTCAATGCGCCGAAATCTTTCCATTCCATCCTCCTTCCTACACAGAATGAGACTGGTTATGGCCCGACCGCCATGGGCAAAATCTCCGAATGCAATAATGCGTAGTGACGCTATTCCTTGCGGCCCAAAAGCCCACTCAGCAAACTCGCGCAACTCGTGTCGCAATGGAGCTTCATGACTGTCCGAGGTCGGCGAGTCTTCCTGATCATCGATGCCCCAAGACGCACAATAAACCGAGCTTGTTTGGCGGATGTGCAGGACCTTCAAGGAATCCTTTACTGTAAATGGAAGTAAAATGGATTTCTGCAAGTAGCTTAGTTAGCTTGGAATTATGACGGAGGCGTCAAATGCTTACTAGGTGCTCTGGAAGACAAGCCAGGCCAATGAATTCAAGATCAAGCTTTGCCAGAGGGTTCTGTGAAGGGTCTTCTTCGAGTCGGCGCATGTCGTCTCCCGAAATGGCTAAATCCGGCAAATCGCACGGGTCTGCAACACCTAGGAATCCTTCAACGATATTGAATTCTCTTTGGTGATGAATTAACTCCCTTAGAGTTGTATGGCGGCGAGCAACGAGGTCCCAAAGCTCAAGGGTTGAGGTAGGGCCATCTTGGTTTAGAAAAAACCCTTCAAGCCCGTCAAAAGCGTTTAGGAAATCTGCAATAAGAGCTTCATCCGATTCACATGTCACATCGCCAGATTCCTGTATTTCCAGTGTCTTCAGCTTTAACCGGTAGTTGAGCTGTATAACACTTTTGATGAATAGATCCCAGCCAGGACACATTCTCAATGTGAGAGACGAGAGTGTGTCGAAATTGAGGGCCTTAGCCATCGCCGCGGAGAGAGGTATCTGCGAGAGGGAGAGGACACGAATTGTTGGAAAGAAAGGTTGCGGAGAACGATCGTTCAAGCCAAGAATCCCGTAAGCAAAGTAGTCTTTCTCTTTGATGCCATCCATGTTCTCCCGGTCGTCGCTGGTCCAGTCAAGGTGACCTCGGAATGTGGGCCAATATATAAAATCCAATTCTAGCTTTCTGAGATGGGCCGAATTACGTCTCAGTGACAAGGTGAGTGCACCCAAATTATCAACATGAGGCCCTTTCCAACTCAGGCTACGAAGTTTGCAGAATGAGGATAGGTCTATTTGGCACTCTCCGTCGTGGTGGCCCTGGCAAGTAGGGTCAGTAATCAAGCTCAATGATTGGAGGGAGCGCTGTCGAAGCGGGACAAGGCCACTGGCTCCGAGGATTCGAGGCGGAACGCATGTCCCTAAATCCCAGCTACATTGATGTCAACCGCGTTCTCATTCACAAGTTCTGCATATAGAAGCACCTACCTGAAACTTTGCAATCGGTCCGCCTTGATTCGTCCAAGTAATGACTCTGCCTTTTGAGCAAGCCGATCGAAACTGGGCTGGCATTGGATTTTTTCATGGTAAGTGTCGTAATTCTCATCATCTTCATTGTCATTCGCATCATTTTCATCGCCGGTATCGATATCAAGGCCCAACCGGTCTGAATGAGGACACCTTTGTGGTGTAGAATCTCGAAAATTAGCCCGGAAGTGAAGTTGCGTGGCACGTAAAAGACATGATTGCGGCAAAACATCCACCTGAATACGATCTAAACGAGATTCGTCCCGGCCCTCAATGGTGATAGATTGCCAAAGCTTGTTAGCAACACTTTCGCATAGCCATCTTGAAGCCTGGGAAAGATTTTTCAAATCGGCTTTCGTCAACTGTCAGGATAAACCATTTAGAGTCTATTGTGAGAGAGCGCTAAACAGACGACTAAACGAACCTTCTCAATAATGAGTAAAAAGACGTCCCCTGGCAGTATCATCAACAGATCGGACATCCTGGCTTGCTCGTAGGTGTCCACTAACAGAACCTGGGTGTTGAATAGGTGGCCTGGGTGCAACCTAGCGTAAATGCTACGCTCGTTGCGGGGGCGCAGAGGTTGATGGGGGCATATTGAGGGATATTCATCCAGGAAGAGAGGGAAGCAAGACCAACAAATTTCATGGGGTCATTCAAAAAGCCCCACATTTTCCATTGGTTCTTGAGACAAGGCCAGTATCACTCAGATTCTGGTCTTCTCGCGTCGTAAGCCTGCTTTTTATTAAGATGTGGAGACTTCGGATTGCATAAAACTCCGGCTTGTATTTAGGTGTAATTGATTCAGATCGATCCAGCACGCCGATTCCGTTGGAACAATCCGACACCTTGAAGTTGAGAAATTAACCAAGTAAAATCAAAGTACTACATCAAATACGGAAATTCCGCCAAGATCTGAAAAGAATATGATGCAATACTTGCATAATTCTCTGTCTCACAATTGAGATCGCTCCTTAGGTATAGTGCTCAGTTTCTTCTCAGCTATGTCTCCACATCTTACTAAAAAGCAGGTCCACATCTCGAGAGACCAGGACCTCAATCTAAAAATAGGAAAGCATCAACCAGCCAACAGGTCTTGTCTAGAACCTATGCAGCCACTGCTTCGAGACTCTTCCGCGCTTTAGTGTGTGCAATTGGTGCCTCGCCGCTTCGGATTTACAGCCCAGTCGCCGCTCTTCACCCCCCAATCACGTTTCCGGTATGGCAAGCAGGGCCATAGAAGGAACTTAACACGCCGATCCTCTCTACCCACCCAACATTGCCTTTCCTAGGGTATAGCATCTCATTTTCCTAGTAAAACAGTGTGACTGCGAAAATGTAAGGGCATACCATATATTGCCAAGTTTGCAGCATTCAAGATGATAGCATGAGTGAGGTTCAAGCAAAAGAACTAAAAATGAGCCACACAATTTCGACGATACACTACCTCAAGGAAATGGGCCCCTGGGCAAATTGGTCATTTTGTCAGAAGAGCAATCAAGATCCAAACACAGCTTTCGGAACCTCGAATGCGTCCTTAAGCTCCTAGGCACCGCTGTGCAGTCAACCGCAGACGCATCTGCTCTAACAGAGGGCGGTTTGGATATGCCCAAAATGAGTTCAAATCTATTGGAGATTATCTATTTACAAGCGCTACGAGCGAGAGCCCCTCACCGTCGACCATGATTGGCTTCAGGATTCTACGTGCAGTAAACCAGCGAAGTCTTCTCGGCGGTAGTTGGGTGAGACTCGCTTGGGCAAGAATATTATTCCTCTGGGTGACCGCATCATGCAAGCTCTGCCCCGGATCCTGAGCACTGTCGGTGGCAAATCAGGTGTCCCTGCTGCTATATTTGCTACTGTTACCAGCCTTACTACTTCAACAGAGGAGTACTTTGCGAAATACATGGTGGCTACATGCACCGATTCGGAACTGAACCAGCCATTGACCGACTTGTCCCTCGGGCCACAGATCAGTGAAACAACCCGTGCCAGTGCGGCATGAGTGGAAGGTGACCAGTTGTATTCGGCCTCTGCGCTGGGCTGCCAGAAAGTTAGGTTTTAAGGTTGCCCTGAGTGAAATCTCGGCCTGAAACTGAGATTAAGGATTGTAGGGTGTGAGGTTCAGAAACACGTTGGAATTTTGAGTCTATTTAGTAAAAGGCAGACTACACAGCTAACATCATTGAAGCTAAGTATGCCGAGACTGCTTGTGCTACTCCTGGGGTGGGCGTAACGTATGGACACAGCTGAAGAGGCAGACACGGAGGCGGCGGATCTTAGACGCCGTCTCGTGTCGGGATCGGGACAACTGTATATTTGGACCCACCCTGCTCCAGCCATAACGGAGGCAACCGACACCTGTAAAAACGGACAGCTTACCTGTTGATAATTAGAGGTAAGCTGTCCGTTTTTACAAAAGCTATCTTCTCTAAATGAAAACCAACTGATTAATAGGAATTATGTCATAGTTCCGCACATGCATTACACCGACTAGAATTCTGAGTGAGGGCATCAGTATGGCTTGAATTCAACTTTTTCTTGGGTTATTCTGCATGGATCTTGATTTTGTCATAGACCCGCGCATGGCATTATTTGCATTTCATCGGCTCTAATTATAAGCGATAGTATTACTCAGTCATTCAGTGCTATTTAAAACACTCTTGATTCTTAATTACACACAATCCAACAAAGCATCCTGTTTGCATACTCTTCAACGGAATTGACTAGACGAAACACTTTACGTATCAAGAAAATATGTCGAGCAAAAAGATCATTACTATTGTGGGAATTACAGGAAAACAGGTAATCAACTCCCAGAGACCAGCTCGTCAAAGTGGGCGTACGGCGCGCTAACGACCCGAGGAAAAGGGAGCCTCCGTGGCCGAAACCTTCCTTAACGAACATGGATGGCACGTCCGAGGCATCACGCGCGATCCGAAAAAATCATCCAGTCAAGCCTGGGCCGCCCGAGGCGTCGAAGTAGTCAGGGGCGACTTGAACGACGTCGATTCCCTCAGGGCTGCCTTTGCCGAATCTACCGTCATCTTTGGCGTTACGGACTTCTGGGGCATCGCTCGGGATCCCGACGTTCAACGGCAGGCCCATGCTCTCGGCCAGAAGGTTAATGAGCGTGCTTATGACCTCGAAGTACAGCAAGGACGCAATATTGTCGATGCTGCCAACGCGACAGTAGATACCTTGGATCGGTTCGTGCTCTCAACTCTATCACCTACTAAGAAGTGGAGCAAGGGCAAATACTCCCACAACTACCACTTTGACGCAAAATGGGAGGCTGTTGAATATCTGAGAGCCACTTATCCGGAGTTGGCAGAAAAGACGTCGTACCTGCAGGTGGCGCTGTACCTCACCAATTGGAGGGAAAATGAGCTGGGCAGGCCGAATAAGGTGAGCCAGTATTATTGGAAACTCTTTCGAAGTGGCGGCGTGCGCGTCAACTGGACAAGTGACTGATTTCAACTGCAGCAACCTGACGGTACCTTTCTGCTCACGATACCCTCTGATGGAGATGGCCCAGTTTCCATGGTCGACGCCCGGCGTGACACTGGCAGGTTTCCCAGCCGTTTTTTCAGGCCACACTAGCTAATGATTATTATTTAAGGAGTCTTTACCAAGGCCTTAGTTGATGTTGAGCCTGGGATTGTCCTTGTCGGCCGTTCTAGTTTGCTGAGCTGGAACGAGTTTGCCGTTTTGTGGGGACAAATCCACAACGTAAAATGTCGCTTCGAGCGTCTGGACCGCAAGATCCTTGAGAACGCCATTCCCGGAGGCATCGGTGAGGAGCTGGCAGATATGTTTGAATACATTGGAGAGTTCGGTTATGACGGAGGGGACCCGAATGTCGTGTATCCCGAAAATGTAAGTGATACGTCGGCCTGTATCGCGTTTCTTTACTGATGCCCAGAACAGCTTGGTATTGATATCCCAGTGTATACAGCTGAGGAGTATGTTAAAAATGAGGATTGGTCTATTTGTTTCTCTTCCTAAGTCTTCAAAGGCGAGATTCAACTTAGCCACACGTTATAAGCGAACTAGGAGAATGGGGGGTAACAATATTGGCGGCTGGTGGACCATTGGTGCTAATAGAAGGAATAACGTTCTTTAAGGCCTAGCACCGGGTGATCGATTTATTCCACTCACGTGACCAGCTTGCAACACCATGGCCCAGAGATGGCTAGCTCAGGTAGATAGAGGATGAGAGACAACAGAGATAATGATGAGCTCGCAGCTGCCATTCCTATAACCTTGACTGCGCCATAACGAACCCCGAGACCTACGCGCAAAGTGGAATCATTTTTTAACCCGCATGTCATTAAGGTTTAGTTAATTAATCTAACTTCAGTTGTAAGGATATATGGTAGAAAGAGCCAAGACCTCAATTACCATCACTGAAAGTTTTCTATTGTTGACAATAAATGGGAAGAACATGCCAATTTCTATGCTTGCTGACCGTCCTGGGACCCAAAACCTTGGAACAAGCTACATCAACAGGGCAGGATTTGTGTACCATGATATATTTGGCGGGATTGGTGCTCCTTTTAACCATCTCCTCTATTCAATAGCCAAGTAACAGCAAGCAGTGCTCCTCAAAACGCATAAACTCTACTGGTTCGCAATGTTGTTCCAATACACAGCTATAAGATAAATTAATTGTACTGTGCAGACACTATGTCTGTGACTACGTATATCGGCGTCTATCATTTTTGACGGCCTAAATCTTTGATCTTGTTTCCATACCAGGCCTAGGATTGCATGTTAGTGATCAGTTCTCGACAAGAAAATCCAAAGACGCACTGTTTCATAACCTGCCCCAATGACATAGTTGCCAATCTTCTTTAATAGCCATGGGGTTTGGATTGAAGCGACGACGGCCCGGGCGTCGTCGTTCTCTTTGCTCCAATTTAATAACGTATTTATCGGAACAGAGGGATCCAGTGCTGCAGGCCGAGCAATGCCGACCACGTCCAAAGCACCGCTTCTCAAGGCGTCTTCCATAACCTTGCGGCTGCGGAAGCCACCCGTGACCAGCAATGGTAGGTCGGGAAATCGGACTCTGACTACTCTTGCAAAGTCTAAAAAGAACGCTTCTCTCTCTTTGGTGCTCTGTCTCTTAACCTCGACGACCTTTGCTGGGTCAATGACCCCCTATGGAACTTGTTAGCTGTCTTGATGTGAATACTGCCTGCACTGCGGGCTTACTATTGGCTCCTCGTAGCTGCCACCACTAATTTCCAAAAAGTCTATGCCAGCCATATAGATGAGTTGAAGTTGCTCAAGGCAGTCCTCCAGAGCGAGGGACGATTGGTGGTCGACCGAGTTGAACTTGATTCCAACGGTGAAGCCAGTGGGGACGGCTTCTCGAATAGCTTTGATTATGTCCACGACGATTTTTGCCCGAGCTGCAGGTGTTCCGCCATATTCATCGGTTCTCTGGTTGGTCTTGCTAGTTAGAAATTGGGAGAGGAGGTACCCGTGCGCGGCATGAAGCTCGATCCCGTCAAATCCCGCATCGGCCGCGAGCACTGCCGTTTGGACGAACCGGCCTTGTACATCGAGGATTTCCGCAACTGGCATGGGCCTTGGTGTCCCGAAAAGCAACTTGGATACCACTGCAGAAAATACACCCTTGCCAAGACGTAGAGGAACCGCGCTGGGTGCCAGCGTCTTTTCAAAGATACCTCGCGTACCGGCTCCAGCTGGGGACTGTCTGCCCAGGTGGCTGATTTGGACAACGGTCCGACTTCCCTCGCTTTTGCACACTGATGCCCACCTTTTCCAGGCGTCAAGAATGCGAACCCTGTCTATGGAATCGTTGTTGGCGATATCCCCTCCTTGACCGAGGTGGCGAGGATCAACCTGCACGTTTCCTAAAAGCAGCTTCAGTGGCAAGTCATTTATATCAGGAACGCGTAGGCGGGGGCATACCGGTGATAATCATTCCCCAGCCTCCGTTGGCCCAAGCCTTATAGGCGGAATATACCTCCTCTGTCGGTAGAAAGTCCTTGTCTGCAATATTTTCCGCCATGGCAGCCTTAGCTAGCCGGTTGGGTAGCATCAGGCCAGACCTAAGCTTGATCGGTTCTGCGATTGGGGAAGTCATGGTGTATCGGGACAAAACGTTTTGCATGTGCTGCAAAAGGAATCGTGCTCTGTACTACTGATTCCGTCTATTTAAAATAAACAGCGTCAGTCGTGACGATCTAGCTTTGCAAAGCCAGTTGTAAAAGGTGGTTTATCACTTCGTGACAAAGCAACACATGGTATTGTATCATTGCTCCGGCTGCAGGGATAAGGAATGGCGTCGGCGCAATCTGGGTCCGAATGTTGAATTGGTGTCGATCCACTGTTGTGGGGTCCCAAGTCAAGCTGCGGGCCTGGAAGAATGGTATCTAGTGAGAAACTGCTTGAGTTTCAAAGCAGGAACCCGGCGTAATTATGGGTCTAAAAACAGAAAGAAAGTTAGGTGAGATCCAGGTTAAAACTGGGCTTTTGTATATGAGTTCATATGAGAATAATACTTGCTTTCATAGGTTGGTTCTTTTATAAATGTAAGAGCAAGCCTAACCTAGGATGGAGCACCTATCTTAGGTAAAAAGAAAATAGCTCGACCGCGTCCTCATCAATCAAAGCGCCTTGACCTAGGAACGGCCTGCTGTAGACAGCACCAGCCACATACGATGATCTTGTTGGGCCAGAAGGTGAGACCTGTCAAACTGTAATTGGCTCGACCGGCCTGGCCACCGATGGTCTTGAGCCCGGCTCGGACACCCTCATTAGAGGCGAAGTCGTTGATAGTGGTTGAGTAATCATGAAGCCACCACAGAAACCTTGTTCGTTAGCTTGTTGCCTAGTGTGAGCGCACTAGACATGAGGTTTAATCTCAAATGGGTCCGTGTCCGTTCACTAACCCCAGCCATTCCCACTTTCGGAGTTACTTATATAATACTCCCGTCCCGAATAGTTATCGAACAGCTCATGTGCTTAATGACCGACACATTAGCTGGCATGTTGCATATCCCGAACTGCCGTGGTCATTCATTCCTGGCCCTTGGTTCGTAACGGTTAGGAACTCATGAGTTTTGAGACTTTCTGCAGGGTCTCTCCCACTTGCATTGTGATATGAAAGTATTTAAAGTTTTCTTACTCGCCATGTTCGGGCTGTTCAACGCTCCGACAATCACCATGCAGATGCACAATATAATAGCTATTTGTTCATTCAGGCGAGGCACTTGCAACCGACATCTTCATGATATTTAATAAGGTATAAATCTTTCGCTCTCATAAAATCAGCCAGTTTCTCGTTTCCGCATCAATATTCAACGCACTATATTACAGATCTAACTTGTTGTGATCATGGACGGCTTCCGCGGACAATTAGAATCAATCCCTCTTCCTAGCATGTCATTTTCAGGCCAAACTGTTATTGTCACAGGCTCAAACACTGGCCTGGGGTTTGAAGCTGCTAAGCACTTCGTACGACTTGATGCAGGGTTAGTTATTCTAGCCGTGAGGTCGTTAAAGAAAGGTGAAGCCGCCAAAGCCGCTATTGAGGCTTCCACAGGCCGAAAGAATGCCATTGAGGTGTGGGAACTAGAAATGGATAAGTATGATTCAATCATAGCCTTTGCCGCGAAGTGCGCTTCACTTGGTAGACTGGACGTCGTGGTGGAAAATGCCGGTGTTTTACGGAATACTTATGAGGAGTCTGAAGGGACGGAAATTAGCATCAAGGTCAACGTCATCGGGACGTTCCTATTAGCGCTCAACCTATTTCCAATACTTCGGAGGTCACAGCTAAGAACCGGAAAAACGTCGAGACTAGTTATTACTAGCTCTTCTGTTCATTACAATGTGAGTCCCTACCTACTCCTGTCAGGCTCTTCCTCCGACAAGCGTTTCAATTACTCATGAGTCTAATGCCATGGAGGCCAAATTCCGCGAACGGCGCGAGCCTTCGATCTTCGATGCTTTCAACAAGGAGAAATCATCGTATATGAATGATCGATACAACGTGTCAAAACTGCTGGAAGTCATGCTTGTCCGTTCGATCGCCGCGGCAATGAAGGCGGGTCCCCATGCCGCTGAGCCTGTCATCCTTAATAATGTACACCCTGGCCTGTGCGAGTCTGAGCTCGACAAGGATGTCAAGGTATAGTCACGGCTCTCCGCGGCCTCTCCGCTCTCTTTATGGAATAGCATGTTTAACCAGTTTGCAGGGGCTTGCTAGTTACCTTCTCACATTTGCCAAGGCACTAGTTGCACGAACGACGGAAGTTGGTGGACGCACACTTGTCCATAGTGCAGCGGCTGGAAAGGAAAGCCACGGACAGTATATGAGCGAGTGCAGAGTCCGAGAGCCCAGTGCATTTGTCAGAAGCAAGCAAGGTGTGGAAACCCAGCATCGTGTGCACAAAGAATTGATGGCCATCTTGGAAAATATTCAACCAGGAGTCACAAGCAATATCTAAGTAGAATCATAGGTTCTACCGTTAGGAATAATTGGTGCAGAGCATGCAGGGCCTTTTTCTGTTCACTCAAGATTCACCCTATGGTAGTGTTATGGCGAAGATAGTAATGAAGTTCCTGCTCAAGAGACCTCCCAAAATAGCTAAGATGGGGTTCAAAACACTTCAGAACAATGCGTCTTCAATTGAATTTTTATTTTGATATACTAGGCTATGTAAAGCGCGGGGTGCATCAGTGAATAATTCTTCGACTGGGAATGGTTCGAACAGGAAGAGAGCCATGTTTCCACAGTCTTATTTATGTTTGCTAGCCAAAAGAGTTGTTAATTGGTTGTAATGTCTTCATGCACCTCGACGAAAAGCCGGCGGGCCGACATAGAGTAAAATTAGCCATGTCTTCGCATAGCACGACTTCACGTGGTTTGGAGAACATCTTGGTCAATCAGAAATGTGGTAATTACTGAAGATTTCACAGGATGGTCTGGCCAGCCTGCCATGCGCGGGTCGCCAAAAAATGGCACACCACACGCAAGAGGCAACGAACAAGCCAGAACATCTCGCTCACCCCACAAATATCTCCATTAGCGCCAACCTTCACCAGCCACAGCCCAGGCCCACTTACAGCGGGTCTTCTTACGGATCATCCATCTCCCTCTGCCGAAGGCGGTGAGTCGGCAGAAATGGGCCAATTGCTCTACTCAGTATTGGTCTTGGTGGCTAGTGAGTGTGGTGGCGTTTTGCTGACTGACAGCTCATGACCCAACGAAGGCACACAGCCACTACTGTGCTCGTCGTCCCTTTCGCAGGCTGTAGCAAGACAACGGCGGCAACTCGCAGGGGGACACCCAAGACCTTTTTCCCGTCTGTATGCTTCCATCTCTGAGTTGGGTACAAACTGTTCGTGACCAACTTTTGGGTGTTTTGGTTCCATAGATTTAAGCCGCCTCATACTATTGAACGTGTTTGGATCATATCTCTTTATTATTGAGTAATTATTTCTTAAGGCTCAATTCCCGATCGCCCACCAAGTCCTGAGCACCTCCGCCCTTATTTTTCCAAAACCATATCGCGGGCAAAGACCGACACCAAAAGCGAAAACGACACCGACACGTACATCTATCTAGCTCCTGACTTTCTCCAAAATAGCCATTGTGGTGCGGAATAGATTGGAGAGGTCAGCGCCTCTGCCGGATGTACGCACGCACACACAATTCACCCAGATAGAAAGCGACTCCAAGGGTGGAGGATAGGATGCACACGCGAGCACCGGGGCTATTTGCATCAGTATTGATCAGAAGCCAAATATAGCAGAAGAAATCGAAATCATTGACGCATCAATAAGGAAAAAAAAATTGATGGGGCATGACTTGAGACGAGTGACGGACGACGCTTGTTCTAAACGAACCGGCTCTAGGGTAAGCCATGCTTTTTTTCTACTACTCCTTCCAGCATATCATTATCAACGTACATTTTGCTATATCTCTTTACGAATAGGAATTTAGATTTTGGCGTAGATGGAGACCTATCAGTGTTAGCAAGAAGATGTTCCATCACATACGACCATAGCTCTTAGAAAATACGGGATCCCGTCCGCTCTCCCATAGTCAAGCTGAGAAGCGGTGAATTAGTACTCGGGTCGGTGACGACCGGGGAATCCTCGCTGTTGTATGTATTTTTTGGCCCATTTGTATATTTTTGCCTTTGGAGTCTGTTGTGTGTGGATGAGACCCCACGCACCGAATCACTAAATTAAGTTCTTGCGGCGAACGCTGGAGAAGAGTTGTGCATCCTTGAATACAAGGAAGAAGAAGTAAAAAATATCAAGCTTTGGAGTGTAAGTATGGGTATGCCGGAATTTCGTCATATTACTTAGCACATCAATGACATTGATTGTATTGATGGAGAGGTAGATCGCCTACCTTTCTTGACTAAAGTTCGAACTTGAACATTGTGGCTGGATCAGATCGTAGACGGGGATTGCCAGGATACTCCCATCCGATTTCCTGCTACATACGATGGATCCCATTTTTATTTTTTCTTTGTCAATGTTAATTTAGGAAATGAATATATAACTAGCCCCGCCTAAGAAATGTGATGCGATGGTAAGTCACTTGCTGTGACATTAGTTTCTTGAAACACGGCTTCCAAGGTCGACGCACTTTCGTCATTCCAGGAGGAATGTGAGGGTCTGTGGACTTCAAAGCAGTCGTTCAAGTTGATTACATGCAGACAGTGACCAGAGGGTTTGTAGGATCGGGAAGGAGCGATTGCACTTCCGATTCTCTTACGGGCGTTCATTATATGATAGACTTCAGCATATGGTCGCTTCACGCCATTTAATATGGCGCCCTCCATAAAAAAATCCTGATGATTCTCGTTAATGATATTTTACTTATGAAGGTAGTTGGTGAATGAGGTGAGACCATGCCGCCAGCCGTGTCAAAGTCGCTGTCCGATACCGCGCGGTTCTTTTTCCCCCATTGTGAGATTCTCTCATTGTGGCTGAGAATACACTTTTCCTCATCCTAGTTCATGTCCATAAGTCATAGAAATACGACATTGCATATTGTATCTTAAGTCGCTTGGCATTGTGTGATTGCATGCCTTGAGGGGCAACTACCGTTCTTCGCAAAGGAATCTTTTTCATGTGCAAAATTGTACAAACCACAGAAGAAAAAATTATTTGCATATGCGTGTGAAAGACTATAGGCTACCAAATATCCATGCCATCAAATTGATAGCATTTGTCATTTACCTTTGCAGATCCCAAGCCGTGTCTCATGTCAGCTGTGTCTTAGCAACTCATGACCGGCCTGAGCCGTGTCTTAGCAAGCCGTGTCTTAGCAAGCCGTGGCCCGCCTGAACCGTTTATGCTTTGTAAATTCCAAGCCGTGCGTGGTTAGCTAAGTGGTATGTTTGTGATGAATCCACAGTACTAGCCCATGCAAAGGGACGCTTTGCTAATATCGACTTAGGTCTTGCATTAACTTACAATCTTCCCGATACTATCCGGGTTTCGAATCACCTGTTGTCTCTCAATTCGGCCCGTTCCATAATATGCCGTCCATAGAGATGGAGTATTTAGAGCGTGAATAAACCTGCGCAAGGACACGTCTGAATCCTTCAACCTCACTCCAATACAACCAAACAATTCGCCACTTTATTTCATCTGCAAGATCTTTATATTTTACCCCCCGCCATAATGAAGCCTACCACCCTTCTAGTCTGGCTGGCATCAAGCCTTCTCTGCGAGCCAGTCTCGGCTTTGGTGCCGAGGAAGACAAAATGCATCGGCAGTGGGTGCATCCAACGTGCGAAAGGCACCGAGTTCGCAGAATGCGAATCGACTGAAGATTGCCACCCAGGCTTGGTTTGCAAGCGCTATGTTGGCAATGGCGTCAAAAATCGTCTGGACGATGAGGCGTTCTGCGAACGTTATAATGGAAATCAGATAGGCGCAGTCTGCAACCACAATTGGGAATGTGACGTCTGCCCAGATGGGCGGTGCCAGCCACCACATGGCCCCATTGGTGTAGTTTCACATTTTCTGGGACCAGGGTCAGGACCAGATGGACAAAAACTGATCTGCCGAGAGGGGGGTTGCCTCCCTAGGGTCAAGCAGGGGTATGGAGAGTTCTGCCTTTTTGATAGCGATTGTGAATCTGGCAATTGCAAAGCCAGAATTATTAACGCAATTCCTCCTGTCGTTGCTCAATGTGAGTAGGCCAGAATAGTGCACTGAGTACATGAGATTATTAAGGGAATTATGGGTTTAATTTATGCATACTTTAACACAAGACCTTTGTCGGATAATCAGAGTATAGGGAATAATAGAGTGTGTTGTTGTTCTTTTATATGCAATTTTCTCATCTCTCGTCTTTCTCTCTCTCTCTGCGTCTCCACTGCAATCGAGAATCCAACGTCTTCTGCATATCGAGAAGAGCCCTCCGTCCGGAGTCGGTCGACACTGTGAACTGCAAGTCCCGCTTAGAACCCATTGCCACATTGGCGCCAACACCACGGGGAATTAACTTCCTTCCCCTTTGGGATAACAATCTGTGGCCTCTATTCACTTTCTTAAAGTATGACACACTCAGTGACTCCTTCCATGTCAGGCTGCCATTTTTGTTCTCGCCCTGTAGTCTGTACCAGCGTTGCATGTTCGTCCAAGGAATCAAGAACACGCCGGGTATTCTGAGCATTCGACATGTAGTCTGTTCCGTCAAAATCGGCTTGGTAGACTGCCAAGAGCGCGTCCACTTGTGCAATCCTAGTTGGATCCGATATGGTTGCCCTGGCGGCCATGAGAGCCCTCGCGACAACCGAGCCAAACGGTCTCTCATTGAGACTTTCTACAGCGTGCGCGATGGTGTCGTCGCAAAATTTGTCGGCTGCCCTGTTGAGGTCGTCGTGGCCCTGATAGATTTGTAGAATACGATTAAGTATCATAACCTGGATCAAGAACCCCACATACAGGAGATTGGACTGCATGCTACGCCGTTTTGTGATGAATGGAACACCAGGCTGAGCAGCAGCCTCCTTCGCTCCTCGTACAATTGCGCATAAAAGAGCTTGCTCAGACAGCATCATGTCATATACGCACTTTATCTGATATATGTATTTTGAAGGATCTCGAATGAAAATTGATACCTCAGTACTGGTTTGGGGTAGAAGGCTGAAAACAGGGCTGAAGGTGTACGGCCGCCCGCCAAGCTGAGCATTAAAAATATCCCAGAACCATTGAGAAAACTGTATATCGTGATCCCAAAAACTCTCATATATCTTCAACCTGTCATCAGCAAATTACAATTCCTTGACCACGAATACAGGGGGGGGGGTTATACAATATGACAAAAGATCTGGTGACGTAGGTGGGTAGGAAAGTCGTTCAGGCGATTTTGAACCACGACATCATGGAGAAGATGCATCAGGATCTTCCCATTTCTTGGAGGGGCTGGATCGGGTCTGCCAATCCATCTCTAACCCTCATCAGTGCTCTGGTTAGCATTGCATTTGGATGTTGCAATGGACTGCAGGAGGACTTCTCACCTGACAGGCTCCAACGATAATGATGGCGTACATGCTATCAGGTGTGGAAGCCTGGGCGGGGTTTTGCAGGGCTTGTCTCAACTTTGACATGGCATTTACCTTGCATCGCAATGCGTGCAACTTGTGTTGCTGGCTATTGACTGCCCTGATTGATGCCACGGCAGCCTTCGCACTGGCATCCAGTGCGGGGTTGACGCCCAAGCGACTGGGGAGCTCGGCGAGGAAACCTGCAAACGTGAATCCATCATATCTCACGTCCCGGGCTTCCATGATGAACACCAATTCGCTCGCTGTCCTAGAGACAGCATTGGTTAGGACAGGCTGAGGCGATTCAGTTGCCACAGTCGTCGCCGGAGCTGCACGTCCGACGTTGCCATTACCAGACACAAATTTGAACCTCTTGACGCCGCTGCCGATGCATCTAATAAACAGGCGAGTGCATCTGCCGCAAGATGGTTTAGCCTCATCACACTGGGCATACAGTTAGCCGAAGCAACAATTTCGCGGGAAGGTTGCCCATCTGTCACCTTTTTCTTCTTCGCCCGACAGGATTCACAGCCACGTGAGGTTAGACCACCAGGCATGATTGCGCATAGCAACTCGCGTTTTTTCTGTTGTTTTTGTTTTTTGATAGACAAAAGGCTCTTGCTTCCTTCACAAGGCTGCGGCTGACTTTTTGGACACGTCTTCACTTGGTTACTAAGCAAACAATGTCTCCGAGGTGTATGTGCTTTGCCCATAACGGCCCACATTAATCTGACAGCTGGTACTCCAACGGAGTGTTCGAGTCCCATCGTGAGCGGCCACGAGACGTTGACAACTTCCTACCCCCCCCCCCCCCCCCCAAAACGTTTGACAGGGGCAGAGAGCCAATGTACTTGAAAGATTATACTTACGCTCTGATAGCTTCTGCACCTGTTTCCCAAGCTTCTCATCCATCTTGATTTCATACATGACTGACCGTGGCCAATCACTTCGTGAGAAACTCCCATCCTTGATTAACATGAGTAGAATCCTGTCCCAGATATGTTTAGGCGGAAAGTCTGTTGACTTGGAATATAAAACTCCAGGAGGTCTAGTGACTATGAATTGCCACGTCACTCTGCAGTTATGTAGTCGCTGGCCAATTGTTGGGTTCAAATAAGCGCCATTCGATTTGCTTACAAGCCCCCCGCACTTACCCAGCTAAATTTCAAATATTAGATATTAAATAGAACCCTCTAATAATTTATTGCATTAGTGAAGTAGGCCTAGTAGCTTATTTTTCAGGCAATTAGGGGTGGCGTTGCTCTATCTTTCTTCCTCTTTCGGCACCGTAATATGGATTCCATAACTGGAGGTCAACATTTGGTAGGCAAGTTCTTGGCGGGATCTCGTATTTTCTGAGAGCTATGGTCGTATGTGGTAACCTGCGCTTGCAATCCGATCGATAAATACAACACTTCTCTTTCCTCTTCAGTTTTCACCTCTGCATCAATCCAGAAACGTCTTCTCAATTAACCATGGATGCCAACTGGACACCTGATCGCGACGAAATAATCGCTGCCACGAAAGAACAGGTTGCGAAACCTCGCACGGGATTTTGTTTTGGTAATGTGTGTGGGTTCCACTTTTCACCTCAGGGCTTGCCAGATGACGTCTTTGCCTGGGTTAAATACAGCAACTGTAGCCAATTCCTAAGGAGTGAAGCCAATACTCAAATGTATGTGCGCTCCGAGATTCTCAAAGCGAAGGATGAGAGCACGAGCAGTCAATTCTTTGTCCCCCAGGTCTTCGATTTTGTCGAGGCTGAGATCGACAAGTTCCCCTATGGCATGATCGTCATGGAATACGTAACTGGAGAACCAGTGGAGGATATTCTAGACAAGATTCGACACCCTCCGTCAGACGGCATGGAAACCGATGCTGGGAGAGCTATTCTGTTCAAAAATAGTGTCGCTGACTTTTTGTGTTTCATGCTTTCTCTTTGCCCTCCAACCACTATCCCAGGCCCATATGGTGGAGGCCGAATCATCCACGCCATTTTTGGACGCGATGAGCCTGAAGCTCCTCGGGAATTCACCGACGTGGAAGATCTTGAGACATATTTTAATGGTCGCATTCAGGTATGCTACGGCCTCCTAACCTCTCTTCTAGAGAGAAAAGAAGAACAACAAGTATCCACGTGTAATCCATGACTGACATACCAACAGACTCTGAGACCAGACTTGACCCTGCAGGCAGCCTTTGCCCAAGACGACTTCAAACTATGCTACTGCGACGTCAACTTTCATAATTTCATCATGGAGGATGGTAAAGATCCAAATAGTCGAATGACTGTCATAGATTTTGAACATACCAGCTTTCTGCCAGTTTGCTTCTTTATTTGGGAGTTATGGATGAAGAGGGAAGGGGAAATGGCTGAACGCATCAAGTCTCAGGTTAATTTAAATGTGATCGAGGATAACATACATGCCATCGATGCAACTCGCGAGCGGAGGTATTGACTGAGGTTTCCTAAGCCCGCAGTATCTGGGCTCGTCTTTTCCCTATTCATGAAAAAAAAAGTTACCAACCAATAAAGTTCTTCCTCTTGAAATACTGCATCAAGCACATGTTCCATCTCTAAAGTATCGAGATTACTCAATCCGACTCCGCTGTTGATTGCATCGCGTCGTCTTAGAGGAAGAGGAACTTACTGTCGAAAGATGGACCGTGTCTAATAAATAGTCGGTTCACAGACACTGCTCTGGCAAGACACACGATGTGTGATGATTTAGTCTAAGCTTTCAAGAACAATGCGTGTATTGTGCTTACTTATTCTCAATACTCCCCACACGTGATATAAACTTGGAAGGATGTGTCCAAATAAATTCGTGTAGAGCCATAGTAATCCATTGTTTAGCGTTTCCATGAGTTCTGGTCTTTTCAGGATTCACTATATATCAACGGCGTTAAGCTTGTGACAAACCTTGAATTTCCTAGCGCCGATGACATATCAATGAGGGGAGAAGTACATGTGGTCCAAGAAGAGAACTTATCTTCGAAATATTGACGATGCGGTATTAGATAAATCGATGTAGATACCCTTTGGAGGTCCTCGTAATGACCCCCAAGTAAACATTTGCAGCTCAAAACCGCACGAGTTTAATCCGGTGACTCCTTGCAAAGCTCCGTATCCCCCTCATTATCCTCAGCTCATCCCATTTTTACAATTACAGATCGAAGTCGTTTGCCAAATATATACAGTGGTATTGTTGTTAGACACGCCCCGATGCTTAGCGAGGCCCAAGTTGCCCAGAAAACCTTTGGGCCGTGCTCTGCATAATAATCGTTTAATGTGAAAGAGAGACCAAATGCAAAGGCACTTTTGACAAGCTATGTTTTCAGCGTCAGCGGATTGCCAGGTTAGGGTTAGGGTTATAGTGAACACTCCTCACCATTGCTAAGCCAAACGCCTCGCCGGCTCTATCACCACAGACATCGTTCGTATAAGATACAATACCCGTGCATCCGATACCAATACCGAAATTGATGAACCCAAGAAAAACAGCGTTGGTGATGATGGTAGACTCATTGGAAATCGCAATACCCAGTCCATAACCACCGATAGCAAGTGTAATTAGACATGGAAACATGACGAATAGCCTGAATTCTGGCTCGAATATCCCTTTGTTCCTCGTCGACATCCGTTTTGCTATTAGATCGCATAAGTAGCCACCCGATAGCGTTCCGAATGCAGACCCAATTAGAGGCGGTATTCCTGTGATCAAACCAACAGCTGAAGCCGATAGGTTGTATGGAGGTGCAGCGAAGATTTGATCAGCCACTGCCCCGGTGATGATGGACCACGTAAATATGACTGTCCACATAACGCATCCCCACACCACAGCAGGACATTGTAGAAGTGCGAAAGGCCGAATGAATCTTGGCAGCAAAGTAGACCATGGTTGGAATCGCACAGATGATATGCCAAGTAACCTTTTCCAGCCTGAAGCTTCTGCATTTCCATGATCAAATTCATGTATTCCTTCTGATGGAGGAGTTTTAATCGTCCTTGTGAATAGTTGCTTCTCGCCATCCGAAGCTTGAGTTGTCTCACCCATAATGACCGAAAGCTCTCCATTGAGATTGCGCTCAAACAGGGTCTCTGGTAGCAGGGCCACCACAGTAACGAGCAAAGTACTATTGAAAATGGCCAGCATCCAAAAGCACCACCGCCAGCCAAGGGCTTCAATCAGGTAGCCACTGATTATTGGTGCTATGTTGACAGAAACGATGACAGCGAAATTCCAGAGTCCCACTCTCCGCCCGCGCTCATGCACAAAGAAGACATCATTGACTGAGGTGGTTCCAGCCAAAGAGAAGAAGCCACCCATTCCAAGGCCTTGAAATGCACGAGCTGCAAGCAAAGACGAGTACGAAACCGAGGCTGCAGCCCATACACAACTCGCAAGGAGCACAATTGTCGTAAAAAGAAACACCAGACGTCGCCCAACCATGTCAGCCAGCACTCCGCAGAGGTATGAACTGACCCCAAGAAATAAGACAAGAAAGCCGTTCAAAAGGGTAACATTTGTGAGACTGGTTTCAAAACTTGCCGCCACAATGCTGAAGCCAGGGACCAGTACGGGCCCCATAGATCCCGTTATGCATGCACCAAACATCAGCACTCCGAAGTATAACTCCTTTCGAGCGCAGGACATGTTAAGAGGGTCTTTGGAAGATTTAGAGGGTTGAGGTACCCTCAAAGCATCTGTCTCCCGGCCGTCGGTTTGGATGTTCTCGAGGAGAACCGTGCCAGGCGGCATTGGGTCAGAAATGGGCTCCAAGATACCAAATGCCATCTTGACTTGTTTGTTGAAAGCTATGAGGAGGTTTCGTGAGCACTAAAAAACCACGAGTGCAGCAAAGCGTTGAAAAAAGTCTAGTTGTGAGAGAAAGCAGACAGGACACGATGGAATGGCCCGCCGCATTTGTGCAGATTATTAAATGCGACATCCTATACAGCGGGGGCAAGGTCAAAATAGATTAGAGAGGATCCAGGCCGACGCCACATATTCGTGAACTAACACATAGTGCGAGTTCACAGGCGGCGGAAGTTGAGCTTCCGCCTTGATACAGCCTTATCGTTATCTGTTGTGGTTGAGAGAAGCATTCACTTTGGGTTAGTTAGTGTGGGTCCTTTGCCAAGAGCTGATATGAACTCTGATAGCGGAAGTGGTGTTTCCGCCGTGATTGTAACAGTATTTTGAACCAATCAGGGGGAGCTTCAGGTTCGTCATTAGACGTAGTGACAAAATGTCAGATTTATTCTACTTCCTAGTAGATTTTCTTTCCTTCTGAATTTGAGATTTAAAGAGTCTAAATTATTAAGTCACAGTCAGTCTATTTCGTCCCACTATCATATATTTGTCAATCAAACTCTACCCTCTCTGAAACTATGGCTTCTGCCTCCTCAATAATCAAGGTTGCAGTAACACAGGCCGAGCCAGTTTGGCTGGATCTTGGCGGTTGTGTTGATAAAACCTGTAGGCTTATTGTGGAGGCCGCAGCAAAAGGTGCAAGGGTCATTTCATTTCCAGAATGCTGGATACCAGGATACCCAGCCTGGATCTGGTAAGCCGGCTTTACTTTTTTCTCAGCTATCCCGTGAGTTGTGGAATGTACGTCCCTAATCCTTAATCTATGGAAGTAGGTCTCGCCCTGTCGATATGCAGCTGAGCGTTAAATATACCAAGAACAGTCTGCGCGTGGAATCCGAACAAATGGCCCAAATCTGCCAATGCGCCGCCGACAATAACATAGTTGTGATTTTGGGATTTTCTGAAAATCACCATAATACACTGTATATTTCCCAAGCCATCATCGATGCTGACGGCGCACTTCGTGTTTCTCGACGGAAAATAAAAGCCACACATATGGAGCGCACGATATTCGGCGATGCTGGAGCGGAATGCCTAGAAACTGTTTCGGACACCAAGATAGCACGTGTTGGGGCACTATCATGCTGGGAGCATGTGCAACCTTTGCTCAAGTATCACACCTACAATCAAAGAGAGCAGTTGCATGTGGCTGCTTGGCCACCAACATTCGACCATTCGGTCAGTGGAGGGTTGTGGTCAATGTCTCGACAAGGTAAATATTCCATGGCGGGATATAGCTATATCAATCCCCCAGCATCAAATTGAGACTAATATTAAAGATAAAGGGTCTCAAAACCTATCTAGGACATACGCTATCGAGTCACAATCTTTTGTACTCCATACAACTGCTATAATTTCCGAAAAGGGTGTGTCCGAGATGTCTACCCACACTGGAATCGTGATGAACTCGCCCGGAGGAGGAAATTCAGCAGTGTTTGGACCAGACGGCCGAAAGCTCACCGAGGATATTCCAGAAACCGAGGAGGGCATCATTTACGCTGATTTAGATCTGGACCAAATACTGGAGTGTAAAGGATTTTTAGATTTGTGTGGTCATTATAGTAGACCAGACCTTCTGTGGGCTGGCGTTGATGCGGAGAAGAAGAAGCATGTTCGATAATGCTTGGTAAATTTTACATAGATTCTTAGCTCTTACAAAGTTCCCAACTATAAAGCTGCTATTCAATTACCAATATGAGCATTGTCAGGCCCCAATTCATGCAAATCTACACAAAATAGCATGTTCCCATTCTCACGTGTCGACTTCACAACGATATTTGTTGAACCTATACGCCATCTATTATCTGTTCCATATTGACCACTCACACATTACCATTGATGGTCTAAATTAAAAATTGATGTGAAGGCATTCAGCTCTTGTTCATCGAGGTTAAAATCGAAAGTTTCCCAATCATTGGGATTATCGATTGGTGCATCCAGTACAAGCTGTGATTGATCATCTCCGTCGTTCAAAGATATATCCGATTCTACGGAATTGTTTGCCACTCCTCGAATAAAGTCGACTTCGGCAGAATTGGATTCTACCTGGGGGACAAAACCATACTGTATTGGTAGAGCAGCCTCTACACGCCATCTAGAGGCTAGTTGACGGAGAAGCTGAATTGCTTTACGGGCCCTTGGCCATCTCTTTTGCATGGTTAAAAGAGCCTTAAAGCATGTTCGAAAGCGAGATGTTGATGGGTTTCGTAGAGTCGGTTCATTCGACGTGGTGCCCAACAGCAATGCCACGGCTGCCGTGAGAATGTGATGCACCATAAAAGGTGGACAGTTCTCCAAAGATGCGGCCTTTTCGTATTCACGAACCAGTCGAACCATGGAGTTCGCAGCTGTGCTCATTGCTCGCATAGACATGATAAAAGTTTGACTATCACGGGATTCTTGAAGATAAGGCCTATGGACCAATAGTCGAGACATGTAATATGACATGTGTAGAACCAGGACCATTTCGGGGTTGCCTGCTCTCTTAAGTTGCGCGTTGTGAGGTAAACTTTGGTGAAACGAGCCAAGACCTTCACGAGCTTCCATCAGGAACTTGTATCGTGTAGACTGATCCAATTTATTAAAGCCAAAAGAATAGCTAAACAAGTTAAGCGGATAAAACAAGAAATAGTACGAGGAAACTTACATCTTATCCATAAATTGATCATGAATGAACCACAACCGGCAGTGACTGTCAAACACAATTTCATCAAGCGATGCATCTGGTCCAGCAGAAGTGATGAACGCAGACGCACGCACACGAGTCCAAGGTATCATACAATTCCTCCCTAAAAGAACAGTCGCAAGTCTGAAATATATTAGACATCATCTTAATGAAATATGTGCTGCGAATTATCGAGATGAACGGACCTGTCGATAAATAGATATGCCCAAAAAGTCTTCACGCACGATAGTCGATCGCTGGGGTCGGAACTGGAACCTTGGCTAGTAGATATGGTCTCCTCAAGGTTCTCTAGCATGCTGACATGAAGCCCAAGATGAAGGGATAAGCTTGCTGTCATTGCTGGAAATGTGACTATGGTCAGAGAGTTTGATCAATTACCGAAGAAACAAGGCGTCAAAGACTTACAATTATACATCCAACCCATATTTTCATTTTCTAGTGCCAACTCCCGCCAGCAGAGGAGCATCAATAATTGAACTGTAAAGACGTTTGGGGAAGTGCGGCATTGGCGGAGAGCCACAGTCTCAAGCTTTTGTGCAAGCTTTTCGCCTGTCAACTTTGCTTCAGCATCATCAGAGTATAGAGCACCTGCAGAAAGAGCTGCCGCATACACAAGCTGCAATGGTTCAGAAACGGCTGGTTCCTGGAGCATTTTGAGAGTTTCGATATCAAGAAACTGCTGAATTGGATTTATGTGAAAAAGGAACAGGTTGAAGAGCGAGGTTCTGAGCCGTTCCGAGATTTCCGGAAGGATAGATGATGTGGATGATTGATAGCAACTTTGATTTTGACTGGTTTCCACTATGAGTTTGGTGCTGGCAGACGGAAAACAGAAATTTCCTGAAGGACCGGTAAAAGAGGTTTCACCATCGTCACCTATCGTCATTCTCCACATCATTGAACTGACATCATCAATGGCAGAGACATTAGTCCCCAGATCTGAGAAAGTGTTTGCCGTTCTCCCATTGTTGATGGTACTTGGGTCATCGGTTTCGAGATTTGATTCATCATCGGGATCCACATCATCTCCGAGAATATCTGAAACAAATGAAGGCCTAGTAGCTGTAGGATTGAGAGTCTCCAGTCCTCGTACATAATCTTTAAGTAAAGCCAGTTGGCCCTCTAAATTGGCAACATGGTCTCCATCCCATTTTCTCCTAAAGAAGTTTTAATCGATGCAACAAAGACCTCTATTTCTAAATATGTTTGACTGACTTTTTTGGTCTTTCTGTGATATATAGACACTCTTTCTTATTAATATGGCACCAAGAACAGACAGGAGTGGCGCCGTCACACTTCCTAGCTGTTAGCATACGTTCGCACGGCATCAGCTTTATGCCCTACCTTTCGTTTCCTTTTGCGGCATGTCTCGCATGCAATTGCAACTCTTGATTTAAAGCCAGTCATGTCTGCAGTGCCAATACGTATCGTGGAGAAATAGGACGGCAATGGACTGATTGGTAATCTCCTTCACCTTACCTTGCGTTGTTCATTGGATACGGCCGGACTCATTCAAACAGGAGGACTTCGGTTAATTGAAGAGTGGATCAATTTCCGATGATGCGCTTCGGTTGAGGTCTGACAGACCCCTTCATCCAAAAAGGGGTTTTTGTGGTCCACGGCTATGATAATATTGCTATATCGATTTTATCCGCTTTATCCACACAGTGCGTTGACCCAACGTTGATTGGATAAGATGGTTTGGGGATAAGATAATGTTGCTCGACATCATTGGCTAGGATAAAATGTGTGAGCCACAATGGAATACCACTCAAAAATATTAATCGCAAAAAATACTAGCATTTCATGATGAGTGGGATATCAAAATCTCACAATATAGATAAGAAAAAAATACAAAAGTAAAACAAACAGGGAAATAAGGCGCAAATTTGATAAGAGAATTGATGATTTTATAATCTTTGCCTTGGTCCTAGTGAAGGAGATATCTTGAATCTCGTCGTAGTGTAGGGTGGGCGAGCTGGTCGGTCTCTGGCCAGGTTATAACCTATTTCTGAGGCAATCCTGCTACATACGACCATAGCTCTTAGAAAATACGGGATCCCGTCCGCTCTCCCATAGTCAAGCTAAGAAGCGGTGAATTAGTACTCGGGTCGGTGACGACCGGGGAATCCTCGCTGTTGTATGTCACTATATTTTTTTGGCGTATGATCTCCATAAATTTTGTTTGGTAACACAACCTTATTTATTCTCTAGCGTATGTGGGTCAAAGATTGTTGACAGCTTGCCCGCGATACGAGCATACGTAGAAGATTTGCTGTCTTGATAATGTAATTTTTCATGTAATTCTCTAAACCCAATAGCGATTTACTTGGCGGCATTGTATCAAAGGGGTGGCTTGCGCCAGGGCGACGCGTAGAGGACATGCATCTATCAACACTCTGAAAATTTTGTGAAAATGTGGGTCAAACTTTGACTGTGTACATAGAATTCACCGACTCGCCCACAGAGCTTGTGCATCCAGCGGCGATCTTCCGCCTCGAGGCTCAGCATGTAAGACTTTATCTTCGTCTGCAACCTGGGGAGGCGCACAAGGTGGTCGACGTGGTGGGTGATGATGCAGTGTTGCCAGCAGTGTACCCCGGCATTCACGGCAATTGGGGGAGAGAATAACCAATTCACCATCTCTTATTGCGCCGAGGCACTAGTCGGGCGATCTCAGTACTGCGTGTCAAACTAGGGGGGGTTGTCAAGCATGGAGTGGGTAAATGAGGCGTTGCATACGTGTAGCTGGGCGGATGTCACCACACGTGCATCAATAAACTAAACAGTGAGTAAAGTAGAATGAAGTTTTCCCGGTAGTAATGGTTGTTGGGCAGGCGATGGCTTCGATCAAACAGGCCTCGAATACTAATTACTAGAACCATCCTTTTCTATGAAACACCAGTTGGTTGCCACGAATGATCGGGTCGACACCAATGACACTAGCGGCTAGGCATCGGACGGGCTATCTCAGCGGCTGAGGATGGTTGATTGCGGGGAGTGGAATACAACTCAAACTAAGCGTCGGTTGGAAAGACCGACGGGGGATACGGTCGGGATAGTCGAGGCAGAAGTCGAAAACGGTCGTGGAAGACGGGTAGACACGGGTACAAAATGAGGTTTAATAGAAAGCGGGGGATAGTATAGAATGAACTTTGAGAGAAAACGAGCTTGTGCACATTATGCGTGATGTCGCTTCAAGTAACGAGAAGCATCAACAGATAGTAGGCACCAGCCGGTAGAGCATTGAATGTAATAATGAGAGCACTGTAACATAGAGTATATGCTAGGAGGGAACGAATTATGTAGGCCGTTTGTTTGGCTGCGCCTGGTATCTAAATACACGCAATTCTAATTCTAAAGCTTCTGCTACTCGATTTACGCGACCATATATATGGCGAGTTGGTAAAGAGAATCTGAGCCACAATTCAAACCGTCCCTTTGGAAGACATGTTAGAACTCAGGTGCCCGAGGTGAGCCACCAGACAAGCGCCACCCAGAATGAGCCGCCCCGGCGATCAATTTGCATGGCTATGCCACCAGAAAGCGGCGTGACCTTGCGTCGTCATCACTCTTGTGCCGACAGGCACCACCCGGAAGCTTCCACTTTATCCCCGGTTTAACGTTACGGCTTTGGGATAGATACATGTGGTCGATCTTTCCGATCGGCTTGCATGTTCCGATGAGTAAGCGGCAGTGGTGATTCTTCGTCAAGTCATGTATGGACCCCCTTGTTCCCTCATGTAGCACAGTCAGGGAGGGTAAAAGGTGACCAGAAGTCCTTTTTTACTTTGGCGTCATCTGCCAAGTCTAGTTCATGATATTGAAGTCAAGATTAACAGTTGGAAATTGAATAAACCCTGCCGCTCGGAGTGAAGGAATTACATTTAACCCACCCTTTGAATTAAAAGATGCCCTCGTATATCGGACAGAAGATCATTACCATGTCCAGATAGAATGACGCTCACCCCGCATTAGGCTATGCTACATGTGTGCATTGGCCATTGCGGATAGCAATTTCTAATCTTACAACGTTCTATCTCGCGTTTCAATTTCCATCATTCCCATTTTTGCTCTCGCCTTTGAATCTCCGTCCACCACAATTCGACGCAAGGCCCCGGGCAGCCTCAACGTATAGTGCAACTGCATGATCCAACATCGTCATGTCGGACCCAGTGGAGACACAGCCACGTGAAGAAGTAGAGAGTGATTGCGCCAAAGCTAAAACTGTTTCCCGCCGCATCGGCTGCAATCAATGTGAGGCCAAGTTCAGCCGTCTTGCTCATTTAAAGCGCCATCAGAGGAGCCGTAAGTTCCATTTCACACATGTTGTGGGAGGTGGTTGCTTCTTGCTAAGCCACATCGCGCTCAGACCGGCCAGAGAAGCCATTCTGCTGTTCGTATTGCCCCGTGTCATCGACGCGCAAAGATGTCATCATCCGCCATACAAGGAATTTCCACCCTGACGAGATACGGCGACCAAGTCCTGATGAAGTTGACTCGACGAGTAACCTGCCGCCAGACCTTCCCCCGTACCTAGAGGAGCCAGCAAGCCCAGATCGCAATGCGAATGATGGGGAACATCAGAGAACTGATATGTCACAAAATTATTTGCCGTATCAATCGCAGGCTAGAGGAGAAACAAGCGAAGATGTGGGAGGCTACATCCCCGACTTTGCCGACCCTCTTTCTGAAGCAAATGCCTTTCTCAGCCTCGAAGCCCCCAGCCTGTCTGTCCATAATATGTTCGATCCCTTGGAGGCACTCTCATTCTCAAGTCAGGGTCTGTCGCAGATATTTCAATCCCAACTCGAATCACCCCCAGAAATTGATTTGGTTTCAACCGAAGATAGTCAGAACAATTTCTCAATACTGCCCTCGCAAGCTCCCTTAACGGCTGGCTTTCCACTTGAAAGCAGAGGCGACTTCTTCATCCAGGACCATAAATACGCAATTGCTAAGCTTAATTATGAATCCTTCAGAACCACTAAGAGGCTTTCTCACTTCCACTTCCCATCTAGATTCGCCGCCGGTAGATTTATCCGGGGGTTCTTTGAGTACATGGCGCCGCACATTCCCATCGTACACGCGCCAACGTTTGATATCGCTTCCACTGCATGTAAGCAATCGAGGATTTGCTACCGTCTGCATTTTTAGGCTAATTCTCCATTGAAGCTCCCCTTCTCATCGAGGTCATGGCATGCGGTGCCCTATACGTCGACGAGCCCCGTGCTGCAGAAGATCTACATAAAACCGCCTGGCTTCTGATAAGAGAGGTAGAGTGAAGTACCTTTTTGAACGCATGAATAAAAGGAATCTTGGCTAATAAAGTCTACCAGCAAGATGAGAAAGCTCTTGTTGGGGAGAAGGATAGCGAATTTGAGTTATGGCTGCTTCAGGCTAGCCTTTTGGTATGCTATTTTGGAGCTTTCAGTGGCGACGACCAGTGGGAAGGCCGAGCCTCGCAAACACTAAGCCAGACGATGGTGGTGAGTATGAGGGAATATTTCAACTTTTACTCAGCCCATTGACACGTACATAGCTCGCAGATGAGGCCTTCAGAAATAGGGAGGTATCCGACGGTGGAACATACGAAGAATGGGTACACCAGGAGACTTTGAACAGGTAACGTCTCGGGTTGACAAGCTAGTTGGTCATATCTAACGCTACACTGGCCCTAACAAAACTTAGATGTCTTGCAGCTGGTATAATCCTCGGTGCTGGGTTGTTCTCAAAGAGTCCATACCGATGCTTTTCGCTCGCCATCCTTGACGCCAGGTTCCCTCTACCATCGAGCGCAGCACTATGGCATGCATGCAAAGAAGATTGGAAAAAGCCCAAGGACAGCATCTACAGCACTGATGTTTTGGGATCGATTTTCTCTGGGCGTAAAATAGCTTTGGACGAGACCGACTTCGGCTTTGCAGCTATTGCTGCCGCTGTAGTTTGTCATATCTGCGTCTTTGAGTCACTTGTCGGAACCCAGCATCCGGATCTATTCGCGAAGTTTGTCGAAAAGATGGACGGCCCAGTTCAAATGTTAAAAGACGTTTGGAAAAAGCATTCGTCTGCCCAGTTCCTAATTGATTCCACCATTACGCAAATGGCACATACGACACGATCTATGATACTGTCAATGGGTTATCACTTATATGCAAGTCAACAATTGCTAGACATGAAGAATCTTGCTCAAAACAAGGAACTTTGGGGCCGACAGCAATACCTGCATCAGCCTTTTGATAACTATTCAGCTACTCTGCAAAAGGCACTAGTCATGGCAGCAGAGATGTTAAAATCTGATTGTCAGACAGGTTTGGGATACATCAAGTCTTTTGGGCATCTCCGATTCGCCCCAGCCTCTGTAATTGCGCCGTACGAAGGCGGTATGTCTATTCCCTCTCCCTTTGCTCGGTTTGTATTCTAACTCCGCGACAAAGTCTTGCTCCTCTCATGGTACCTGAAAAATAAACCATTCAGTGTCACTCCGGATCCAGTACTGGATACTCTGATTAATGATGCACTATCAGAAACAGCGAACTCTGTTCATTTACCCACAAGCCCCCTGGCAGCCTTCCCACTTGCAGTTTACGCAAATCTATTTAATCCTTCAATATGGCAGTGTATGATTTCCACATGTGAAACATGATGAATTCCAGGGGCTTGATTGACTAATTTTATCAGTTCTTCGAGATATTTCCCATAGACTTACGCTCTTAATAATGAAACTCGAAAATATCCGCTAATGAACTAACGAATAAAAGACATTTCCCACAAAAATACGACGCCCTGCGCAAGGTATAAAAATGAAACACCATCTCCACGAGATCTTAGATGTCAGAAAGCTTGAGTTTTTTATTTTAAACTTAAGATACTGTCTTGATATATGACGCGATCGATATCTATATTTTGTGTGACTTTCATTAATTAAACATGCTGAAAGAGAGTCCCACTCTATTTGATGAGTCTTTCCAAGAAATCAAAACCTTGTCTCTGCATGTTCCATGTCTGAGAGCCGACTTTCATCCTGGCAGCAAATATATGATCCTCTCCTGGGATTACTCGCAACTCAGACTTGACCCCATGTTGAGATAGTGCGGAGAACAATGCCTCGCTGATCTGCAATGGCACCATCCTGTCTTCTGCACCATGTGAAATGAACGTGGGTGGAAAGCCGGGGCCAAGGTTCTTGATAGGATCTACCTTGTCCCAGTCACCCGAGGGGAATACAGCGTCCAGCAAAGTGCCATTCGCAATTTGAGTGGATACGAACGCCTGCCGTGGATTGCTAAAGTCAGGTCCAGCTTTACGCTGCCCCTCCAGCGAGGCGCCTCCTTCGATAGGAACAGGATCTTCTTCAAACACATGTTCGATAAATCCAGGGGGGAATTTGGGGAGAATAGCTGCAATATGTGGCACTTTCTTTTTCCAGAAGGGATTAGAGAAGTCGCAAGCTCCATACATGTTGTATATGCCCGCCACTGGGCGAGGAACTCCGAAACCCTAGATGATAGGTGACGTCTTTGTCAGCGATTGAAAGGGCCAAAATCATTCTGTGAGATTTAAAACACATATAAGCACTCTTCTTCCCGTGTAACTTACTAGACAAAGAGCCAAGGTTCCACCAGCGGATGTGCCGAATGCAAAGACATTGTCAAGGTCAGGCAAATAAGGTGTCTTTGTATGGATATAGATGGCCTTTTGAAGGCTTCCAGCATAGATCCATTCAAGAAGATCGCGGCTGTCCTGGATCGGACCCTCAAACAGGTCCACTTGCGGACATAGGCGATGATTCGGGGCCAAAACAATCCATCCTCGGTCTGTGCAGTCTTGAATTTGGTCTTTGTTGACCATCTTGGAAGACCCAAGCATAAAAGCGCCGCCATGGAAATCGATTACTAGGTCGAAGTGCAGTTAGCCAATGCCACGCTGACAAAGTTATATTGATTAAGGGCCACGACGGGGATGTGCATACAAACTGGGCATGCAGCTTTACTGTCGCTGCCTGCAGAACCGGGCAAGTAGATGTCAACATCAATTTCTTGGTTTCCAACAGTTTTATAAACTGTTCGAAATGGGTCGTTGATTGACATGATGGTCATAAGACGCAATATGTGAAATGTCTAGCGCTAGTTCGTCTACCTGCTACTCAGAGCAGTTTGCGATGCGGCTTGACTTATATGCACGGGGTCACCACCGGGTGTCGTTAACAGCAGGTGGCGCTGGAATTTTGTACCGGTGGCGCTCGAACCTGTCGGCTCAACATTGAGGCCACAGCCTCAGGCCACTGGGTGGTGCGATATCATGATCTGGGATTATGTTTACGTTAATTTAGACATTAATAACCCATAATCTATTTTGTATTGCTTGATTCTAGCCACAAACATTCAGCATTTAGTCAGAACCAGGTCAATTGATGTTACGCTGTGTTGGAAATAGCCCACTTCCGACTGGCCACAGGGTTTCCAGGTGGCGCTTACGCTGCCACCTGCAGGGTTCGTCATGGTTCACTACCCCTGTGTTCATTGAGTGAGGACATTCTATGGCAAGATGCATTGGAAATAAATCGCATTGAGGCCTTTGAAAATACGTACCTACGCAGAATTAGAATGGAACGCCACCTCGCAAAACTTATGTCCTAGTCTTGGAATAACAGTCAATCAGCAGCGCCACTTGTAGATGGGATAAAAGTGGCGCCTTGCGACCGAATATGAAAAATAGCTGGCCATTAGCCACCTCAAGTTTCTGGTGGCGAGCTTTGGCGCCGTAGAATATAAGCTGGGCTAAATTCCAGCCCTTTTGAGATGACATTAACCAAAACAGGTATATAAGAGCTCAACTCTTCATTCTAAACCCAAAAGTTCCCAGAAAATATCAACTAATTTACTCAGCTTTTATACACAATATCCTCAACTTAACTACCACAATGAGCAACGCATCCGGCCTTCCCATCTCTCAATTGGAGAAATTGCTTCAGACTACTGATATCGGGTCCAAGATGGACATATTAAAACACTCCAGACAGCTTTCGACTATAAAGTCCTCGCCAGCTGAAACTGTGAAATCCAAGCAACGCATTCTCGGTATCGGTCAGGAGTTTGAGTTTGGGAAAGCCAACCCTTTTCATACTGGGATAAATGCCCCAACCAGGTTCGATGCCGAGGTCGGTTCATGCATTGTTCGAGGCCATGTGCCCCTGCAGCTGGACGGGACCTTTTATCGCATCACATGCGATCCCATCTATGTCAATAGAAATGGCAAAGATGTTTGGATCAATGGCGACGGTGCGATTCATGCTTGGCGCTTTTCCAATGGTGTCGTGGACTTCAAGCAAAAGTACGTACGCACTCCGCGATTTGTTTATGAACGCGCAGCTCGACAATCACTCTTTGGGACATACAGAAATCCATTTTCTGGCGATAAGAGAGTCTTGGATGACATTCAAAGTCCTGGCAATACTCATATACATCACTGGCACGGATGGCTCCTCGTGTGCAAGGAAGATAGCCCGCCTATCGCCGTAGACCCAGATACCCTGGATACCATTGGTACGTATTAGATATCACTCTGGCCAAAGTCAAAGGCTAATATCATCATAGGCATATACGACTTTGAAGGTCAGATTAATCCGGCAAAGACATTTACAGCACATGCAAAAGTCGATGTTGCCACCGGTGAAACCATGGCTTATTCTATGGAGGCGAGCGGGATGGCGTGAGCCAACCCCCTCAGCACCATTTTTGTTGACTTTGGTACTAACGCGAGCCAGCTCCAACGACCTGGCATATTACCGGTTTGACAAAAACGGGAAGAAGATTGACGAATGCTGGGTGAAGACGCCAGATGTCACTTGGACTCATGACATGATCGCAACAGAGAAGTGAATCCCCAAGCCTCGCCTTCGAAATCTCTGCTAACGTGCATCCAGCTGGGTTGTCTTCCACATGAGCAACTACGAGATCGACGTGGGCTACATGAAGAATGAAAATGGTACCCATTTTCGCATGAACCGATTTCTGGTAAGCCTACACAACTGCCCAAATGGACGCGTGCTATTACTAACCCCACCAAGCCCAACAGGTTTGGGGTTCTTCCGCGTCGAAACCCCAAACCAGAGGACATTCGTTGGTTTGACAGCTTGAAGAACCATACCTGGGGCCATTTCTCCAACGGATTTGATGGTGACGATGGGTACATCTACATAGATGCATTCATCGCAAATATCGATACGTTGCGTGTCTTTCCTAATATGCACCCTGAGCTGGACATTGGCAAGCCAGTAGATGCGTTGAATGGAAGGTTTGTTAGGTTTAAAATTGACCCCAGGGCTCCCTCCAACGATCTAGAGCTCCCTGTGGTACTCAGCGAGGTCGCTGGAGAGATGGCACGTTGTGATGATCGGTTCATTACCAAGCCTTACAATTATGCCTTTGGATGCAGGCACTCAGAGACTGGTTTCGACGCGATCATCCATATTGATATTGCAGCCGGCGTTACTCATGTCTGGGAAGCAGGCGAAGGCATTTCCGTTGGCGAGCCTTGTTTTGTCCCTCGTCACGCGAACTCTGCAGAAGGTGACGGTTATCTGCTTGTGTGCACTCGGGATCCGTCCCAAAAGCAAGCTCACATCACCATACTAGATGCAACAAACATCACCGCTGGCCCTATATGTATCGTGGAGCTTCCCTTCCAGCTCTGCGAGGGCGTACATGGGAACTGGGTATGTTATAATACTACTCGTTGTGTCTCTTGCTAACGGTTTTCGTGTCCACATAGGTGAACACAGATGATCTACCGAACCGCAAGCCAATTATAGACTATTCTGGAATTACTGAGGAGATTCAGGACAAATTTGGAACCGGAGCCCCTAAACACTACGACGAATTCATCGGGAAGCCTGTCGTATTGACCCGAGCTGAAGCGGTTTCCAACCCTAGAGTTCCCAATGGGCAGTCGGTCTAATTGCTGTGGGGTAATGGCAAATCCTGGGATTCCAGAAAAGATGCCAAGCGCAAAGGTATCGGGTTTGAACCATGGCCAGTATCAAAGTTCAGCAGATAGTACCGGGGTTGAATCAAACACTCTTTCGTTGTCAGAGCTATTTGGATCACAACCTCCTGCGTACGACCATAGGCCGTAGAAAATGCGAAGTCCCGCCCATTACACGTATCCTCTAGGCTTTTCTTAGTGTCCTTGAACTGGCTTGTTACAACATTCCGTGACAATCTTTTATGTCCATGTACTTGAGTAGAGTGTAGCAAACTGCAGGGCTAAGAGTGGCTGCGTTTTTGCGGCCAATGAGATAGATAACGATGGAAGCATAAGGAATAGTGATAATGATGTGAAATTCCATGAAGGTGGGATAAGGCAGAAAGTGAGAGTACGCAAATAATGCGGGTCGTGTGTTATATTACTCCATGTCCCAGATACTGGTAGTGAAAACGGACTATGAAACAAGTGTGGATCGCAAGGCGTCCAATTCTCACTATGCAATCATCCTATTAGAAACGTGTCATTCGCAATTGGCTACAAAATTTTTATACCACTTCTCAACCGCAGTCGCAAGACCCCGCTTTGCGTATCGTAGAATCTCCAACGTCGCCAAACCAAGTCCACACATTGCTTAAGATGTACAGTGACAATGCAACATCATGACAGAAAGAGATAACTGGCAAATGAACTTTCTATGTCTTATACGGCCTTTTTTCACAGCTATCTTACATTGAATTGCCAAGGACGCGTTCTTTGATCAGAGTCACCTTCCAATCCGGTTGTAGCCTTATGTGCTAACCGGCGTGGCGGTTCCACCGTTGGATATAATATCTTTCATCCAGGATTTCATAGCTTCCATAGACTCGCCGTTGCGTCCATCTTGTCCCTCCAATAGAATGAAGTCATGTCCTTGGTCTTTTCGCAAATCAAAGCGGACACCGACACCAGGGCTTGACTCTTTCACGACATTGACAAAAGTTGCAATCTGATCCCGAAAGACTTCCTGCTCGCCTGCGGTAACATATAGTTGAGATACAACTTTGTCGAGCCCCTTCAAATAAGATGTATCGTCCAAAGGAAAGGCAAGCTTAGCTCGCTCCTGGTGTTCTGACTCCGTGTTCGAGCGTCCCAGCAGCACCTGGGTCGAGTTGTCTCCAATCGGGCCGGAAAGCATATCAATGCCTACATTTTCTGAGAACGAGGCATGGCTGGTATACTGGCTCAGCCACGGGGAAACCAAGAATGCGCCTGCTAGAGGTTGTGCTAGGCTGACTTCTTGCACGGTCGGGTGGGGTTGAACCAGATGAGAGAACAGCTGTGCCGCGAGATTACCACCGGCAGAGTCTCCCCCAAATACAATATCTTCTGGCTTAAAGCCCAATGAGAGAAGATGTTGCAAGCCTTCTACAGCTTGGCGCAGCTGAACTGGGTATTGACCCTCAGGGCAGAGTGTGTATTGAAGAACTGCGACCGCGATCTCGGTCTTCAACTCGATCCCAGCAGCAACGTAGGCTCTCCACGACCACTCCAGGTGGCCTGGTAGCATAGGAACAATGTACCCGCCTCCATGGAGGAAGAGGACAACTTTTGTCGCCTTGCGACGGTTTCCGATCCACATAATCGAGGAATCATCGCCTAGGGGCTGCACTTCATATCGTAGCCTCTCAATTATTTGGACATCATCCTTGTTCTCTGGTTTCTTGGCCATGCTTTGAATCCATGTTTTGTATGTCTGACTTGTTGAAGGTGCCAGGTATTGGATCTGCTGGGGTGTAAAGGTGCTTAAAAGCACCTTGATGCATGCACATGCGATGTAGGGACGGAGGGGGACACCTCGCATCCAAGCCGTCGAGAGAATCTGCGAGAGATTGATGACGAGTTTCACAGGTGCTTCACATGGTTAGCAACAGCAACTTAATTCGTAATTAGTCTATCGTACCAAGCGCAACTAAGTTGATTGCCAAACGAGGCCAATCAGAGACGGAGAACTTAGCCTCCATGATGCAAAAGGTGCAGCCACGAGGCAAGGCTCGACGAGTGATGTTTTTTTTTTTTTTTCGTGAGGATGGGGCGACGTGGCCCATCTGAACGAATGCGCTATTATATCTACTCACCCTCGACGCTGGTACCAACTGCCCTGAGACGCGTTGGTACCCTGTGAGCCGGGGTTAGGGTTCCATTGGTGGTTAGTACGCGTCGCCAGGACCACACGCTAGAAGCCGTCTTGACTCATGCGGTGGATGCGAAACTCCAACTGTTGCGTGCTTGTCGCAACGGTACAGCCAAGATCCGCAAGTAGTTCTGCACCGTCTCGTCGGCACGCCCGGAGCCAAATAGCTGGCAAATTCCCCCAAGTTATGCCCTCTGGCTGGATGAGAAGCGGGGTATCCCCAGACCTCGGCCCAACCCGTCGTTGATCACGACGGTCTAGCCTGGGGGAGCTGGATGAAATTAAGCCGAGTTGTGGGGCAGCGCATCCCCCTAACTAACTCGGACGACGCGATGACAGGGAATCGTGTGGGACCTTGGACATTAGCTCACAATAACGTGACCAAGTTTCTGTTCAACGGTTTAGTTCCTGCAAGTTGGTAAAAATGGCATTTAGCGGCCAAGAAAAGGAATTTCTTAGCGACTGAGAAGAAATAGTCCATAAAGTACAGCATCCTGAGCATGATATATAATGAACCCCTCAGGTTACATTTTGTAAACACTCGCCATCATAGCCACAAGGTCTATCTTTACTTGCACTTCATTTCACTTCAGGGATTGCCGGTATGGTGGAAACGTTGCCAACCCAGCCAATATGAGTAGTATTCATACCTTCAAAGCAAGCTTCGAATTCTTTGAGGACCTGTTGCTAAACTGTGTGGGCTGTCCAGCCTCGCAAAGTCATATTCGACGAGTTGAATTTGACTCCAGTTCGGGTGAACAGGGTATAAAAGCAAATATTTTAGTAATTCAAGATGGCAAAGACTAGTTCGCTTCGTAAAGTGAACTTGCTTGGTTGTATTCAGATTGGGGGACCTGGAAAGGGGACTGGAAGTGGGCTATGGTTTGATGCCAAGGAAAGCCCACTTCGCACATGACTATGAGAATTAATATCGCCTCACCCAAACAACATCCCTTTGTCGAACAAGTGGGTATCAATTAAGGTTCCATTGATGATGAAAATCTTCTCCAGAATATTGAACTCTTCAAGATACATCCGGCTCTTCATGAATATCATGGCTGCTTTGCGAGCTGAAGCTTGTCAAAATCATATTCAGTCCACCGAACCTCGGGGGCAACGCCGGCAAGCATCCACTTCGAGTTCACCTTTCTATACCAATGCTTCACATAGCCATGTGCGTGCCCCTTTACCATAACTTCTGAGAGCGAAACATCCTTGTATTCTTGATGGGCCACGCGTAATTGGTGGTGACCAACAATCTCTGTGTCCGATGAACGCTCATAGGTACTGGCACCAACCAAATGTTGTGTTTTTAGTGTGGGATTGCCGAGAATATCTTTATGAGATATCATAGATATAAATTCTTCCGGCATCATAGCTTCCCATACCTTGCCGAAAATGCCACTATCGTCAATCTATCATTTGTTAGGGATTGAGTCCACTAAGGAGATGCCATGGCTTACTCGCAACTCCGGAGCCAAAATGTGGCGGAGCCTGTCCCAGTCTTTGGTATCATAGCTGTCAACCCACTCGTATACAACAGCCTCAACACCCTGGAAGTCTGCGTGGATAGATATGTTAGAAGCTTTTTTTGCATTCTCTGTCCATTTCTCAACTGACCTTCAAAACTAACGTTACTGGGCATCTTTATAACTTGTATATATCGTCACCCAAAAAAATGGTTTAACGTAATCAGCAAAAATGCGGGCAGAAGGCACAGCTCGAATTATTATAGTGGTCATGGCAAGTGGCTCAAAGATCTAGCTGATGAGGATCGGTCGTGCTTCAATCAGCCACTTACAACATTCAACCGTTGTGACGGTCGAAATTGGTCTAGTCGCAATTACGAGGCTCATGATGTGAGCAAGATCGACAAGACTAGTAATACCAGGGGATCCACAAACGGCACATTCTATCCGGTCAACCAATCTAAAGAGAGAAAGTCTTTAGCTTTTACCAAAAGTCGGATAAGTCACGTCATATCATTCAAGCATCATCAAGAGAAAATGGTATAGCTGAAGTCTATTTACCAAGTGAAACTTGCCAAACGCAGATAATATGAAGCTGCGTGGTAGCACAAAGGAGCAGAGAGGCCAATCGCGGAACTGTTTGCCAGTCAAGACATCGCCATCGCATATTTACTTTTAGTAAATATTATTCCTATCATGCACCTATCAACACCAAGTGTGACTTTTACATGAGGCGGGAAGGCTTTAGTGAAAATATCTAATGTGCATCAACAAAAAAAACCATTTCTAAGTTCCTAAAACTGAAAATGTGGGGAAATTTCACGAACAGTGTACACAAACATGAATTTTCGACAATCTTGTTATTCTATATGTCATTCCAAAAATGGTATCGCATTGAATGTGATAAATTCTAATGCTCGAACTTTGCATGTCACTTTGCATGTGAATTATGAAGGATTATACACACATACATTTATTTGTTGGCTGGATGATGGGGCTCAAGCCTTTAACGTACGCTCCCAGACAACACATCTCCTTGCTTCATCAGAGTAACTAAACTCCCCTTTTTCGAACAAGCTGGGCGTTTAAAAACTTCAAATTGTCACTCCCTATCTGTAACACACACATATTTGTAGTGAACGCGCTTTTGACTTAATAAATATGTGCATGTCCATTAATCTATGAAACCGAAGGCTAAGAAGTCTACCGATAGAAAACAAGATTCTAGTGCTATCATTGGCCCTCACCTGTCAACATGTGAGATTGTCAGCCCCTTAAACAATGTCTTGACAATCATTTTAAAGACCTGGCAGCCATAGCCAAGCTCTGTTGGTTGCTGCATTTTTCATTTGGTGGCTGGGTCCGCTATGACGAGAAAAGTGAGGCGTAGCTCTCTTTCATTGCACCATCAAACCTGCTTGTGTCCAGCACTGATCACTGGTTGCTCACCTGAGTAGGCGGCAAAGACAGAAGATGGGCTTGTGCTATTGGCCACATATTTTACCTGACTTCAGCCGAGCCTGAATTCACATCCACTCGATCATATTCGGACACGAATCTTCCGGCAGATGCTGGGTACGTGTGGTGGAGTGCTCGTCGAGTGCCAGCACAGAGGTGCCACTTTTTCTCAGCCCCAAATCCACAAACTATGCTGTTGGTTCTCTGTGCTGCGGAATTATGCAAAATTTTTCATGTTTGCAACACACCGACAACGATTGCACCGCGTAGTAATTTCACATTGTTCGACTATGGGGCGGCGTCATCTGTCTCAAAAGTCTGTCCAGGCAAGGGGTTATTCCAGCAACAACCAAGCAAGGGGGATGTCGTAGCATACGCTGGGGAAAGTAGGTTAGCATGTTCAGCAAGTTGAATCAACCAGTGGTCTTACGCCGCATCACAAAAGGTTGGGTATCCATCTGGGCTATTTCATCGCCTGCATAACTGAAAATCCTCAATCCAAGGGTAACCCAGCTACGAAATCCAATAATAGAAACCTGACGACACCCAAAAGCCAGTCCATCCCATACTGGTTACTTTTCCTTGTAGATTGTCCAAAGTCTCTTCTAGGTACCACCATTTCAAGCCTTTTTGCTTTCCAATTCTCAGCCTCCCATGCCTGAAAATTATATCCCTGTTCGAGATGAAGACACAGAGTTCCGGGCAACCCCGTCAAAAGATGCTGCGGGCTTTTCTAGACACGGTCAACAACTCGTTACACAACCCTTTCTCACGCAGGATAACCTTTGCAACTCTGAACGAATCATGGAGAAGCCAGAGGCGAAATTCGTGAAGAAGTGGACCCCATTAATGCTCCGTAAGTGGGTTCTTATCGCTCTTGCCGCGATATTTTTGCTTTTGATAGTTTCTCTCGAGATTATTTTGAAGGTTTCCACAGACCAGCAAGGTTTTGGCCCAACCACTGAAAAGTTACACTACCTCTGGAAGTATGGCCTAACTGCTGGTAAGAACGCCTATGGGAACTTTTAATTTCAACCAACTAATGTGCCTTCTCTCTGTGGCTGAGGAAACTGGCGGGATCTCATTTGTATGGTCTGAATGCGATACAGCTTGTACACGGCTGTCTGTCAGATCCACCCACACAAATGAACATTCTAGTCGTTTCCTCGGCTTGAGGGAGATTCAGTACTAAGCATACTAGCTGCATTTTGGACGCAGGTAGACTATCGCACAAGGCTGATGCAGCCGTGGGCAGAACTCGCAAAGCGACCGCAGACGGCAGATTCCAATTTGCTTCTGGATTACATCTCGGCAGATCCTATTTCGGCATTAATAAGATCGGCAAGAAAACTCCATTGGCCCGTCACTGCTTCGGCGCTCGGGACTATTCTTTTGCAAGTTTCAATTGCTGTTTCCACAGGCTTGTTCATACTCCAGCCTGCATCGCCGCCAACCCATGTTCCCTTGAACATGACAGAGCAATTCGACACATCATTCAACTCATCCGCCGTTGATGATGTCGCAGGTTCTATATATGCCGGCGTTCTTCTTGGCAATATCAGCTATCCCCGTGGCACGAATGCCAGCTATGCCATTGAAATGTTTAATTCCTCCAAGGCAATTCAAGGTGTGCATACCCACGAACAAATTAAAAGCATCGTGGAGAAGCTAACAATTATCGAAGCTCCTTCGTATAATCTAAGCGCAGATGTAATGTCATTTCACTCAAGTCTGGAATGTGAGCCAGCCAGTATAATCGGCAATCTTACGACCCGCAACTGCACTTCGAGAATGTGCTCACAATCATGGGCGACCGCAAATGTCAAAAGCCAGGGATGCTCGATTCCTTCATTACCAGGACTAATTCAACGTTCCTCAGACCGTTATTTTGATACCGACTTTTGGGTCGGAACCGTCCTGGCCGGCCTGTGTGATGGAGAGCACAGCAACTCCGAGGATGCTGCACGGCTTGTGGTTCTTAGCTACATTCAGCCTCACTTTCATGGGCCAATCAAAAATAGCACAGCCGCCATCTGCAAACCATCTATCAAGATACAAAGGAGCAAGGTTACTGTTGATGAGCTAGGTTCATTGAAAAATGTGGATCAGGGAGGAGAAGCCCAGGCATCACCCAATTCCATGCCTGTCCAAGTTGCTGACGCAGTTAACAAGACTCTCATCCAGCTCACTGACTTGGGTATGTTTACTACATCCTATGCAAACGATGTAAATGCCACATTCAAACAGTTTAGCAACTTTTTCGCATTGATATCGAAAAGTCAGAACTTGACAGACGAGAAAGAGTCATCCAATACAGATGCAATTACTAAAGGGGCCCAAATGGTCTTTCAAGGCGTTGCCAGTCAAATCGCCAAGCGCTACCTACTCATCACCAACTCTACAAATCCTACTGAGGATTTTAGGGGAATAGCAGAATACAATCAGCAGAGGCTATTTGTCAACGGTCTATCGATGAGAGTTATGGAGGCTACGGTCGGTGCTCTGGCGATAATCACGTTGGTTCTGGTTTTTATATCGCCAAGGGAATGCACGCCAGAGGATCCGGCATCTATTGCTCGGGTGGCATCACTCATACATGAAAGCAAAGACCTTGTCGATGCTTTATCAACGAGTGGGTCTCGGCCTAAAAAAGATCTCAAAAAGCTATTTCAAGGAACCTACGTGGCGAGATTCATCAACGATGCCAGTGGCCATCATGCACGGCCTGCTTTTGTCATTGAAAGCAATGGAGCGAACAAAGGTCATTTGGCCGAGGAGCAAGAGGAAGCCAAGGTTGAGGAGGCTTATGGATATTGGCAGCCACTCACGACAACGTTGCTGGCCAGGCTGGCTTTGCCTGTATTTCCGCTCTGCATCTCCGTCATACTCGAAATCCTCCTTCGCCAATCACAAAAGAATAACGGTCTCATGGATATTAAAACTGATACATGGACACTCATCAGCTTCGCCTATGTCCCTGCCATAGTCATGGTTCTTGTCAAGCTCCTCTACTCTTCTTTCGACTTCAACCTCCGGGTCCTTGATCCCTACGTGCAGCTGAAGAGCGGATTCGCAAAGGCAAAGCCTAGCATTCTGAGCAAAACCATCTACACCTGGAAGACTGACGCATTTTGGACGTCCTTCCTTACTGGAAGGACTGCCGTTGGCGCTTCGGCACTGGCCATGATACTCTCATCGTTTCTAACAATTGCAGTGTCTGGCCTTTACACGTCTGAAGAGACCAGGAGCAACCAAACAATGGTACTGCAAGTCTTGGACCAGCTTCACAACCCTGTGGCAATGTACACTCCCGGTTATAGCTACGCACCAGTTTACAATACCACGGTGACTTTCCCCTCTATCCTGGCAGCCCGGTTGGTTATATATGGGGAAATGGATCCTCCGACTGGGACTCATGGACCGAATGTTTTGCCCAACCTCGCCCTGTCATATGATGGGTCTCAAGCGCTCAACGTATCCTCCATCGTGGCTTCCATTCCCGTGCAGCATGGCTCTATATCATGCAGCCTCATCCCAGATGACCAGGTCAGTGCCCAATACGATAATAATTCAATCTCTTTATATTGGCCCATGCCCAACGTCAACCTATCTGCGTGCATCAACTTTGGCGTCAATGCAACCACGGCCACGAGTCTGATTCGTGGAGTAGGCGATGGCTATTGGGCAAGGTATTCACAATTTCAGCCCTTTTTGGCCCCCGATTCTGCAAACTGTCCCTCGTCGTGGGGAATATTTGGCAAATGGAAGGGAGATCGCGCTACCGAGATCAACGTCATGACGTGTTGGTCGTCCATCCAAGAGTCGCAAGCTCTCGTGTCGTTCTCACTGCCGGATTGGAGAATCACATCATTCAAACTGAATGACGCCACCACACGTAATATATCCACATCTATGGATACTAACCTCGACCTCACTAACCAAGTCTTTACTGGTACACGTGGAGTTGGCAGCGTCGATCCGGTCTTTTCCGGGATCATCCGCAACCAAACAACAGATAGCTTGGATACTGCTCTGCTTCGCCGAAGTAATTTCGGCAGGTTTCATTCCCGAATGCAGGGCGTGTATGGTCTTGGCTTTGCCCAAATAATGAACCTCCAGGGTCGCAGCACCGCCGTCGCAAAAAAACAGTCCGTAACAGGCACAGCAACCACTTTCGGCACGTACCGCCTCCATCAGGATCCCATATCGACGAGAGTGCTGCAAGGGCTACTCATAGGCTTAGCCATTTGTGCAATAATATCGCTGCTCACTGTTCGCTTGACCAAGGCCGTGCCGAAGAACCCGTGCAGCATTGCTGCGCAAGCAAGTTTTATTTCTGACTCATCCATGCTGAAGATGTTACCACCCGGAGCAGAGTGGATGAATGACAAGGAGTTCAATGAGATATTTGACAATAAAAGATACTCCATGGAGTGGCGAGTTAATGACGACGGGACAAAAGCTCTGTGGATTGATGTACGGACCGTCAAAAATTAGGACGCGTTTTTCTTGGTAGTTTCTTGTGGACAATAAAATGGCAGGGATAGCATAGACGGAACCTTCTGCAATATACTCTAGCGAATTAATTTAGTTGGGACATTTTTCTGCAGTAGGTGGCTTCACTGTGTGCTTGGAAATCGTACACTAGTTCGTGTTCATCCAAAATGTGCCCTCGGTCGAGGGGTTAGATGGAGCATCCTCAAAGCAAACTTTTGTTCCGTCATGAGGTGCTTCGATATATATCCGCCACTCTTCATGAGACCTTGATCGAATATAAATATCCTGTCAAAGGTTTGTCAGCTGTTGTACTGATTTGGATTGCCCATGGACGGCTTCTTGTCGATCCCTTTCCATCCCTGTAGCAACACCAGGTGCCTCATTCCCAGCAAACGTATTGTTTGACCGCTTGATAAAAGCCCTCCAATACTCCATCAAATATCTGGAATCGCCATATTCTATTGGAATTTATTTCTGGATCGAGCCGGTAACGCGTCCGCCTGCATTAACGAACCGAGTCGAGCGTATGCTGTCAAACATCATCAGCGCAAAATAGCAGGCACTCCACCGGGGAAAGCGAGCTTTTGCTTTCAAACATGGAAAGTGGCTTGTAAGTCTTACGAAATCAGGCCTGCCACGGGTTCACGCAAACCTTCAGACCCGCTCGTGTTCTTGGCAGCCCTCCAAGCTGGCGTGGCACAGACTGCTCGATGGCCGGCGATTGACCAAGCTCTACACATCAGCGCTGCCTGAATTCTGCGTATCAAGCTATATCCCTCAGCCTTCCTTTAATGTATAAATCGTATCCCGCGCGTGGACAGTGCATTTTTGCTATCCGCCGCAGCCGACCGTGACTGACGACTCCAAGATGCGCCGACGCCCACCGACCTTGGGCCAAATCGAGCGGTAGCGTTATCCGGTCGTATGCGGCAGGTTTAGCGTCGGATTTTAGGCGATTCGGATACATGAAAGCGTCAGGATTGGCGTTCTCACTGCCGAGCGATGGGAGCATCTTGGGCTGTTCGGAGAGATCGCGGGCGGGGTTGGGGCGGGGCTGTCCGGCGACGTGATGCTTCAGCCTCGAGCACCACTGCAAAACCACGGCAAGAAAAACCCCACAGCGAGGTGGATATCATGGCTTATCACATTCATGAGCTCAAGTCTATCACATGTAGATGACTCGCAACGAGACCATCACATCTTCAGCAGGACACCGCAGACAACTTGGCAGATGATGGATAGCCCATGATGGATAGCCTCGGCAAACTGCTTCAGCCCTCCTCGATACCTTCTCAGCCCCAATTCCCACTCATTGATACTCATTCCTTCATCGCCCCTGTTATCTCCTCGCGTGACAATGCATCCTACACATAACACTACCCAAAACGGTGATAATCTAGCTTTTGGCTCGACTCTCAAGAGGCGTCAATTTGGCGATGGTCACACCCACTTTAAGAGCATCACCGAGCCTCGCTACTTTCGGAAATTCCGCGATTATTTCAAAATGAACAGCGCAGTTAGTGGTTTAGTTTTCAGGCCTACCTTCAATCTGGCCTTCGAAAAATGTTTTAACCGACACCCCAACGTCGAAGCTGGCCACATGAACCCAGCCCAGCCACGACGATGGCTCTGGTCGCAACTATGACACGATCCTTATGCTCTACGGATCAAAGGAGCAGACTAACCAAGAGTTTGTTTGGTATTCTGCTTGCTTAACTCCTCTCACCAATATCTCAGCGACATCGAAGGCCAAACCCCCTTGGGCGACAAGCTCATACATGCAGATCCAAGCACAACTACCAGCAACAATGGCAACGGTAGCGAAGCAAACGGATTATGTTTGCACCGATGGACCAAATAAGCGCATGTTATCTCCATTACATCCAAGTACAATCACTGCGTGGCTATGTTCGTGAGCAAAGTTGGCAGCATCAGACATACTATATAGAAAATATTTTCCTTTTCCAACAGCCGAACGAGCTGCTCTGCACCTAGTTAACAACAGCGCTGCAACGAAGCTTTACCACTGCGAGTCCAGTCCTTCTATGTTACGGTCTTTCTCTTCCTAACTTGAACGGTGTTGCCTCAAACCATCCATCCACTTCGGCGTAGATGTCAGTAAAATGATCAGCTTCGGAGGAATGGAAAGTATTCGATGTCAAGTCAGAACATCAAGGATGAAAGATTTCCCCTTGAGGGATGGGTGGTTTGCAATGTGGCTAAACCATGTTGCAATCGTCCCGTCCGCATTCCAACGGTGTGGTCTTACTACATCGTCATTAACATACCTCCGGGAAGAGAATGAAAAGAGACTGCTACTTTGGAAAGATGGACCAGATCACGCAACATAGCAATAGGTTGGCTTTGTTGGTAAATATCGCTGTCCGATCATCTACTCTCCGCGCGACCATAACACAGCACAGGAACGTTGTACAAAAAGGTAGCGCGCTATTGTTACCGCTATTTTTCTTGTTTCGGTGACGCTAGCTGTCGCGTGGACCGGTCGTTCGAAAGGTTTTCGATATCCATCCCTTATCGTTTCGTTCGATTCGGGCAATATCGATACCATTGCCTCATAAACTCTGCACTCATAAGTAGTGGTGCTTGAATCATTTCCAAGCCAGGCTATTAGGGTGAGCATCCAGCATCCAGTACCCAGCCCACCTGTCCGGATGTTTTTGCTTTCTTTTTCCAAGGAAAGTTGAGGGGCAGCCAAGGCAGACATTCCTCGTAAGATGGCTTCGGTCAGAGTGGCTGGCCCAGGCCAGGGATCGTCATCTGGGTGAAACAAAAATGAGGGGCGAGCACGGAGGAGGTGGCCTCACGGTAACGGATAGTTATGCCTAACAATTCACAGCCTTGTGCGGCTGATGTGTAGAAAAGCCAGGCATCTCTGCAGACCCCACTCGTCCAGTCAAACGCCGTGCCCTACACCATGTGAGTTGGCATTTGCCAGGTTCGGGGACTTGTTGAGGGAGAGGAAAAAGAAAGCACGCCGACTTGTCAAAGTTGAGAGTGCTACCAGAATACGACATTGGCTCGAGTGGCAGGGGGTGCGTGTTTGGCTCCCCGATGGCCTGGGGGTGGGCAGGGAGTGAAAGCAAGCGGTTGGGGTGCTGGAAATGAAGAGAAGACCACTGCAGATGCGAATAAGGCTTGGGAGACAGCCAAGAGCATTATCAGATCCCCCTGGGGTTTGAGGGCGCTTCATGCAACACCGGCTGGTGGATCCAATTCTCCATGGTTCGGTCTGCTAGTGGCATCATCCACCTCGACTGCACACCACTGCCATAGCGCCGCCTTAGTGTGACGGCCATGGAGAGCCCCGCGCTTATCGATAACTTCCCCCAATCAAAACTGCCTAGAAGCGCGAGGCGGAAATTGAGCCAGTAGGAATTGCAGGTTCATCTTGACATCTTCGAATTATATGGGCATATTCAACGTCAACCAGGTTTTTAGCTGCGAGGTATGAAACAATAACACTAGCATGCTTGGGTTACTTGTCTTCCCACCAAAGCGCATACTGGTCGCATCCCGGGACAACATACCCGAGCATCTCTGCCTCATGATTCATTTCTCGAGTGTTCACAAACGGATCCAAACCGTCTTTTTTTTGGTTCGTCTTCCCTTTTCCGGTCATCATTTTGAGCCTCATCCGGGCCGCAAACTTTTGCGCCAACACCTGCGCAATTGCCGTACCCTTCAGAGATGGCGGTGGGCCGTCCCGGCCAGTCACATTCCTACCTTGCGCATGTAACATTTCCAATTTGATCCGACCGCAGCCATAATGTGATAGCCGGCATATCCCACTCCACCAACTAGCTCTCAGATCAGATCGCTACCCAACTGACTCGCCAAGGCCCTACAAGGCGCTAAGCACCGTGTCAGCATTTTCTTGCAGCGATACCTGGCTCCTGCTACGTTATCGTTGTATATATATAAGCATTGATCTCCTCCCCGAATGTCACTGGAACCATCCACCATCAAAAACACCCAACACATACACTTCAGCACTCCTCTCCTCTTTCATTTGCTAAACCCTCCTAGACCGGAATCATGTCTAAAAAAAACGTCAACATCCCTGAAATGGTGCACAATGCGGGAGGCGTCATCAGACTGTCCGTCGTCCACAATCAATACCAAGCCACCTTTCAAGACTGCTTCAACGACAATGACAAGATTGACACAACCAAAGTCGAGGAGAAAGTTCTCAACTCGGAGGGCGACTTCGATTTCTCCAACTGCTTCAACAAGGATACGGAAAACAGCATCTTTGGCAAGGAAAGTAGGATTGCCAAGAAGAGGGAGGAGCGCCGCAAGAGAATGGAAAAGGAGCGACAGGAAGAGGAACAGGAGGACGAGGAATGGCTACGCAGCAAACGCTCAGAGCAAAGGTTCAAAGCCCTGCCGGCTCCCAAATAAATGTACGTTTTGCTGATTCCCGTCACAGCTCTGGTGAGCCTACCATGCAGCTCAGCTACAACCTAGCCACGATCAGTGTAAACCGCCCAACTCGGGGTCCAGAGATGAAAGCTGACGGAACATATTGCAGCGCCCAGCCGTCCTAGCTCTCACCGAGAGGGCCGAGGAACTTGATTCTGGTGCTGCAGCGTACTTAGGCTTACAAAATGCACAACAAAGCTCATCCTACGGCCCGGCGAAATGAAGGAGAGAAGGTGGCAGCTGGGTTACTTTTTTTCATTGGTTTTTGGTCTCTCATGTGTCTGTTGATTGTCTTCTGTTTGGCTCATACGCTTGGCTAGGATGGGCCCGTCTTCGCCGCAATCGGGTCGCGCTAGCGAGTGCTTCAGAACGATCGACCATCGGGAGTTGGCCGGCAGTCGAAGTCTGGATGGGTCCTTTTCTCACGCTAAAGTAACTTGCAAAACCACAAAAAAAAAATGGCGAAATGCCGTCCTTCTTTTCTCCGCGTTTTTTTTTTCAACCCCCACCACAGCCTTGGTAATTGATTGGTCATGCTCTTATCTCCACCTTGTCGACCCATTTCATGAAATGTTAGCAACATGGCACCATCCTTGCCGGATACCCTCCCCGGCCGCCAGGGAAAGAGAGCTAGGCCGGCTAGTTTATTTCCAATCTCGGCCAGCGTATCCAGTTTTCCTGCCTGCTCGGATACCTTATTCAGACTTGACGGCCGGATGCCAGCTCTCCGCTCAGGGGCCCCATCACCGCGTCGGATTGCATATGCACCGCACCGTGCACGTTAGGTAGGGAGAAAAGGCGCCCTTCAGGACGCAATATTGGGCTCCAACTTCCCCTCTCTTCTGGCGGCTTAGTGGTTGACGCGTTGGCGTGCGACGTGAGCCCCGCCCTGTCGCAGCGGCAACAGAACGTGATGCAACCAACAACCAACACAGCCCCGTTGGCGTCCGAATGGTGGCAGCAAAAGCAAGTGCGCCCTCCACTAGCTAGTGCAGAAGCGCATGCTCGTGACTTGGATGGTAGGCCTCCCACGCCTGGCACAATAGCCTGAACCCGAGCATGATTTTTCTGTTTTGGCTTGGTGTCATGTTTGGTAAACACGTTGATGTCTCAACCCACTGCTTTCCGGAGAAAACCGGTCATCCGAGTGCAAGACAGCCGCATCTTCTGGATGCCTATTGATACACGTCATGGCCAATTTCCCCACCAGGTAGCTACCCTAGACCGAAAATTGCCTGTGGGTCTGCAGCCACACAGTTGGTGTTACGGAGATTCTTCCATCACAAGCCAGTTTAGTAATAATTAACGGTAGTATTAAGACTTTACTCTGGCTCCCGGGCCTTGTGACGGTAGATCAACAAGTACCTTGTGTCTCGGAGACTTGTGCGGTATTGTGCTCTGTATAATCATGCATAATTCGGAATTGTTCCGAACACTGGCTGTAGAACCTGGTGCTTCATTGAAGGCAACATTGGCGATTAAATGAAAGAGGAGCTCCTAAACTAGCAGAAAATATTAGCCTGTCGTTGCTATTGAGGATGTCTTCCACTACTGTCATGATTCAACTGGCTAATTCGTTTTCTTCGTACTGGTCTTTGGCTCTACCTGGGACAAGAATTTTGGACGGAATTTATTCTAGAAGGCAACGCAGGTGAGTACCGACCCGAGTAGTTGAATTCATTGCCCTTCTGTCGTGACTCTGTGGAATCCACCACACTGCAGCGCCATGCCACTCTCTGTCGCATGGACTTGCTCCAACCAGTATGCTTGAAAGATCACACTTTTACTGAATCAATTCTCGACAGCCTTGAGCTCTCTGCATCGTTTGGCGGGCTGGGCAGAACCCAAAGTGTAGGTACATTCTTTGACCTCAGCTTCTCAACCATATTTGACGGGAAAATGCCTCATCGCGAAGCGCCCTTGAAAGCTGCCCTTCACGCACCACCCCTATTCTGGACTCTGACATGGATGACTACTTGCTCAATTTTGGTGACTGCTAGAATTTATTTGTAACTCCAAAGATCCGCATATGTATCTTTCGCTTTTGGAGCGCTTGTTTGAAGCGAAATCTCACATGCGGGTCTCCAAACGTGCACGCTGAGATATGCGACATAACTTGAGAAAACTGAATGTCGGATAGCCGCTGGTTAGCATCGATGAGAGCGCTTTAGTACATGATATGGAATGATTCCAGCCCGGAAAAAATCTCATTGAACTTCACATTGATATTGCGAATCTCTGCGCGAGAGGCTGATGTGATGTCCTCGAGACAATTTGGGCTTCACCAATTTGGTGATGCTGTGCACTAAACGCCGCCACGCCCTTTCACAGCACCATTTCTGCGCGCGGACAAAAATCGCACGAAGTAGGCGTACAGATTCACAACAGCCGATCGCATTCTCTGAGTTGGGTAAAGAACTTTGGCGAGTTCCACGCGGGGTAACGTTTCTGAAATTTGAGAGAGGGCCTCAGAAATGACTCACAATGTGTTTTCGTGGTTTTGCGCCGCTTTGAAGCGACTTTTAGTCAATACCGGGCACAACTGAGATTTCTTGAAACAAAATACGATGATGATCTTCATCATGGCTCAAATCAGTGAGATACATTCTGGGTGGTGCTGCACAAAGACCTCCATGATGTCATAATGTTGCATTCTTGAAACAGCCCTTTGAAGCCCTTTGCCCGTTTGAGGAAATTTCTGCTCATCAGGGGACTTTTCCAGTGAAAATTGCGTACCTTTTGCGACATGGATGTGGGAAGAGTCTTTTGCTAGTTATATCTTGTGGAAATCACTCAGACGCTTCGAGCTAAATCGGTCCACACCTTTCAAAACGACCTTCTGTGCCTCTGCAAATACGCTGGTACTGGAGCAAGTTAGGTTTGAATATGAGCGACTAGTGGGCTAGAAACAAAAGTGCTTGCCCATTACCTGTGGAGACATTGACACGAAGTCTGAGGAGGTTGTAAAATACCTCGAATCTGCCCTCCCAGGGAAGATTTGGGATTGTGGTTTGCTCTTGAACCAGACCGATGTTTTTCTTGAGCAACGTACTTTGGTTGACTTGGGACGCAACGCCATGTAATCTGTTTTTTTCTTTTTTCGTATTTTTCGAGTACTCTGAGGGAATTTTGATCTTGACTTTGACAACGTCAAACGCCACCTCACGGAGCCATTGGGGGGAGGAGCTGAATGCACGACAGATACGCAATGAAATCACAACTGTGCGACAGCGAGCTGGATTCTAGGATGAGAGTATGCCTTACAAGCATCTAGAGCATATTATCAAAGTTTCCGCCATATTTAATAAGTACTTGGAAAAAGCCAAGGACAATTAGACCGATTATGAAATGGCGGGGGGAGGGAATTAGTTAGCAATGGTTGCGATAAATGTTCTTTCTGTTTTGTCATGATGAAAGTTTGTTTGATCATGTAAGTGAAGCAAAATTGAGATATTAATATTAGAAGAGAATTCCATCATATCCTAGTAGTATTTTTCTTTCCATTCATTCTTCGCAAACGTTGATTGCTGTGACTCGCAAGAAACGTCACTCAAAATGATTCGGGGTAATTAACCCCAGCAATTAAACAAAAGTCACCCGCAAGCACACTTTACATGGTGTTCCTAGCCACTCGCAAAAGCCGTCAATGCGTCCATGTCACCATTGAACCAATTCTGATGACCTGGCCAAGTGCCGCTCGGGGCATACTGCCACATGGTAAAGTTCAGCCAGTTAGGAGGCAGAGGATTGCTAGAGTATGAGCCAAGGAATAGTGAAATCCACAGCGGGTTGGTGGCCCTGAAGGCAAGACTGTTCCCGGTGCATGCAGCCCACCAGCTGGCAGACGTGTAGATGACGGGATACCGCTTCGTTATGCCGTGGTATTCAGTAGAGAAGTCTTTGATCCACTGGACCATGGCGGCCTGAGTAAGTCCACTACAGGTCCCGTTGAAATAGACTGCGCCGGGTAGAATCTGGCCTCCGGTCACCCAGTAGCCGCCACGTGACCAGAAAAAGGCTGCTTGAAGCGCACCAGGCGTCAGGGCCGGCTGCGCAAAATGGTATGCGCCACGGACCAGGCTTACCTTGGCAGCGCCAGCCCAGTGCGAGTTGAATGTCGGATCCATGTTGCCGTACCCTTGCGTCGCCCTGATGTATGCGTATTGCAGCCCTGCAGTCTTAAGACCTAGCCAGTCGATATTGGGTTGGTCAGAGCTGATATCAATACCACGGGCACTCATAGCCATGGCTGTGGCCGCAAATGCAGTGGATACCGCCAGAATGAATGTCTTCATGATGAAATAGGTGTATTTGGCGTTCTCTGAAAATGCTAACGGGGGAAGCGAGCTGATTCACATGAGAAGCATCTTGTTTATTCTTTATATGTTAAAGACAATCTCGCAGTCCCGCGCACCTGGCCACTGGGTCCACCATCATTCTTGGCACCAGAGTTGTTAGTTTGGGAGCATCGAACTTCAGCCGCACGATACTTAGGCATGGTCAACGTTCAGCCTCGGCGGACGTGCAGATCTAAAAAATAAATTCCAATAAATAATGCCTCGAAAAATCTTTTCGTTGCAATCTTGAAGGGCTGTTTTGGGCAAATCCCTTTTTCAATCATGAATCTGGAACGACTGTGCCCTCATCATCATAAAGTCAAAAAGATGTGGCGGCGGTCTCGTCCTTTGAGCCGGTATTCACCTTCCCCAACAAGTCTGGCTGACTCTAAATTGAGGCGGTAAAATTCAGCCAACGCAGGAACCACGAAGGCTTAATGATACACATCCGTATGGTCTGTTAATAACGTTCTCACCTGGCCTGTCACACGATAGCCTTCAGTGCCAACCGTATTGGATGCCAATTTGACGCTTACCACCATAGATTAGCATTATTCAGGGCTACCGGAGCTTACCGCGAGCAGTGCAATCTGACATGCCGAGGCCCGGGTGCGGAGTCTTTCCACTGGGATCAGGATTGTGGCAGGATTATGTCGGCATGGGCCGCTAGGCTCACGGATATCGGCATTACAAAGGAAGCCAAAGGCAAAGTGATTTCATTTAGCTTAACTTAACTAGCATCGTTTATTAGCCTTTGAAAGTGAATTCCAGGCCGGCAACCCACATCCTCGGATCACGGCACTGGTAATCTGGTCGAAGGATCTATACCATGGAGATAGTGTGTGCCACCGTTAGAACTAAGCGGGAAGAATGCAATCATGGCCTCTCTGCCATTATATCCCCCCTTAATGGCTGATGAGTTCAAAATTGACATTGCACTCTTTTTTCTTACTTTGCACGCATCTCAGCTAGGTCTCTATGGCTAAGCACCGCGACTACCTTATAATTTCGCAAATAATGTCTCATGGGTTTCTAATCCATCACATATGCTGGGTTGTCATCGGAAATCTTTTTAGATGAAGCAAATTTTGCATCCGCTCCTTCACGCAGTATTCACAGGTACTGCCTAATTTGAATCCAATCATTGTATTCCAAGGCGCGAGGGATGAACTCTTGTACTTATCGCATTCATCAATGCTCTGCGTCTAAACCCACCATTTTCCTGATTCACGAAAATAATGAATTTAATAAGTTCCAGTCTAGAATAAGTCTCAACAACTCAAGTTCACGAAAGCCTCACTTACACTTACATGGAGGTCTGCAAGTCTGTTCTGTCGCCGTTTGAAAGAACAAGTCAATTGTTCTGCTCAATAATTCATAAGTTCTTTATTTTCTCATATCTTTTGCTAGACTACCAGTGGAATGTCAGCAATGAATCTCTTTGTGAGCCGGGTATATCCCGGAAATCTTTATCACCTCCAGCCTTCATGTCATTGCTTGAATCTCGAACCAAGTTCTTTTGAATCACTCTTGACTCAAAGGTGAAATTTCCAGTGCTAAAATGGCCCGTCCCCTCTTCTCATTCAGAGAGCCACACAAAAAAAGCCAGAGGTGACATCCCAGCAACACCCAAAGAATTCAAAGGCGTATATCATAAAATACCGCCAATCCCTCGGTCTCTGGATTTAAGTTAACTTCTTGGATATGTGTTTCGCCTTCTGTAGAGACTTTGTGATCAAATCTGGTGTGGCTAATATTTCCGTAATTGTCGGAGGGCTCTGTAAATACATATGAAGCATCACACTGCATGCCTTTGTATTTTCCCTTGTTGCAAATCACGAGTGTTAATCAATGGCGGCGTGTCAATCTTTTTGGCTGTACTTACATGGAGGTGTCAATTCTTGTCACGGGTGATGGGGTAGACATTGCCAACCGAGATTGTAATCCAATTTGTGAGGGTAAGTTTGCTTAGAATATTTCGAACACGAAAGAAAATTGTTTTTATTTATTTTTATGGTTTCTTTTGGGTCAAAATGTCTGCTATTTAACCCCCCTCGCGATGTATTTATGTTGTAACTGATCTGTCTCATGTTCATTCAGCACCACCGTTGACATTAACAACAGAAAGACCGTCCATCTTGATACAAAATATACGCACAGCATTTTGGAAATAAAAGTTCTCATCAAAGCACATCAGCACTCGGTTACCTGGGTGAGGTGCTATCACACACATGTGCCTTTGCATCTTAGTGGATGATGCGTGGCCAATTAATCCTCAGGGCACAAATGTGCTCACTCTTGCTTGCGCCCTAGTGCACTAATGCATAGTTCACGCTTGATCATATCCCGCGCGTATAATCCTTTGTTTTTTTCTTGTTTTTGTCCTTTTTTGTAACTTCTTCTTCATTTCGCATCCTGGAAACTATTTGTGATGGCACGGTTGTTTTGCCCTTGTGTTTCAAGCTCATCTTCAACTGATGTTAAACAACGCCATCGACCAAAATCCACCACCATACGCAGCAACGCATTCTAGAATATTGGATACTATTGGTGGGAGTTGAAAGATCCGGGTTCCCCTTTGTCACCATATGACAACAAGGCAAACATACGTTAATTGCGCCTCATGTGCCTCAGAACCAAATTCTCAAAGCAGAGTACCTTCCCCACAATCTCTCCTTTGATCACATCCCAGCATCAATTTCGGTTTGCATCTGAATTATGAACATGTTTCAACAAACCATGCAGGCCCTCGCCAAAGCGTGGCGGTTTCCGCATAGAATCAGCTTCAGGCATCTGGGCAATTTTCCTTCTGACAGACTCCCTGATGTTTTCCATATCTATGTTGTTTCTTTCATCCAATTTATTATTTACCTCTTGGATTCGCTTCTTCCAAGCTTCGTCCTTCTGCTCTCCACGAGAACTGACCCGCTCTGCTATGCCGACATTGGGTTGCCCGTAATTGTTATTAGTTTGATCAACGGAAGGACGTTGGTTCTCCGCTCCTTTAAACCCTTTGGGGACATTTTCGAATATACCTAGGTCTAACTTAGTCACACATCTGTAGTATTTTGACATCTTTATGCCAATTTCCCTCCGCCCTTGAGTTGCAGCCTTACCGATCGGGGTCATAGTTTTTGCATTCATGTTTAACACTTTCTTGCCCGTTAGCGGTTTGCAAGTTCCGAGACAGGAGGTGACTTGCTTGGGTGGAAGAAAAAGATTAATTCTTTTTACAATAAAAAATACAATTTGTTGGAGGATTTACTGAGAAAAAGCATGCGGGTGATCTCAGTAAAATACATCGGCCGCCCCCAACATCCAAGAAAATCCTCGGAAATTTCTTTGAATTCGTTGGGTAAGCTAGCTTGTTTTAATGACGTGATGTGATGTGTTCTAAGTTTTAACTTCATTCCTCACTCGAATCTCTCAGCCGACGTCGCCGCTTTTTGAGCGATGCTATGTGATACCGATAACCACGCTTTGCAGTAGCCAGCCTCTCCCTGCAAATTAATTCGGCATCAAAGGAATTTCCACTGGCTCTATTAAACTATGAATTCATTCCTCTTTGATATGGACTCGGCGGCATTCATAAACTTTTGAAGTCTTGTGTAGTATAGGGTAGTTATTATACTTTATAGGATGGCAAAGTGATGATCCTCCCCACTCGGCTGGAATGTTGGGAAATCACTATGTAATAGGATCAAATCAACCTAACTATGGCTTTTTTCTTCTTTCCATAATTTGACTCAATCAATTCAGGCCACTGGAGCTGTATTCTCATTGTCTAGTCGTTGTCCCCAAGCGCCTCATTGGTCTGGTTTACACGATTTGACCGAGATATTTTATGATCCTGTGATCCAAAATAACATCCGCATCCTTGTCACGGTCTCCTCAACTCATCATTCCATGGTCCCTTCAGTGCTTGATCAATGGAACCGGACGCGTTATATTTGACTACTTTCACTTCCTGTCCTCTTCTCTTGATAGGATGAATACGTGTATGCATATGTTTCTGTGAGCACGGCTTGGTGGCCCATTGAGGCATATTAGAGTACCAAGGACGCTCGGGCAGCGACGTCATGGATGATACTCAGGATATTTGCAGTATTTTTGCCGTTGTCTAACCATTGGCGTATTTGGCAATTTATACCTACTGGCTATATAGTCTTGGGAGGTAATGCAAGCAAACGTGGGAAATTGGCGCAATCTGCACTCAATTGTCCACGCCACACACCAGTGACGACGACGCTCTTTTCTGAGAAGCCTTCACTGCTGAAGGTGTAGAGAATCCCGATTGGAAATGAACGAAGATAATATACATTATGTCATTTACGCGAATGATAAAGGTTACTGACGTGCCCTGTCTTAATCCACATCTTCAGAACTGGGCCACTTGTCTTGGCACTCCATAGAACCTACACTCTATGCGAATATTCCGGTCTGATGGGGATTTCAGAAAAAGTTCTGTAGCATAAGCTTTTATGAGTAGCTACCGCTCTAGTCCAGCCGCAAGGCTTCTCGGTGATCAGTGCACTTGCTCGGTGAGCACGCGCCTCAGTGATTAGCGCTCCAATCAAATCAGGCCAAAGGGTCAACTCAGTTGATGAAAATAGTTAGTTTGGATTTGTCTTCTAACGGAACTAACGGGTTAAACCGCCAATTCTTGGCTTGTACTAGATTTGAGTTGGCTTCGTTCGGGCGCAGTTGGTGATCGAAACGTGGAGAAGAATTGGAAGAAGCGCAGGTGGGGGAATGGGCTCGTGGGAGTGCGGGGATACAAGCATGCGTACTGTGAAAAGTGATAGATAAGATGAGAAAATAGAGTCGATGGATAAAATAAACAAAAGATTATTATATTTTGTAGCCCGGGCCTATTTATGGCTAGATCTTTTTCCATGTCACCCAGTTTCTATTATGCGCATTGCTATCCCTTTGTTGTTACTGATTGTGTGCTAAAGCAACTTCCAACACAAAAGGTGAATGATAGCGGTTTGTGTGCCGATTAGATACGATGGTGATGCAGTGAGCCAAGATAACTAGCACCTGGCGAGTGGGCCAGCTATAAGAGCGCCAATAAACTGCTCCCGCCGGATGCGCCGGACGAGCGAGTCAAGAAGCCATCCCCAGCCATCTCCTCCAATCTCCAGGTGCCCCCGCGTCTTGGCAAATCTTACACCCCAACTTTGACCACTTCAATTCGCCTTGAGCGTGCTGCCCCATACAAAATGTGGACGAGCGTTGGCTTGGCGCTCAAGAGGAGCGTTGGTAGGCCCACTAGGTCTGAGTTGCCCTCCCCGAACCTTATTCTGGTGAACCAGGAGCTATGGCGTAATCCGGTCGACTCTGGAGATAGCGATTCCCCGGCAGCTTTTGTAGTATGACTTCATTTGCTGGAACCGACCCGTCTCAACTGCATGGCACGACTCCACTCCGCTGGCCCCATTTGTCCGCGCAAAGACCTCTCAAAACGATTTGCTCTGGAGCCTCCCCCTTGGCATTCCCACTCCGCGCGGAGACATGTTTCTTTCGGGAATTGATGGACGGTGGGACCTTTAAGGCAGCAGCATTAATTATAAGCTTAAAAAGAGGCATGTCACTCATGAATGGGCCTCATGTCTCAGAGCAATCAGTTTTCATTGTGGACAAGCAAGAATCATGGACAAGGAAATATCAGCGGCTGGTGGTGATGTCTCTCACCAAGAGAAGAATGAGACTTCCGACCATTCAGACGATCCCAAGGGCCGCCGTAACTCTGCCGCGGTCAACATTGTTGAGAACCCTCTAAAGGTTGTTATGCTCCTTGCCTACTCTGCAGTTCTTCGAAACCTCCCAGAATATGGCTGACAAACATCAACTGTACAGGCTAAATCACCTGAAAATGTTGTTGCTGATGCCCGTGCCTTTGCCGAGTCACATGGAATGCCTGAGCATGCTGAGCTCTTTGGCCGGGCAGCCCTTGTTGCTCGAGATATGGCCAGGTTTGATGCCATTTCCGACCTCCTTGATGACGAGCGCCAGGCGCTTCAATACGAGAAGGACCATAAATGGCATGGCACAAAGATGCTGTGGTACTCAATTGGCCTTTGTGCCGTCGGAGCTGCTACCCAGGGATGGGATCAGACCGGCGCCAACGGAGCCAATCTTTCCTTTCCCAAAGAGTTTGGAATTGATGGTACAGGGGGAGATGAATGGATTGTTGGAATTATCAACTCCATCATCTTTCTAACAGCAGGTCTGATGTAAGTCATAACAACATTGCCACTCAAAAGTCTCTCATGGCATAGGCTAACCTGACGTGTCTCAGTGGTGCTTGGATAGTCGATCCTCTCAATCATTATTTTGGCCGAAGAGGTGAAATATTTATCACTGCTTGTTGTTTGGTTGCTACACCGATTGGTTCAGCCTGTGCGCAATCCTGGCAAGGGCTTTTTGCAGCCCGTTTCGTCATGGGAATCGGTATTGGAGCCAAAAACAGTACTGTTCCTATCTATTCTGCAGAAATGGCTCCAGCACGCATTCGAGGTGCTCTTGTCATGTTTTGGCAGCTCTGGGTTGTAATTGGTAAGCATATTATTTCAGATAACTCCGAAACTTTGCTAATCAGTATGAAGGAATCTTCCTCGGTTTTTGTGCTAATGTCATTGTCAAGGATGTCGGCGATATCGCCTGGCGCCTTGAACTTGGCTCTGCCTTTATCCCTGCTTTGGTACTTGCCATCGGTGTTTTTTTCTGCCCTGAGTCTCCCCGTTGGTTGATGAAGCATGGAAGACATGCTGAAGGATTCCAATCCATGAACAAGCTTCGCGCGCATCCCATTATTGCAGCACGTGATTTCTATTATTCGTGGGTCATCTATGAGGAAGAACTAAAGGAAGCTCGTGGCGCCGGATACTTTTCTCGTCTATGGGATTGCTTTGCTGTTCCTAGAATCAGGAGAGCAAACTACGGTGCCTCGACTGTCATGTTAGCCCAGCAAATGTGCGGCATCAACAGTAAGGCAGCCTACTTGATCACTCCGCAGGGTCACCGCTAACCAACTTGCAGTTATCTCATTCTATAGTTCTAGCATTTTTAGATCCGTTGGTTATTCAACTGACGAGGCTCTCTATGCATCCCTGGGGTATGGCGCTATTCAGGTCATCTTCACGATTCCCACTCTGTTCTTAATCGATACCAAGGGTCGAAGATTTTTAACTCTGGCTGTAAGTCTCTGTTTTCTATATAAGTCATTATCTTCATTAGACTAACTTTTTGTTTAGACCTTCCCCTTCATGTGCATTTTCCTCTTGGCTGCCGGACTGTCGCTCTTGAACGATTCGGGCACTCGTGGCGCACGGATTGGCCCCGTTATTCTGCAAGTCTATGGGCAAGACTGAATCTATAGCATATATGCTAATAGTTGCTAGATTCGTCTATCTTTTCACAATCGCCTATTGTCTGGGCGAGGGGCCCGTTGCCTTCCAGTACTCTGCCGAAGTCTTCCCAACTATTCAGCGAGAGCAGGGCATGTCCTGGGCTGTGTGCATCAACAACTTCTTTGGTTAGTAATTAAACCCCTCAGTACTGTGAACAATCTTTCCTGACTAAATGGATTAGCTGGTGTTCTTGGACTAACATTTCCTCGAATGCAATCTGTCATGACCCCAACAGGAGCCTGTGAGTGACATCTATCCGCTGGGTACAAAATTAATCCTCGGTCGCTAACCTGGATTCCAGTCGGATTCTATGCAGGTCTCAATTTGGTCGCCTGGTTTATGATCTTTTGTTTTGTGCGAGAGACGAAGCAGTTGACACTGGAGGAGATTGACCGTAAGTCTATACCTTTGGCTCTGTGTGGATGCTGCATACTAATAAATCGTGCAGAGGTATTTTCTGTGCCAACAAAGAGCTTCATCTCATATGAGTCGAGAGTTTGGCTTCCTTATTTTATTAAGCGACATGTCTTGAGGAAGAGTGTCGAGAAACCTCCCCCAGTTATTGAGATTGAGAAGGTTGACAACAGCGATGCTTGAGGTAGCATTGCGGTGAATGGATAGCGTGGTTATGACCATCTCAGCTAGTTAAGTTAGATGCCACCTTTTGGATCTTAATGTGACTATCATGCCTCAGGTTAACGTTTGTCTGGACAAGTGACTCTATCCCATGACGCGATATTTCTCTCCCCAAAGAATGATGTAGATGTCGCGACTAAGGGACAGTTTTCTGGTGATTTGCGGTTCAAGTACTACTTGAAAATCTCATATAAGATGGAGCAGGAATACAAACAATGAGTGGGGCAGACTTTAGCTTTGGCTTTCTCAAGCATGTTGCACAAACTTTGCCACATAGATATATCAAGACCATTGAGCTCTTTTAGATGTTCGCTGTTCAAGCTAGAGCTGGGTGTGTATGGAGATCGAGACCATTGATTGACCAGCAACTTAATTCGCTTAATCAATGCACAATACTAGTTAGAAAACAGAAAATAGAGACAATCTGATTGAATCTTGACCACGCAACAGACAGAGCAACAAGGCCTCATGAGAAGCACAAAGCCGCCGAAACCTCGCTGGCAAAGTTCTCTTCAATGTTTTGAATCATCGGAACATCGCCTTGTCCGATGACCCGAGATTCTTGTGCTTTGCGAGTGGTAAATGGTACAATCCCCGGACATTGAATTATCATATTATGAATGCAAACAAGGTTTAAATTCTTTTGGGGGAAGTTCATGATTTTATGTAACTAATTTGACGCGCGTTTCTTTTGGGCGGCACAGTTCTAAATATTTCTTCATTCTCCAACTACCTACGGATTTCTGTTTTTAGCAATCAAATTAACGCTCTGGAGGCGAACGAGATTCTTCATAATGTGGGGTCGCAGGCGAAACAGGAAGAGACCGAGCCGCCTTACCCGGCTCCATAACTGAGGCGACGTCGGGTCAGCTCGTCAAAGTGGGGGTTTGGGCAAGGGAGAGTTCGTATGTCTCGTGCTACCTTGTGCCGGCAGACCTATGATAGGTTCATTTTTAATGATTGATTAGATTGATAAGTGGATCATTACGTGGTTCTAATCCTCAGCTTGACCGAAATAAGTTGCCGGATCGGATGCGGTCCAAAGGTCAATGTAGAATAGTTGTAAAGAATTTGACCAGATATGGGTGAATGAAGGAGATAAAAGCAGTGAAAAAAGTAGATTTTCATTATGAATATATTTCAAAGCCTTTTGATCTCGCCGTGGCCAGTTGCATTCACCTTATTTTAGCCATAAATGTAAAAGTCACGATCGCCGGGGCCTCCCGAGATGTGGGGAGTTGGACAGCCAGTCGGAACCATTTCGGACCATTGTAATGGCCGCACGCACTTCTCTCGCCACATCTGGACAACTAAACGAGGAACAGAGTGAACGAAACCGAGCATCCCAACGGCGGGCTGTTGGTCATTTCCCAGTCCCATTCAGTGTCAACAACCACGTTGTTGCTTGACTGCATTCATGGTACAACTCAGTGAGCAATAAATATCTGCACGGATAAATGCCAGGCTGCTACCTATATCATATCTAAGTTCTAAAATAGTGAAATTTTCCTGCTAAAAAAAATTTGTATAGAGCTGAATTTTTTGAACTTGAACATCGACCAAGTAAACCAAAGTGCGCAAGCCCATGCAGAGGTGGTTTGATGTTGCCGTTCCCAGTGGACCAACATTCACATAGCTGGCATTTAGTCGAATGAAATTTACATAGGCATGCATGAGAATCCTAGCTCAAGTTAGAGGTTAGCTTCTGGCTTTTTTTGGCATTCGGAGGTTTCTCTATGAGGGTAGATTAGGCCATGTGTGGTAGGTACAGCAACTAATCTGGTGCTTTTGCCCCATATGTAACCCACAGGGAATGGAACACTGGTGGGATGACATGTGGGTAAATGGATACTTCCATCAAATATAATTGAAATCGAGGCTGTAAAGTCTTTGGAACAAAAGTATATAAAGCACCAATAGTCGCCCCTTCATCCAGGTTTTTAACATCACAACCACAACATTCCTCGAGTCAACAAGACTAATAACACCACCAATAACTCACAACCTCTAACAATAATCTATTCACCATGCTTTTCTCTACTGTAAGTTAGCCTTCTTGCATGGCCCTATTCTGTAAGGCTGACAATCTTCTTTTCCAACACATAGGAAGCTATTCTGGGCATCTTTGTCTTCTCCATTCTTGGAGCTGCCGCCCCAACTGCTGACCAACCGGGAACAAACCATCTCGAGGCCCGCACTTGCCCTGGTGGCAGCTACTCTTCATGCCTTTCAACTAACGAGGCGGCTTGCTCGTCATCCACTGGTGCCGCCTTCAGCCAGTGCGTACTTAATGTCCAGAAGGCCTGCACAAGCTTGTGTTAAGCTAGAGACGTGGTCTTGATACCATGCCGAAAGTAGAGGGGGGATATAATCAACTGTACAGTGTAGCAGATGAGTCTTGTCATTCCAGAGAGGTCCTAAACTGAACCTGGCGCTGTGTCAGATTCACATGAAGGGACATGATTGAAGAAATGATTTGTTGATGCAACGAAAATAACGCCGCCTCCGTGAAATCTTGTGTGATGTGAAAACCGCCGTTTAATGATCCGAATTCCGGCATTAGAGTATTAATATATCGCATAATGGATACTATTCAACCACATGAAATGTGCAGTATTTAAGATGAAGGGTGACGACAAATTTGAATATGAGGAGACAAGGTAAAATGCATTGATGCAGCATGTGCAAATAATTCAGGCAGGACCAATTGTTTGAACAAAAATAGATAAAATAAGCCTTTTGTTGTCCATTTCTAGCTATAGCTAGCTCTTCCTTCTAATAATCGTTGTATATGTTACACTATCACACTTACAGCTAGGTCAGCCACAAAGACCACTTAGGATTGCACAGACCACAACCCAGTAGATCAGATGACTTTAGCTTTGCTTGGCCTTCTATTGTGAATAGAAGCCATAAGCCTATTCAGCTCATTCGGCTTTCACAGCTCTATCGGGCGCCTCCGACCGCCCTCAGTTATATACAGCTATATAATACCTAGATAGAGCCCCTCAATAAACAGACAAGAGCTTCAATTTACTATCACTTGCACCTCCAAGACTTAGCTATCCAAGCGACATATGTTACAGCCCGGAACACACTGCGAGGCCATTACTCTGAACTCTTCATTCTTTTGGATCATGCCCCAGACATGGTTTGCTTGTTGAGGACACCGATGCCAGTGTGTTATTCATAAATCGAGATACGGCCGGATCAGGACAAGGGTGGACTATGAATGGTGGCGTCGCTTGGAACACCCGAGGGCCTATCAACATACAGAGCCCGCCTTTGGGCATTAACTGGGCAATTGGAAGCTCTGGTACTGTAGGCTCTGCCACAAATGGGTCTATGATCAAAACTGGACAGTCCGTCACGCCTAGAAGCCTGTTTGCTGCCCAACTTAAGAAACGAAGATCTACAAGCGCATGAGGCCATTATCTCCAATTCTTTCAAGTAGCAATGACATCCGAATCTCAGTTCATGTGCCCAGCGTTGGTGCGGATAGAGTTCCTGTAAGCTGGACTGGGTAGCGTGGCGCAGCACGGCATTGGGACCAGGCACTCGTGCTTGTGTGATGACTGCAAAAGCCTTGGCCGTGGCTCGGCCGTACTGGCCGCTATCTCGAACAAGAATTTGTGAGCCTAAGATGTTGATATCGGTGGGATATCCACCAGGCCGGTCCGTGTCTCGGTCGTGGAAGAAGGCGACGGATTCAATAGTGATACGGCTAGCGTTATGCTGCACGTTGATTCCATTGTTGAAGCCCGTCATATTGACGTTTCTCACAAAGCTATCAACAGTCCACGGTGTCATCCAGATGGCGGCAGCATTGCAAGGGTCGGTGACGTTGAAGACATGGCCAGCACAGGTGGTCTCAAGCGTCACAGACAAGTTCTCGATGCCCATCTCATTAGACGTGGATGGTGGCGTGTATACAGCCACGTATGCATCCATGTACTTGCTGTTTAACGCATCTGTGAGGGGGATTGAAAATGTCAACTCCTTGCCCTTGACAGCCTTGATTATGCGAGGCTGTTGGATCAAATCTCCGACCTGAGGATAAACGCGTTAGTGACTGTACTGTATGTTTAGTGGCACGGAGTCACTAACCTTGACCCATGTCTGCCTCTCACCATCGCGAACCAAATTCGCCATGCCATTTTCCCGTACCCAGGTCTCCGTTACTGCCCGGGAGACAAAAACAGTTTGGCCAGCCTTGAAGTCCGTAACATTTTGTACAGTTACTGTTGTCGCTCCAATGCCCACGTATTTGTCTGTGATGCGGCTAACAAATAAAGGCTTCACGCGATCGTCCGTGCCATTGCCGAGGGTAATTAGAGGCACATCGGTCTTCAGCTTCTTAACAGCCAGTTTGGTGGATCCGATGCCTGCGCCTCGTAGTGTCGTACCGCTGGCCAGCGTCAGCCCGACAGACACATTGAATATTCCCGGCCCGAGTTCCACAACGCCTCCTCCTGCTGCCGCTGCCTTGTCGAGTGTCTTCTGAATCTTGGAGGTCTGGTCGCCGCTCGAAGCATCCACTCGCACTAAAGGTGTGCTCGAACTTGATGGAAGAGATTTGTCTGAGCCGTGAGATCCACAGAAACTGAAATCAGGTAGTCTATCGCCACGTCTGTTCTTGATAACCTCCCAGTCAACCGCTGTGGCTGCTATGGTTACCTGAATCGGGGAGAGTAAGCACACAAGCACCGCAAGAACTGTTGTGGGCATCATCATATCAAGGCTGGATGGGCATTCGATGCGTTGTAGTCTGGTCGGACCTTCTCTTCGCGTCACCAATATCAGCATTTATCTATCCGCCCAGCATGGATTCCTAGTGTCCATTATGTGGATTCGTCGCGGCCAACAAGGAGAAGAATGCATTGATCGCCGCCGGCCCTGCGCGTGTGGAAAGCGGCTGAGCACGTAGACAGTCTGAAACGCGTTAGGGTAATTGCGATGCAAAATGGTGGATCCAGCTGAACATTACTTAGTATCATAGTACGATGTCATACTTTTGTAGAAGGATTACTGGCCGATGTCTCCACTTGTAAAGCGGAAGCGATGAGCGCGGAATAATTGCGCCCTTCGGCTTTGATATTGGGTGCAGTACCTTGTTGTCGCAAGACTGAGAACGGACGCAAGATCCGAGGACAGTCGTATTTTGCGAATTTTGTCTCATGCACCGGGTTGATTAACGCATGCGTCTCGTAATTCCATTAGGTGATACATTCTGGGCAGATTGACACTTTTGCGCCGCCTTTCCAATGGACAACCCCTCATAAAGACTGCTCTCAATTATGCTCAATCTCTGATAGTGGGCAGTAGGCCGTATCAGCTTTGTTGCATCGAACATGTACTGTGTAAAATCATTGACTTCGAGTTTTCTTTTTTGTTAAAAAAAAAAGAAAGAAAGAAGAAAAAAACTTGTAGACTCAACCAGGAGATCTACACGATTGTGATATGCAACTGGAGTTGAACAATGGGGTCGGTGGTGAATATCTCATTTTCCTGACCAAAAAAAATTGATTAATATCCTCTTGTAAAAAAAGATTTTTTTGAAAATGAAATTAGCCCCTCACTACTCAAGATGTCTTGATGTACGTTATGCAGTTTGTGTGTGCTGCTGCTGACTTTGTCTCTTAGCTCTCCTAAGCGATAATTGTACAATGATTATAATGGGGTACAAGAATCCAAAAGGCTTATTTATAGCTGTTGGTATGCTTCATATAACAATTACCGAACTTATTGATGTTAATCATGAGGCGTGGTGGCAGAGTGGTCTAATGCGTATGACTAGAAATCATATCTCTTCGGAGGCGTCTGTTCAAATCAGGCCCACGTCGTTTCTCCTTTTTGCCAGTTTTTAAATCCTTTTTTTTAGTCGTACAACTCGGCTAGAAGGATTGAGGGTCGCTTCTTCAACGTGTTTAGGCAAATAGCAGTACCAAGCATAACTAGTTGCTAAAGCCACAGGCGAAGTGGCGCCAGCAAGCGATACCAGAGAAGCAGCTCCCAATTCACTCTTTGACGCTCCATCTATTGTGATATAATTCGTGGATGCCGCACCTATCGTCTCTTCCGTCACGGATGTAACAAGATGGTGGTGGTACAGGCATAAACAACGGCGCAAGTAACTTTACAATGGTCCGCAGCTTGGTTCAATGATGCACCATGTTAGGCATAAATAGAGGAAGTGGCCTCAGATCCATGAGCAGTGGGCAATGGAGTCTAATTAAATATTATTACAAACAACCTCAGAACTCAAAGCGCTTTGGAGAATAGGCAGAAAGTAGACAGCTTCGCACAGTCCCTATTCCTGGTAGAAATTTGCGGAGCCATAAATCATTCGAGGATGAGTCATAGACTGGCCTACAACTTAGCTGCCAGGAGAAAAGCGCCGCTCATTTGGCGTATTACCTGCTGAATTACCTAGATCCCGAAAAGGAATACATCAAGCATGGAGAAACGGAGAATCAGGCAAAAGGTTGTGAGGGCCCGAAAAAGAGGGGTTTATGAGCCATAGGCAAGATAATTGACTGGATTTTCATAGATGAAGATATTTCTAATATCTCATTCCTCTAGACGGTATTTACATTAATCACAACTTCCATAGCCAAATGTGGCGTGCGCCATATTCTAGGTCGTGACATCGATCAGCCTTGGAGCACTAACAGTGGTACGACTGAATACTGTAGCTCTAGTTGGCGGGGCATGTGCTCTGGTTCCATAGTTCCTTGGTTGTCGTCTCACAAGTAGTGCCATTTCGAAGAACCTTGCAAATAACAACACTGTTTTATCATCTTAGCATTCAAGAAGTTGAATCGGTTGATCCATAAAGTGCTTACCTGCCAGAGTTTTGGTCTCTCTTGTCACCCCTCCAGCAATCGCCGCCATTGGGAGCCGCCAAAGCACAATTGTAGTCGATAAAGGCAAAGGCAGTAATATCATTTGATACTTGTTTCTATATGCCGTCAGTTGGCCATCGAGCAGATGGAAATGGCCATTAGGCCTGTAAGACACGTACTAGCAAAACCGAGTTAGGCCCGGGCTGGACAATGTCGCACACAGGAAAATCGGCCTGGGATACCGCAGTCATGGCGCTGATGCCAGACCGAAAGGCAAGGGTAATGCTTGCTTCCTGTTGTTTGTTCACGATGCCAGCGTTGCCACAGGTATAAGCCGCTTCATCGGTGCTATTCTCCGCAATAAATTTGAAGTGGCACTGCGAGTTATTGACACAAGCGCCCTTGCCATCACAGGCTGCCGTATCAACAACGCCAGCAGAAGCAGCACCAGCGAGGGCAAGGAAGTATCCAACGGAGAAACGCATGATGTAATACCGGAGATGAAGATGGAAGTTCGTGGTCGCTGAATAAAAGTGATGACTTTGATCGAAGTAATCAGAGAGGAGCGATGTTCCGAAATATATATATTTCTTTGGTTTCAGGCATACTAGCTTATTAAACTTTATTAGGATAGTCAAACTCCGAGTCAAAGTTTATGGTTAGATTTAATTAACCCGTTTTGGTCATGATTGGATGAAACCCGATTTTCTACCGAACACGAGAATTTAAAATGGACAGGGGGTCCTTGTTGAGCTGGGGATGTACGAATCAACCAATGCTGGGTAGAAATTTGTTAGGCAATCAAAAATTAATTCAGAGACTGGGATTCGAGGCTAGAGGACCCGAAGGCGGTCACGACATTGAAGCCAGGTAGCCAAATTCAAAGATATTCTGGCGACCGAAACAATGATCAGATGTGCTTCCTTCAAGGCGGCCTGATGAACAGGTCCCAAAGAGGCCTGAGTTTGGAGATGATTGATAACAATTCTATGTCATAGGGCAGCTTCTTCAAAAATCTATAGGGCAAGGTACACATCGCATTCCAACACCAACATCATAAAACACCGACATTGTATATGCCGTATAATCTTGCAAAATCCGACCTTGGAATGGAGCAGCCTTTTGCTTTTTGCTTCGTGTTTTGGCTTTTAACAATAGCTTTTATTAATTCTTTGCATATATGTATGGGTATGTTTTTGCCTCCACCATATAGCCGGATTTTGCGAGATTATACGTAGCGACCTATCAGTATTCAAAAGCAACGTCTTATATCAGAACTCAACGGTTACAACGTGTATCGAAATTCCCATGCCTCTAACAAAAAAAAACCGTCACCGCAGCTCTCATTACTATGGGCCTAGGGGTTGGATTTCATGCTGGGCCGTTCAAGGCAGCCTCAGGTGACGAGGCTGTTACTGTTGGGAGTTATTTGCGTTATCACGGACATCTAAAATATACCACATCGTTCCTTCAACCGGTTCCAATAGTCGACACATATTTTATTGCATGCATCGCGCATGATATCCCCCCTGGGGGTTGTGTTTGCTGGGTCGATTATTTACTGTGGGAAATATTATCGTATCCGCAACAGCCTGCATGATGTAGAGGTGCAAGGTTAAAAGGGGCACCATTTAGCGGATTGATGCAGGGACATTGACGGAAACCATACAACAAGCTATTGGGTGATGTAGTATTAATAGGCTATTGCACAGCCCCCCAATCTCAAAACCTTGTGAGACTATTCTGTGTTGGCACGGACAAACGGACAGGGGTATGGTCGGCAATTACGGGGCGCATTAACGGCAGATCGAATGTTATTGTCTCGCTGATTTTTATCGGCACCTTGTACCGGAAACCGCATCTTGGTAAGTTCTTGGTCATAGTGTCGTGGGTAAAGCAATGATAAAAGTCGGTCAAGCTCTATTTGACCCAACATTGATATCCCTTCTCACGATAAGCTCCCCAGGACTGCGTTGACCTTCAAGTGCAACTCCACAATAATCAATATACATTGGAAGAGGATTTGCAAGAAATGCTGTTTGAAGAGGACCCTCAAGTTTTAGCCACAAAACTACATGGTCATCGACAAGACCCAAATCTCATTCTTGTACTGCACTCTAAAATGCTTCCTCTTCAAATCAAATCTCATTATCATGACACGTCTCTTGATACTGTATAATCTTGTAAAATCCGACCATGGAATGGAGACGAGAACATCCCCATAAATATACAAAGAGCCAATAAATGCCAGTATCAGAAGCCAAAACAAGGGGGGGAAAGCAAGAAGCCACAACACTTCATGGTCGGATTTTGCAAGATCATACTGCACCTCCAATGACACCCGAGGTGCCAAATCAAATATCTCCATGCTTAGAAGTGGGTCACAACTTCAAAGCGTATGGCAGTTTCTCTTCGTATTGTCTTCAATGCTTAATGGGGCATTAGATATCTAGAGTCGTCTCAATCAATAAGAGGCAAGCGCTAAGCAACCAGGAATCCCCATTAACTATCCACAATAACGCTGGGGGGAAAGAATCTCAGACCCCGGCCATCAACACACCATGGAATGAGTACCCACTCGACCTTGGCTGTTCTCACCGCTTTTCGCTTTTCTAGTCACACTCTGCAATTAGAAATGTATCATATTCAAGGAAAGAAATTCTTGAAGGTGGCAGGAAGCGAATGTGGAGCTTGCTGGACCATTATGTAACAATGGTATCATAGTTCAAGACTGCGGAAGTATGAGATTAAACAAGTCAAAGGCTAAAGAAAGCCACAAGTGCCCTCTCTAGCTAATAAAATAATTAATTTTACGCGTCCCTTTCATCGTATGAGAGGATTCCGCGCTCCGGTTAGAATATACTCCAACTTGGTCGAAAAGCGCCAGAGCGAATGCCGCTGATTCAACTGGAAAAAGCACTGTATCGATTGATATGCAACTTGAGCATTGCACCACGCTATCAGAAGCATGACTTACTATTATAGTCTATTGGCTATCTTCCAGGTTCTGATAGAGGAAACCTTGCTCCGTGCAGCCATCTCATCTGTGCAGTCTTCAATTTACGAAGCTATGTCTCTGCTGAAGTAATCGAAACCGATTCGTTTCACATATGCAATATCAACATCTCATCGAAGAAGCCTTGCACAACAAAGAATTCCCAAGGACAGAGAAGAAGAATCGGATTCAAATGACATCTCTGTCGAGCTCGACAATGCTTTGTTTGGAAATGCCAGTCGCTGCCATGAAAACCTAAGCCCTGTCAGAGAACAGTAACTTTGCTTTGGGAGGTCTTTCTGGTTTAGGAAATTCTGATAAACTTCTTCTCCGGATGCGACCACTGTTGCGGTGAAATGAGAAAACGCTAATCACCAGCCTCTCATTAATCCGCCTTCCGACAAAATGTTTATGTATCCGCTCCCCCTTTGCTACTTCTCCATCACCGTCAACCCTTGTATCCTTGATGCGGCATTGACCAACTCAGTGTTTCATATACCGCGATTTATTTTGGAGATTCACACAAAGACCCCAGTAACATCGGCTCATTAACTATGGCTGGGATCACACATGCAGAGTACATGGTATGTAAACCAGCCATAACCAAAACGGTCGCAACAATACTAAGCGCAGTGCAGGTCATTCTATGGCTATTCGTAGTTATATGCGTCTTTTTCGTTGCTACCCGACTCGCAGTCCGCACATGGAGGGGCATGTGGGAATTTTGGTTGTCCGAGCTTTGGCTTGCGCTCGCTGCTGTGTCCTTTATGGTGTTTGTAGGTGGCACACAATATACGTGGTCAAGAGGTCTATCGGACTGGGAAGTAAAGTCTGATGTAGGCCATAATCAGGTATGTTATCTCACCCGGTCAAGATGTTGGCTTACGGGCTTGATAGTGGAAGTTCTACCTCACCATCATGTGTGAGGTGGAATATTATTTCCCACGGTTCAGTCTTCTTGCTTTCTATAACGAATTTTTCCCTGTTTATGAGGAACGACTAAGAAGAGGACTATATTTCACCATGGCTTTCACTACCTGCGCATTTATAATAGATGGATTTCTCATCACCTTTTGGTGTGGGTTGCCTGTGTCCAAAAACTGGTAAATCGACCTACTCATGTTATTATGCGGGAATACTGACAAATTTGGTAAATGGATGTTAAGGTCAATCAACAATGAAGATTGCGCCATATATCTTGTTCCGGAAATCTTCAAAGTTACCTGGCCAATCGGCATGGCCGCGGAATTACTCGGTGAGAATTCTGCCATTCGGAATGCTTCACAAATTAAAGGTAATACCGATAAATGAACAAATTGCTTTGGTAGTTCTTTTTAGTGTCGGGGTTGTCACCATTGTCATGAATATTTTGCGGTTTGTCTATACCATGCAATCTATTTACACTTATTCGACGAGTAAGTATCTAGCATAGCCTTTTGCGTATCGTGAATCTTGAGCACTAATTTGTAATAGTAATCATTCGCTCAGCTGAGATTGTTAGCCAAATTGTTGTCTGCGCATTACCCGCATTGAGACCCTTGCTGCCCGCCGTGACAGTAGGCTGGGCCAGATTGGCGAGTGTTGTGACTGGTACCGATACGAAATCTGAAGATGAGGAAAGAATTTTGCAAGATCCGGACATGGAAGGAGGCATGAAAGAAAAGAATGCAAGCCAAGTGAATGAGGGGGTTGCGCGCGAATTGGGCGAATGGAATCCAGAGGAGCATTTGCCCGATCTCTCAGGCCACTCGCAAGCTAAACTTGGCTACTAAGCTTAAAAATAGGTGCAGGCTGAACCTTCGGTAGCGACCAGTATACTGGGTTCCGTGTGTTTATCATGATGGGACATACTCATCGGACGGGGTCGAGTAATATTTAATTTGTTGTCTCTGACCAAAGTAAGTGCTCTATTTTTCAGACATCAATTGTAACTGGACGACTCAGTTCGTATTTTGCCTACCTTGTAGCCATTGTCAAATCCTCGCGATAATTAGCTCAACAAGTTTCCAGGCTATAGCATGCATGATTATGCCATTCATCCCTAAAAGAAATATAAAATATACTGATATGGACGTATCTACTTGACCAACAGGTGTGAGTGTCGGTGACCATATTGATATAGAGCCCAGACAAGATTTCCCAACACACAATTGGGTGGGGCTGTCCAGTGACTGTGAAGCGCTTCAAGTATCATCGAGTTACGTAATTTCTACGGATTGGGTTGGTAGCGATGACAATGAGGGAGAATGGATGTTGGAATGGATCCCATATAAGATGTTCTTCACGTGCAATAAATAGTGTGTTCCAATTTTAGATGGCAACAGTATACCGTAAAAACTCGCAAAATCCGACCATGGAGTGGAGACAAAATGTCTCCACAAACATGCGAAGAGCCAATTGAAACTATGTCTAGAAGCCAAAACGTGGAGAAAAAAGCAAAAAGCGGCTCCACTCCATGGTCGGATTTCGCGAGTTTTTACAGTATACTGGTGGCATATCAGTCCGCAAAGACCTTCCTCACCGAAGCAAACAACGCGGTCCAATCAAGTTGTGTGGAGTCGTATTTTGAAATTAGGAGTGAGGATACTTGCAAAGCAAAAAGGGGGAAAATACATACAACAGCGAGGATTCCCCGGTCGTCACCGACCCGAGTACTAATTCACCGCTTCTCAGCTTGACTATGGGAGAGCGGACGGGATCCCGTATTTTCTGAGAGCTATGGTCGTATGTGATAGGGACCGATCTGTTTAGGACATAAGAATGAGGCAGACAACCGACTATTACAACAAATATCTGCCAAAAATCTGTTGTTAAAAGTTTGTTACTATGAGTAGATTGATTCAATGGCATAAGAATGACAGGCCTTTATGCTATCTCGACTTTGGTGTTTGTTTAAAAAGTAAAAGTTTCTTGATTAATTAAACTTCTTAATGTCAAGCACGACGAATGCGCAAAAGAATGTCAAATCAACAAACAACCCGAGATGCCAAACACTTCCTTTCCACTTGTAATGTAGGTATCTTACCAAGCGAAAATATTTGGGACATTGAGCCGCCCCAAATTGGGTTGCCTGAAATCACGTTGAAGGGGTTTTTCGGGTCTAGGGTAATGGAATTGGCAAAAGGCCGAAATAAATGGGCACACAATGTCAGCTAATTTTGCCCTCTATTTTTGGAGCGTCCTTTTACGTCAAGTGAATATACCACGGGGTCTACTCGTAGTTCCCGAGTTCCAAAATGTTGCGAGTCCTACAAGTACAAAGAGAGTCATGCGACAAAACTTCGCCAATGTCTTTGATGGCGTAATATTTTATTAGAAGAGCAAGCTCTCATGACTTGCCCATTCTTCAACTGACATAATATTCTCTGCAATCACGAGGCTCGGGTGTGGCGGCGACTAATATAAACAGGAACCATTTTACCCTATCCCACACAGCTTCATTCAGGTGGTCAATAGATCTAGCGTGGCTGAGTTTTTGCCAGTACGCTGGCATATTTTTGGCAACAGGATCCACTCTACCGTTGCAATTTACAGTTCTTTTCTGGAGATAAACTAGCTCGCTTAACTTCTGACCGTAAGCGGAGATGCAAGGCCAAGAACACAGCTCTGGTACTGAAGGCGATGCGCTGCCAAGGTGGATAATCCCTGGGACTCCTTGTGGGCTCTGGTCAGCTGCCAAGAAGTATGGCCCGTCAGCAAAATACCCAGATCCAGCAAATTTACGGCGCGGTTGAGATTATTTTGGCCCGTCCAATTGCAATGCTGCGCGGGCTATGTCATTGCATCGCCACTCGTGCGCCGAGATCTGGGCTAAGTTGGGATGGACCCCACCGTGCTTACACCCGTTTTGTCCGTGAGAATCACCAGAAGGATGAGGATCCCAGAGCTGACATTGTTCATGTAGCCTATTTGGTATAGCCTCAAATTCGAAGCTGTTGATGAATTGCAACTATAAACTCAGTGCTTGAACTTGGCTTGGTGAATCTTTTTATCCTCATCAAATCACTTCTCAAACATTCTCATAATTACTTCAACACCGCAACAACCTCACCCTTGGTGCCGGATCAAATCCCATCTTTACATTGAATCTCCTTTTACTACACAACTCCATCATGTTCTTATTCACCAAATCAACCATCTCTCTCCTCTTCCTAGCATGCAGCATCTCTGCTGCTCCAGCTTGCGACGCGCCCGCCCAGAGCGTGTGCAGCGCTGGCCAGACAGGAAACATCACGGCGCCGATATACTACGACCTGTACGCCGAGGAACCTAACCTTGCCGCTGCTAAGGCCTCCGGATGGCACCTGGAATCCTACAGCAACAAGAGCCAACACGAATCGCTCATCGTCTTCCCCAACATCCCCACCGGGGCCAAGAGTTGCACCCTCAAGTTTAAATTTGCCGACGTGGAGGAGCGCGTCTTCTTCGCCAAGGGCAGCAGGGCCGATTTCGGCTACGCGAAGCTGCGCCAGATCTCGAAGCTGCCCGCTTCAGGGCAGAATATCACTTACAACTCCATTGATGCGCTGGACGATGGCACTGGCCAGGAAGCCAGCAACAACGTCCAAAACTGGGATGTCCCAGAAATGGGACGCGGCGGTTGGACTGTTAGCCAGTTCGATTGCTCTTCTGGAGCTGCCTTCCGCTCCTGGCTGAGCAATGTGTCTGGCCGCAAGGCGGACCCCGTCGATCCTGCGCATGTATTCCTTGGTGCCGATGAGAAGAACGGATTCACGCTCAGCTACACCTGCTGAGGGAGATTAATTCACTAACTACACTTTTACGATAATGTTAATAGAATTGATGTTGGGATTTGGATTTTATATTTGTTAGCATAGCGACTGCACTTTATAGACTGGATGGCATTAGATAGAAGTAGGGGGATCTTGTTCCAATTAATTATTCTCTGGAAGCTCAACAACTGCACCAAACTCTGTGACGTAATTTGACAGAGTGTTTAGTAGGCTCGCCCTTGATTCTAAAAAAAATATTGATTCGATGCTGAGACTCTCATGCAAAGTCAAAGTTTGTTGTGCAAATATAACCTCAAAATTCTGTGTGCCTTGGCTATTTTGGCAAAGCCAACGATTTGTTTGATGCGCACCGAATACACGAGAAAGTTCCTTCAAGCCCCGCCAAACACCAATAAACTCTGAATAGTGACCTTGCCAAAACCAGCTTGCCGCAATAGTTCCCGACCGCGGTGATGGGGGAACTCGGCAATGACCATGATGCCGATATCCGCGGGCTTAACGCCAGCCTGTTCTAGTAACCGCAGCACCGCACACAGCGTATTTCCCGTGGCTAGCACATCATCCACCACCACGACCGACGCGCCTCTATGGACTGCATCAACTCCCATCTCAATTTTCTTCTCATTTCCTGCATTATTAGACGTGCAGGATGCCATGTGCGACGGTGACTTGGCGGTAGATAGAGTGGGTGGGGGGAGCTTGCCAGCCTCGCGAATCAGTGCCAGAGGGAGATTGACCCGAGTAGCCAGGGCGGACGCGAAGACAAAACCGCCGGCTTCGCAACAAGCTACAAAATCGACATTGCTCCAGTCACCACTGAAGTAGGTTTTGAGCAGGGATGCACATAGGCTCAGCCCGCTTGGCTGTTGGGCGATGTTCAGCACATGGCGGAACTCGACGTCCGGATGCGGAAACCCTGGTATTTGGCGCACCATGTCTGTCAGTTGCTGCCACTCCTCCCGGAAGAAGGGAAGCAGTTTTGCCTCTACGAACTTGGATGCCGCCTCAGATCCATCATTTTCGTTGTTCAAAATGAAGTTCGGGCAGTGGCTTAGGACGGGTTTGTAGTGGTCGGCTTTGTCATGACGAGCGCCGCGAGCCCGTCGCGTCTCTTGGCTAGCCCTGACGCAGACCTCAAGCAGTCTGCTATTAGGCACCAAGTGCGACAAGGTTGCGACGGGGGCCTCATCTCTCATGCCTGTGATGAAAAGCACGTCCACGCCGACGGCCTCGTGCACCAGGCTCAGAAACTGTTCCTCTGGCAGCTGGGGACGTTTCTGCACCTGGTCCTGGAAAAACGCCGTCAATGCCGGTCTGTGTTGCTCTTTGTACGCGCGATCATGGAGTATAAGGTGCAGATCGGCATTGACCGCTGCCGCATATTCCCGTTTGATGCCATCGCTAATACTGGCTGCTTGGGCGACGAGGCCATTTTCGGCAAGAGCCGTGACGCAAACACCGGCGCAATGGTCCTTACCAGCGCAGCTCTCTCCCGTGAAGAGAACAACGAGCTTTGGGTCTGTTTGCCTTTTTGGAAGCGGGCAGGCGTGGGATAGCACATTGTAGGGGTCAAAAGAGTGTTTGATACGGGCTAGGCGCAGCCGGTTTGGTCCAAAAGCTACTGCCGCCAACGCGGCATCTCGGGGATCCGGCCCGAGGTCAGCGCCGTATGCTCCGACGCTAACGGGTAGTAAGTCGTTGGCGACCTTGTAGACCCAGTTGATCGCAGCTTGAACGACTTCGGTGTTGTCTCGGTCGCGGGGCCAGACGCCAGTGATAACGCAGGCAAAGTCCCAGTCTCGACACCCAAACGCGGTCGTGTTGGCCGCCACATCGGCGATGGCTCCGCCGCCATGCAACAAATGCAGATAGCAGAATGGAGAGGGACGACTTGTAATGGCTGCCACCAAGATTTGAGCTGTATGCGCTGCGCTGATATTCTTTAAAAACAAGCACCGCTTAAATGAGGACGTTTTGCCTCCGCCGTGTCCGTTATGCATCCTAGACATGTACATTTCGGTGTCAAACAAACCAACGCTGTCCACAAATTGGGAGTCATTTTTGGATTTTGCGATTATCTTAGTGCATCTGTCAATATCGGCCTGAGATGTGCATGCTTCGAGCGTGCTGACGCCAAGGTGCGGCCGGTTGCCGTCCCAATATAGATAGGCATCTGCTGATAAGCTACGGGGTAGTTTCCCAGCGATGAATTCGTCAAATTCACTTAATTTCCGTTGCGCCTCAACATCGTCAGCCAGAGGGGTGATCCGGTTTTGAACCATATAGGTTGGGGCAGGATATGCCTTGAAGGCAACACTGACAACGATGCCAAAATTGGTCCCAGCACCTTTAATCGCCCACAACAGATCAGCCTCGTTTTCAGGGCGCACGGCACCAGATGGCCAATCTTGACTTGGTACTTCGCCGATGCAGAGGAGTCGACCGGAGCGGACGCCGACCATGACGATACCGACGATGGCATCACACGCAAGCCCATGCAACCTCGCCAAATGCCCAATGCCGCCTTGCAGCCACAACCCAGCGCCTACACTTGGGCGGGACCCCAGAGGAACTGTTAAATCTTTTGCCAGGGCCTCCCTGATGATGTCTCCTGTCTTACAACCGGCGCCGGCGATCATTAGGGGAGCACACCCGGTTTCTTCTCTACCCTGCTTTTCTGGCGGCAAGATGCGCACTTGATCAAAGGCCCCCATATCAACCGCGACCGTGTTGGGCCGGAGGCAATGACCACTGTGGCCACCACCAAGAACCGTAAGGCTGACATTGTGCTTCAGAGCCCATTCAACGCACCGCTGAACTTGTTGAACCTCGATGGGTCGAAAGATAGCGGCCGAACTGTGGAGTCGAGCTTCCCAGTTCTTGACCATCGTGTTTCCGACTGGTACCTGTCCCGCCAGCTCCGACAGCATGGTCATCGAATCTTTAGTAAAAGATACCATGATCTCGGGTGAATTGAAAAAGAGACGGCCCGGGTGAGTTTCCTCGTAGCGGCCCAATGCGCGGCATACCTTGCGCCACTCGAATCGGAGAGCTTCGTCCACGCCGTTGGCCTGGTGCAAGCCAGTTCCCGCAATGAAGGACGCAAAGCAATCTAGTACTTTGTTCTCATCCTTCACAGAAACCATTCCGGCAGGGAAAGAAGCTGCTCTATGGCATACTAAGCCTTCGAGGTGCAGGTCTACGTCACGATGAAACGCCACAACCATTCCACCCCCTTGGAGCATCCCCAGCGCTTGTTCAATATAGCTTCGTTTCGGTTTCATGCCGTACATGCTGTGGCAGAACAGAATGACGTCAGACTTGTCATGGTGATTCGTGTCCACGGCGGTACGATTATCTAGAACGAACGGGACTCGGTGAATATCTGGCTTGTTCAAAAGTGACAAGGACTCAGTCTCAGAGGTAGAGCGGAACCACTCTTCTAAGCTGTCGGCAAATAGTTGGTTCGGCTCGAATGCGACGTATTTTTCGATCTTTTGTCTCAGGGGACCGGTTAAATATCCAAGTACGGTTCTGGCGCCGGGTCCGATCTCCAGCACTGATATGTGGTTGCGGGAGCTGAAGAGGGGGGCCAGCAGCTCCGATAGCTGAGGGATGATGAAGTCTCGATACGTCGCCCACCCGGAACCCTGCAGCAACATGTCGAAGCCGCTGCGGTATTGCGAATCAGACAATGCCTGTGTGGGAGGTGACGCCATTCCCGCGGCTTTTTGTTTGAGTGTCCGCTTAAGAGAGTCAAGAGTAGCCATGTCGTTTGTTGTGTATGCTCGTTCTGAACCAGTAGAGAGGATGGAATGACCAAGTATTTGTTTCTCGTCGAATAGGTTTCATGAGAGTAAACACGGCTCAGCCAAATTTGCCCAAGATCTACAGTAATGTAGCCTCAAATCACCGCGTTACACGGCCGCGGGGTAATTACCTAATGAGAGATGCTGGAGACAGAGGGCCTCCTGCATCACCCCGAATGTGACACGCTTCATCACAACTGGTTCCTGAGGCATCTATCTCGATAAACATTCCGCTTCAGCTTCATTATCTTTAATATAATCTGGTAGTTATGAGATTAGGTGTAGACAAGGGATACTGATAATAAAATTGCATCAGGTATTGTTCAAGTGTGCGATAGACTAGTTAATAAAGCTGAGGTCCCGAATGGAGGCGCCCAATCTACTCTCATTCACATCCATCTCTTCCGAGTCCAACAATACCGGCAATAACAAGGCGATTTAATTTGTTTTGCATAAACCCGAACGCAGGAAGTAGCCTGTTTTGCCATATATGAAGTGCTGGCAACTTTACGCAACTGACTCCGCACCTTCCAGTGATGTTGAGGACTGTTGATGATTCCTCTTCAAATCTCGGTTATAAAAGTACCGGATAGTTAGAACTGTTGCTGCTGCGGCTGCACCAAAGCCGGCTGTAATGTAGTTACCCGTCACGATGTACGGTTGCTTGGAAGTTGGGAAAGTAAAGATGGGAACCCAAGCGGTGAATATGTATGCAAATGCGTTCATCTAATTTTTTGTAAGATTGTAGATAAAGACAAGGAGGACGACGATTACTGACCAGGGCAGAAATATACGCCCGCTTTTCTGGATCATCTCTGTTCACTTCGTTTACCCAGGTCCAAGTAATACCGGCAGCTGTTCCTGCGAGAGACGTAAGATCTTGTCGATAGGAAGGTGAGTTAGTCGTCATTCTAACCCAAGTATGAGAGACATCTCACAGTAAAGGGCCCATCGCGTTCCTTTGTTTGGAGGATGGACAGGTGTGGCTGCGAGGGCGATTGGAAAAATAATCCCCATCACGCTTGCGAACAGCATGCCTGGCCACCTAGCAGAACCAGGCAAACTGTCGGAGATCCATGAATTGATAAGGGTGCAGAAAATTGTGATGATGTTGATCTAGACACTATAAGCTCAATTCGATGCTCGTTCAAATGGTACTCACGCCAAGAGGGATGATGTTAATTTCAGCCACCGAGAAAACCGCTGGCTTTCCAGCTACGTTATAGCTCTTGACCCAGAAAATCACTAGATTATCAGTTATGTCACAATCGGACAGGACGGGATTAGCTTACTGGATCCTCCGGACTGGCCAAACTGAGCGAGAAATGCGAAGAACAAAGGGACTGTCTTTTGTCAATATCTTTGGTTGAGAGATTTATTAGGTGTGCTTACATAGGTAGACATGCCACGTTGTGTGCCAACGCCTAATGTCTTTCCATTTGAATAGCCCTGTGCGAGGTTTTGCTTCCGTGGGCATCCTAGCTCGAGCTAATTCGACTTCCTTCTTGGTAAAAATCCTGAAGGAATTAGCAAAATGGGGGAACTAGAGACCTTAAGACAAACCAATTTGCTTTTGCTCGGCTGGGAAGTTGTGGCATTGCAATCGCAGTCCAGATAGCGCAGGGGAGTGAGACGCAACCGCAAACGCTGTCCTTGTTAGCCTGATCTCCTTCAGCTCAACTCCACAAACTCACATAAACATCCACCGCCACCCGGCCAGGCCATTCACTGTGTTGAGTCCAGTATATACCGCAGCCATTAAGAATCCCGAAAAGAGGGGCCCGACCGAGGTGAAAATTTGAATCAGCGTGTTGCGCCGCGCTAACTCGTGAGGTTTGTAGTAGCTCGAGCACACATACATGACAGCCGGAAAGTGACCAGCCTCGAATAAACCAACACTGCAATAAACTTAGAGGGGCTCTGCTTTTTCTTTTTAACAGGGCATGTGCGTACAAGAAACGAAAAACATAGAGCTGGTTAACATTTTTGACGCCAGCAGTGGCAAAAGTAAATACTATCCAGCCGAATTCTAAAAATGCAATGTAAAGGGGAGCATTGACCTGATTTCCCATTAACATCAAAGGCGCAGAGTACACTAAGCAACTTACTCGAGTTAGAAGAAGATTGGAAGGGATCTGTCCAAAAACGTAGGCCGCGCTCCAAATAGCGTTGGCATAGTTGAGCTCGTTTCCGAAGAGTCCAAGGTCCTCCTTCATGCCACTGTCTGTGGAAACTGTTAGCAGAGCCCTGTTTTCTTTAGTTTTCTTTCTTTTTCTTTTGCCAACCACCTACTAAACGCATTGGTGATGTTAGCTTGGTCAAGGTACCGACACATAACACCCAGAGCTGATGATGATATAAGCGTCAAGTCAAGTTTCGTGAGAAATCGAGCTTCTTCCTTTGGTACGTCGAGTGCTGTAATTCTTTTAGAGGTTCGTTCTTGGCAATGGCTCGTCGGGGGACTTACTCGACCAAAAGAATGACTTCCATGATCGTTTAGATTCAACATAGACCGGCACATCAGTCTCCTGAGATTCTTTTTTCGAGTCGTGAACATCCCCATTGTCGGTGACGACGACATTAGCCTTCAGACCCTTTTCTTGGAGGCTTGACATCTCGCTAAAATAGGGACGCATGCGTGTTACGAAAATCTTTCGAGGGAGCGGACTTTTAGAAACATTTAAATTGTAATCCACATCTCCCTTGATTAATTTTAGCTACATATCAGAGCGGGATAAATGTCGCTTGCCATGGGCTGTATGGCGACATTCCGGGGTGGCGCTCTATTAAGTAAATTATCTCACCATGTCTGGCATCCTAGCCACATTGAAGATAAACTGGACCAATCTTGAACCAACGAATAACGATAAAGTCAACCCTTGCAACTGAAGAAATGGGAAGTGTACAAGGAATAGGTTGGCGGTATCGAGAGATAAAAATATTGGTGGCGCATTATGAGATAAGATGACGTGCGATGGCGTGCTTTCACAACACGTCCCTAATCTATTTCAACAGCTAGCGTTCAACTTCTCCATACGTCTGTGGCCTCTAAACTATTTAGTCAATCTATCCCACATACTAACCACCAAAGGGAATTGAGGCGTTAGCTGGAGGAAACCGCGTGATTTATGGGCGTCTTTAGGTATGTCAACTCAATTCGACAATTTGAATAGGGTTACAAAGGGAAAATAGTGCATTCCCAATTTTCTGGCTGGCAGCAAATGGAATATAGCGATACCGTGGAATCACCGGGAGTCCGAGGCCATAATCTAAAATTGACATAACAACAAGCCTCAACGCAAGCCATGATGCAGTGCCAGACAGGCAACGGCACCCAACAGAGTGCCGGTGCCATGATATAGAACACGAATGCTGTTTGTGTGCTGGAATGCACGAATCTGGGTAGGAAGAGCATCATTTTATTATGATGAATTTGTATTAGAGTTAGCTTTGAAGACTTTTCTTCTTGCATTGCCTTTAGGCTCCAGCGACCATTGTGGTCGCTGTACCGTTGGATTTGAAACTATATATCCAGGCAGCCTGCCCCTCGGTTTCTGACCTTGATGGGGCCCTGTTCCCACCAGCGGAACGGCCTCTACAAATTACTTCAAAATGATATAGAACACGATCAGATAACATGGCATTAATTAAGAAATAGATGCAGTCTCTATACCAAAGTATCGGAATTCAAAACTAACACGACCTAATCACGCCCGGATGTGAACGAGGCTCTTGGGTAGCGCTGCCACCTTTCTCAATGGTGTACAGGGAACAAACCACCCTATTTTGATAGGCTGGACCCCGATTATCCTAGTCATCTGAGAAAAAAGAAAGGTCATCTTCCGAATACTCAGATTCCGGGTCTGTGTCTTCGACGACCTTACCGTCCTCATTCCACTGCGTGTCCTCGTCCAGCATCATGGTCTTGCCGGTTAAAACATCCAGGGACCGCATTTCACAATGCAGAAGTCCATGCGTCAGAATCCTCAAAGTTTTCGGAGATGTCATTCGTTTTGCAAGAGTTTCTGCCTGCTCAAACATGTCCGCTTTTAATTGTAGAAGTCCTCCGCCGACGGAGCCGCATCGTTTCGAGTGCGTCGCTGACGTCACGCCCGAGATGTTCTCCAGGAGGCTTAGATTGATGACTAATTCTTTCAAGAACAACTCTTCGTTGTCGTTTGGTGGTTTTAACGCATCCGGGCAGATGCTGCACATTCGAAGGTGCAGAGTTTTCAGATTGTGAAGAAGATTGCCGATCGCTGAACAAATATGACAGGTATCCTCCAAACGTCCTGATGAAGGCCGAAAGTTGACAGGCAAGTCCAACACCAGAACCTTTAAATTTTCTACAGAGAGGATGGATTGCATCGTGGGCATTGAAAGGTAATCGTGCAGACTGTCAAAGGGTCCAGGCGGAGGAGAATGAGATGCATTTATGTGTAGAACTCGCAACCGTCGAGATTGCTGAGCTAGGATTGCAAGCTGGGCAAGGTCATGATCCAGCTGCTTTGTCCAGGCCTGAAGTTGACCGCCCGTTGGCACCTCATTTAGAACAGAGGGCGACAAGGGATCGGACCGCAGGGATATGCAGTATTGATATCCTTTTAGTTTAATCTCCATGGCTTCCATATGGTCTTTTAGTGCAGACGGTTTTTTCATATCCCCAAAAGAGACCAGCATTCGCAGAGCCTCCCAAGAAAGTGCGATTGACTGGAAGCACGCCGGACGAGCAAATTCTAGCCACTGTTTACAGACAGTGAGGCGCCCCAAGTCCTGACGGAAAAAGGAAGAGCCGACTTCATCAAATATTTGTTTTAGGGTCTCCGGTGGCAATCGTAGAAGAGCCATTATGCAAGCTGGAATCTGGAAAAAATATTGTGTATCAGACCTTGAGTCACCCAAGCTAGTGCCTTGAGCAATACGCCACATCCAAACCACTGGCTCTCCACCTGGGCTTAGTTATGAGGGGGATGTTGAGAATAAATACAGGCAACTTGGTGCTGGTTCCAGGCTGAACAGACGATAATGCTGCTGCTGCCTGCTGCTGCCTGCCAATTGCGGGGCGATACGCCTCAGCCTGTCAGCGCCAAAAAATGCAGTGTAACAGACAAATCAGAACGCACACCGCCTTCTGCATCTATCAAAAAGAAAACAGGAGAAACGCGGCTCTGTGATTCACCTTTCGTTGGTAACCGATGCCATGACGGAATCCCCCAAAGACGTAGTGCCTGCATCGCAGGCTGTGGACACTGCCGACATGGCATCTCCATCTCCGCCTCCCAAACCTCACTTGGTTGTGCCGCATTCTCGCGACAAAAATATCGTTGACCGAGCGAATCTCTTCGAAAATATTCAGCAATACCTTTCTGCAGCGTCCGATGCTAGTCAGGCCGCTCTTTGGGGCCCCGGAGGGTGTGGGTATGTTGCCTGTCAGCACTCGGCAGTTGGTTCCTGACCCGATCACTAACGGACCCAGGAAAACCCACGTCGCCATTGAATACGCGTATCGCCAGCACGAAAATGGGAGCGCCGTTTTTTGGGTTCACGCCGATACTGAAACAAACTTCCATCAAGATTTTGGCCGCATCGCTAAGGAATTAGGCTTGGATACCACGCTCAAGGGCACGGACCTACTTACGGCTGTTCGTGGGAAGCTGGAATCAATCGAGAGCTGGCTCCTCGTCCTCGACAATGTCAAAAATGTGCACCTGTTCTGCGATGAAACAGCTGAGTCTGACTGTGAAAGCATGCGCAAGTACATACCCAGTGCCTCCTCGGGCTCGGTTCTGTGGACGAGCCGCTCCAAGTCCATCGTTGATACCGTGCTTGGCGGCGACAAAGGTATCGAGGTCGGGCATCTCACGGATGTGGAGGCTCTTGAGCTTTTACAAGGAAAATGGGGTGATTCAATCCGTGAAGATGAATGGGAACATACCATGACGTTGTTTGATGAACTACGCTGGTTTCCATTGGCCATTTCACATGCATCCTCGTATTTGCGAACATCCCAAATTCAGCTCGGAGAATACCTCACAAAGATAAAAGAAGCGGCATTGGATGCCGGAATGCAAACGGACGATGCCTACAGCGCTCATCAAGATGCCTTGTCCGGCATATTGAAGGTGTGGCTTGTCTCTGCGAAGAATATTCAGGAGGACAATCCCACGTCATATGCGGCGATGAATGTTCTCTCCTATCTCCACAACCGAAATATCTCGTTTGATCTCTTGTTCTCGATTTGGAAACAATTCACCGAGGATGGCAACGACTCGTTAAAAAAGAATGAAGTCAAAGAACGTGTGGGGAAACTGGGCGAGTTGTCACTCATTAATATTTGCGACTCAGACAACGAAAACTATCAAATGAGCGAAATGTTACAGGATGCCATTCGGTATCACCTCGAGATGGATGAGAAAAAAGAAAAATCAATCATTTTTCCGGAGAAAGCGTTGCATGTGGTTTCAGATGCATTCCCCACGGGCAAGAGGCACAGTGCCAAAAGAGAAAGATTTTTGGCGCACGCGTTGCGCATCGAATCTTGGGCTGAGCATAATGACAATCGAATCAACACATCAAATCTACTTGTTCGAGTGTCAGAGTGCCTAGAAGAATGCAAAATATGGGGAGAAAAGTCACGAGTGGATCAGCGAAGAATCGAACTACACCAGAAAACAAATTCGGCGCAAGGCGATACACAGTTACCACATCTCTTGAGCACGCTGGCCACATCTTACGATAAGCGGGGTCAGCACGACAAGGCAGTTGAGCTCAGGTCTCAGATTCTGGATCAACGACGTTCGCTGCTGGGATCGAAACACGGAACCACAATCCACAGTATAAAAGAGCTCGCAAGAACCTATTACCGCCAAGGCAACTACGACAAGGCCGAAACTACCTGCAAGGAGGTTATTGCATTACAGACCGAGGTGCTTGGGGAGAAAAGCAGATCAACGATTAGAGCGACGGCACTTCTGGCGTCCACCTACCGCAAACAAGGGCGGTTGGACGAATCCAGGAGCCTGTACATGAAAGTGTTTGATTTGAAGCGCGAAACCCTTGGGGAAAAAAACAAATCGACAATCAGTGCCATGAAGGATGTAGCCGCTGCAGAGTGCCGAATGGGGAACTACAATGAGGCTGAAAGGCTGAGAAGGGAAATTTTGGAGATTCAACAGACCTTGCATGGACCACGGCACAAGGATGCCATCAGTGCCATGTCAAATCTTGCGTCGATGTATCAGCTTCAGGGGCGAGAGGAAAAGGCTGCCAAGCTGCGGGTTGAGGTGTTAAACTACCGCCGAGAGGCATTTGGCGATACACACAAAAGCACCATCGAAACCATGATGGCCTTGGCTAAATCATACCGTGTATTAGGAAAGGAGGATGAAGCTGTCAAGTTGAACAAGGAGGCGCTCGGCATACGTCAAAAACTCCTAGGCAATGAGCACCCGCTAACACTGGACACGTGGATGGCATTTGCGAATACGCAGAGGCACCGAGGGGAGGTGGAGGAAGCAGCAGGCATCGCCAGCAGGGTATTTCAGCAGGAACGCGAGCGACTCGGCCTCAACCACCCCGCGTCCCTCATGACAATGTTCAACGTGGCAAACATTTTGAACAGCCAAGGCCGCCACCGCAATGCCATCAGCCTCATGGACGAGTGCCTGCAGCGCAGGCGACGTGTCATTGGTGCGGAACATCGCCGAACAAAGGAGGTCGAGCAGACCCTTGGCGAGTGGAAAGCCGCCTTGATTGCGAGGGATGGTCAACCAGGTTCTCGGGCCAGGTTATAGATAGTCATTCAAAAACGAAGCAGCCCTATGGGTTTTAGCTCATCCGAGACTGGCTCGGCAATCAGTGCCCAAGGATGATCGGGAATATTTGCTTGTTCTGGAAGGGGGTCTAAAAATGCAGTTCGTTCTTATTCTGAATTTTGGGAGCCGAAAACAAAAAAATCCCATTTAAAACCGTGCCGCCGCTCTCCCGTATTATTTACCTAATAGAAGGCAGGCAGCTCTATACCGCGTGGTGTGCTTCCTTTTGTCTACACCGATCTATTTTTGCCAGCCATCCCCCAAATCCTCCCAAACGCCTTGATAGATGACTCTCCTTCCGTCCGATCGAAAAGAGGTGCCGACGGTGCATATTTTGAGGGTGCCCCTGTTTCACCCTCGGAGCCTAGGGGTCAAGTGGACGAATAACCCCAACACCCGGCTTGCAAAAGCACAAAATGCACTGTTTCCCGAATCCTTCTGTCCTGGTTTCCCCGCCGCTCATTCCCGAATGCCCTGGCGACATTTCCGCCATAATAAAAAGAAGCGAACCTCAGAGGCCACGCCCAGAACCAGAATGAGGGGCCCGCAAATGAGGCAGATCTTGTCGCTGGTGGATGAACTGTCCCATCCCTTCCATCTAGTCGCCACCATTGCTATGATGGCGATCCATGCCGCCTGCACGATGATGGTGGCTGCAAGTGAGATCTTGTCTGAGGTCTTGATGGTGGGCCTTTGCTTGGCAGAGGGGACGCCGGCTTCCACGTGGGTCACGGTGTAAGGGTCTACGGTGAGTCGATGTTAGCACATGCCGTTTCAGGCCATCAAAAAGACGGGGTCGTGTTTTACAGAAGCCATGGGTACGATCTGACTCATCAAACAGTTGATGATAGCTGCCATTTTGCCCGCCGCTGCTTGCCAAATGCGCCATCTTGTCTCAGAATGCCCAAGAGAGGAAAAAAAAATGAATGAATGAATAGAGGTTTCACAGAATACGGCGTACGAGTTGGAAAAGGGAGATGCGAATATTTATCAGGCGGGAACGAAATTAGAGGACTGTCGTCAGCTCGTTTTACCTGTCGAATTTATCCATCCAGTGATGCGTTGGCACAAGGCTGCTCGGCTCCACTGATGTCCTCCTCGCTCAGCGCCTGAAGGTTCAAGAGCCAATCAAGCCGGCGGAGCCAAACCAGGGCGCCCAAGCATGGACCCCAATAGCTCTATAAATAGGCTGCGCAATACAAAATTATGTGGCTGTGCTGGAAGCGATGCACGAAAAGGAACGAGATTTTCGATAGTTTAAATAATTGCTTCTGTGTGGCTTATCTACCTCCTAGTGGCGCCCTGTTTCCTACAACTTCGATGGTGGTTTAATTCTGCTAGACTCTCGTGTCAGCCGAAACCCATGGCGAAGTGATTATCTTCATTTTACTTGCAGCATCACCCTTTGGTTTATCAGATATATGAACAGCCCAGACGAACTGGCAGCTATCAATTAGGTGGCAAGGTGCCTTTCTATGGAACGTTAGTTCAGGCAAAAACGGAACCAATCTTTGCAAAACTCACTCCTCCTTTGACCTTTTCTTGCTGAGTTTGAAGAAGCATTGTGTCAGCCCGATTCACTCGACACGGTCATTCGGTCAAATCAATCAACTACTAACCTGTGCTCGTTCATATATATCAGAGCTAAGATCCTGCCGCGATTCAACCTTGGAGATTAGAATTGGCCGGGCGGCCACTGCTCCAGCAAGGACAGTCAACAAAATTGCAGACAGCTTCATCTTTTTAAGAACACGCTAACGAGGCTCGTATGTATTGAAAATGTGGTAAATTGATAAAAAGATGACTGAACTGGAGAGAACAAACAGTCTGAGGAGGGCGACAGGCTTCAATAAATAGACTGGGTGTTTTGTGTCAATCACATGTGTCCGAGTCCAAAAGTTTTTGCACTTGATCACTAGCTTCAGATATCTTAAAACCAGCACACGGCGATTCCCGATGGCGATCATGATTCATGCGGCTAGTTTAGCCTCTATGCTCGTTGTTCGTTTAGCGCAAACAGTGGCGTCTTGCACCATCCAGTTGACAAGCGCACTGCTAACTATTTGGTGGAAGGACGAGAAGCCAACAGAAATAGGAATGGTGATACCGCTTTGATGCTCCAGCCGGAGAAAGCTTGTCTGAGGCCATTGCCCCCTCAACCCACCACTCCGGCTTCCTGAACCGGTTACTCGATTACAACCTACAACATGCGTGGCTGGCTGAGTAGTTGAGTAGTTGCGAGACTATCGGTCTCAGTGTGGAGACTTTAGGGGCAGTCTAGTCATTGTTTTTTGTTCTAGCTGCCCTAAACTTTATAGCCAACCTGTCATCTCTCAATGTTAGTGGATTGCCCCACAACGCCAAGCTGTAGACACACCCAGACCCGACGCTATGACTCGTTGTCTCATAACCGTCACCATTAGTTCACGTTCTATTTGGGGTTGCATCAGCCTTCACTTGGCTCTCCAAACGTAGCGTCCATGTCGAGCAGTTCGCTCCAGGAGACCAAGAGGGGCAAATAACCTAGCGTCTACTCTGCGCACTATTGCTTTCCCTAGTGCTACCTGTCAAATTTTTGCTGTCACCTTTTAGTATGGTCCGTGTATGGGAAAGTCAGTACGGAATCAGAAAATAGTGCAAGGTGATGGCGCATGAACGAGCGAAGAATGTAGCACGGCGATATGTATTTGGATATGGCCCTATCTGACAGTCGATGCTTTAAACAGATCATACAAAGCATCAAGCGCCCAGCGCCCAAGACCAATCCAGCAGCAGAATACCAAACTTATGTACACATCAACCAATTTCCACCTCGCAGCCGCTTAAGGCAGGCTGACATCAGGGCCGGGAATGTCGTAGCTCGTGAAAGACTCGTAAAGGTTAAACAGGATACCAGGGTCCTCAGCAGTGTAAAAGCTAGTGAAGGCGCCGCCTCCAGACAAAGAACCACTACCACTTCCAGTGACCTTGAGGTTGATGCACTGCGGGTATGCTTGAGCACCGTTGGCCTGGCCAGCAGAGTGGAGAGCAATGATTTCGTGGCGAAGAACATAGTTTCCGGGAGCCAGGTTGGCGGGAATGTCAACATTCCAGGAGAAACCGTTGCTGATGAGCTCGTCAGAGGCCCAAGTGCCGGGGTTGGAGCCAGACACGAGGCCCTTTTCGGCAATCTTGGTGAACTGCAGGCTCGTCTTGTCAATGCTGGAAAATTCACCACTGACGGGGGCCAAGTAATCGATGACGGGGCCATGGTGAGACTCTGGCCATGTGTTCCAGGTCAGGGTAAGGGTGCTTCCCGCAGCGACAGTGGCTGCGCTCGCTACTGGGGTAGCGCTCTTGTGGCAGATGATGTCTCCCGAAGAGAAGGCATCGGGAGCAACGAAGCCGTTGTCTTGGTTGCTGGCTGCCCAGCCAACGGCATCAGTAGGTGCGCTCCAGGGAAGGCCGCCAGTGTATGTCTGGCCATCGGCAACGACTTGAGAGACGTGGCCGTGAGCGTTGACAGAAGACGCCAACAGGGCGGTAGCGAAAGCGATGAACTTGGAGTTTGTCATGGTGATGAAGAAGAAGAAGAAGATTGAGCGTCAAGCTGAATGATTCCGTCTAGCGGGAGAAAAAAAGAAGGCAAAAGCAAAGAATGAGTTCCGGCTAGCGGTAAAACACGACGAAGAGTAGAAATGAAGGAATGGTTGGTGTCTGTCTACATCTCTTGTCCGGTTCCTGAGGCCTTGCTTTATACTTACTCTTTCGCAGGTAGGAATCCAATTGACGATTTCATGCCAAGCATCCAGTTCAGGGTCATGTTTGAACCATCCCTGATCGGATGGAATTACGCACCATCTCAGGTCGACCATCCATCCCTGGCCATTGCGGACGAGTTGATTCGTCAACAGGGTGATTCTCGTCACGTTAAAATATTGAAACAATTAACCGTCTCCGTTAAGCTTAAAATCCACCAATGGAAAATGGGGCCGGACAAAAGCCCCGATAATTGCGGGTCGCGTGGCTCCGGCAGTCCACTCCCAGCCCGGGATGTAGCCCGTCTTCTCCGGACGCCTGCGTCACATTGCAGATCTTGGCTTGTTTCGCCTTCAAGGAAGCTTGTGTATATCCAAAACGAAGAATCGGGTCAGGATAGACGGATAATTGTGCCATCAAGAACGAGGTCATGGAAAATGACGCGATGCCCCCTCCCACGTCAGAATCTGGACTCACCTCAAACACGGACAAACGGAACGTGGCGGGATCAGTAGAAACGCCAAATTGATCAAGCGTGCATGCGTGCATCGGGCCGTGCACAAGGTTATGATGCGATGGCTCTGGCTACACAGCCGCGGAGAAAAGTCGCAGCCTCTCCATCAAGGATGTTCTTTCTAGATGGGTTCCAAATGAAAACAATGCCCTTCTTACCCCAAATGGAATATAGCTCCGTCTAGCTACACCTCTTTATTAATAAACTTAGCTGTTTAGCGCCGAAGCAGATCCACCTCAGCTTACCATCCGCCGCGTGGTGCAGGGCTGCGATACTTGAAATGTTTGATCGCAGCGGAGACTGGGGACAGCCAGAGCTTTTTAGTCAAAACAAGCCAAAGGGAGCCGGTATTTCGTCTGGTTGTTGATGATTTCGCACATGTGCATTATCCTGCGACCATTGTTTGTCTATCAACGCAAGGTGAGCATGGATCCAATGAAACTACTCCAGGTGAAAGAACCCACCACTATGTTATAACGCGAACTTGTCTTTTTTTTCAGATGAATATTACCATGGTTTATATCGTTATTGACCACTGGCGGGCCGTGCAACCGTCAAGAGTAACACAAGCCCCTTGTAATTTATTTACTGAGATGGCAGATGATGTCATGACGTCTTGGCTGAGAGCGTGCATCGGTCCCGTCAATCACTATGGTCGCTACGTCTCCCTCTTGGTTCTCATGAGCAAGTCCTGGGTTGCAAATGGTGACGCGTCAGGGAGTTTTTTGAATGTAGCATGTCTTAAGCTGAGGAAACCTTCACTATCCGAAAGGACGAGTTGAAGTCATGACCAGCCCAGTTGAGCGCTGGTTGAGGGCCATCCGATGTTCAGTCAAGGCTGTCATGTTGTTACAGACTAGGTATGTTTGAGGTTAAAATTATGGCGCATTTCTGTACGTTCAGCGAATCATCTTCATCATGGAGATGCATCTTAACCATCCCTCACCTCCTCCTTTTCCTCCTCTTCCCCCATCCCCACTTCCATTTCCACCCAAGTCCCCGCTGCTCGTATGCCTGTTGTTGCCACCAATATCGCCCAGACAGCCCACCATATGAGAATGGTTCATCTCTTCACTCTCTACCGTCTCTCCAGGGGTGTCCTCGTTCCACGCATTAGCCAAGATCGATTGGCGGTGCAGAATAAGTGCAGTCCATTTTACGCCTGTTGATGCACGTCTCAAACAATCTGATATTCCTTTCCACTGCTTGTCTTCTGAGCCTTTTAAGAGATGCCGTCAGGCTTGCGATCTTGCCAAATGGCGCGCCCCGCCGCTTAGTTCGGTAGTTGGTTGATGCAAGCTGCGCGAAAAAGTACCATTCTGGTGAAAATTTGGTAAGACAAGCCACAGCTTGCTTGATTTCGATATCGCACGATTGAATCCTATATTTGTACTGTGTTTCGTCGTTCTCAACACATATCCACTCATCCCGAACTTTGCGTCCTGCCTCCAAATCCGTTTCACTGATCTTGAAGTTCCCATCAGAATCAACCCGGCGGACCTCATATTTAGACCCATGCATAATTAGAATCGAATATAACACCTGGCCATGGTGTATGTCATGCGAGAACCATAGTCTCTCTTCATGATCCTTGTATGTCTCTTGTTCAAGAAAGTGCAGCGATGCTTCCTTAATTCCATCCTCCAAGCTTTTGCCGAGTGGGCCACCATGGGTGTTGTTTGACCAAGTATTGGGACGACTGTAAGCGCGAATACGGCCAATAATAAATAACAACAGGACACCTGTCAGTGCCGGGACGATGACTGCAATAATTATAGTTTGATTCATTCTTTCTCCAGGTTAAATTAGTATAGATGTAGAGGCTAGCAGACGACCACGAGATGATGTACAGCTGGGTTCTAGAGCGAATTTCGCTCACCCGATCCTTTCAAATTTTAGTCGAATCAGATTTAGCAAATTGATAACGCACAACTTACCATTAAACCTCGGTAATATGCCAAAATACAGGCTGAGGGCAGCATGCTTGGGCATCTCATGCATCCAACCAAAAAGCAAAGGCGGCCCAAGCGAACAATTAGGCTCTACTATAGTACATTTGTAGTTTCAATTTTCATGAAAGCACACCCCAGTTTTGGGGTAGTGTTGCAAATGTTCTCAGCCTCTAATCTAGTCACGATATTGCCAATAAACGTGCAAGGTTGGTCTCGCGTATGCGCGAAGCCATGTGCCTCGCCCAAAACGGGCGACCCAGCCAAACATGCCAGGTCATCTACATCAAGTTTAGCCCAAACTTTTCCGGGCACAGCCTCTCACCAAACGCATCCGTTTGGTGTGGCCTTTGTAATGAAAACCTGGCTGTACACAGTTGTATTTGCTAGGGAGGTCATCTACAATAGTAAATCTAGCGCTAGCCATTATCAATACTAGCGGGATCAGTGGTCATTTCTGTTTTTGATAAATGGGGTGTTAGGGATTAGTTGCGGCAGCTTCCTCCCAAAGCCACCATTCCTGTCATGTAAGGGACTGAACCTTTAGCCAGTCCTATAGGGTAGGAAAGGGGGGAGGCTAGTAAGCGAGATGAAGAAAGGAGTAGGGATAAAAGGGGAAGAAGAGGAGGAAGGAATTATGTTCTTTAAGTATATGAATAATAATAAGTTGACCCCTAACAGCCGTTCATTAGGCAAGTCCATGACATGTCATAAGGATGGCTTTTTGCTGAAGAGATAGGGAGAAAAGCGACTGCTGGATTATCGTCTAATCTCGCAAAACCCGAGTGGAAACGAAAATATTCCCATAAATATGCAGAGAACCAATAAAAGGTGTCATTGGAAGCCGCAACGCGGAGAAAAGGGTAAAAGGCTGTTCCGCTCCATGGTCTGATTTTGTGAGATTATCCGGTAGTGGACACCATGGAAAAATGCGCATTTTTAGTAGCGGAGCAACAAACTTCAGTGCTCATCGGTGTAGACGACATGGAATAGGCATCACAGGTGTAATATTATTGAACGCAAAGGTGAGCATTATGAAGTTGGCTGCTTCCGTAAGTGGCGATTAAGAAATGAGACTTGCAGCCCGCCGGTGTGGCGGGTACTAGCGTCCCCACATGTCCTTCCACTAAGTCTTTGGCTTGGAAACCGCCAGTGGCGTTGGAGGTTAGACCTGGCGCCGTGTCCTGTGTTTTCTCTCCTCCGAAGCATCTCAAGACTCAAGATATAAATCAAAAACACAACAAATCCCAGTACATACGACCATACCCACCGGAAAACTCGGGATCCCGTCCGCTCTCCCATAGATAAGCCGGTGAGGGGCGGACTAGTAGTTGGGTCGGTGACGACCAGCGAATCCCTGCTGTTGTATGTATGCCTTTTTTGCGTTTTGTTTTCCATGAAACTGAACCATTTTTTTTTCCTTTCCTTAGACGGGGCAAACTCGTCAACAGCAGCACGGTCCCATCAAACTCCACTACTTCATTCTTTTACTAACACTTCATGAGTAGTAGTTCATAACTATCCCACGACCCTCTAAATCAATTCTACTCGTGATTCCGCATTGATTCCCCCCCAATTCGCCCCATTACTAAATTTCCGCTTACATGACATTCATGCTGAACCTCCCCCTCTACTTTTTGGAGACATGCCTGGAGCTTCTGAGGTTAGTTCCACTACTGTTGCTAACCTAGAGGCGACAGCAACAATGCAGCTATGTCTATGGAAAGGATCAGGTCAGTTATCATGTAATCACTTTGAACATAGGCCACCCTCCATCATATTAACTCAAGTAACAACAAAGAAATTGTCAAGCTGGGTAGTTTTCATCTTCCTGGATAAGGTGTGGGTTTGCAGTCAAGGTTCAACCCCAATCATAAAAGCATACAACAGTTACAGTGGTACAAAGAGTTGCAATCATTAAAATTTTTTTATTGATATATAAGACATCTTTGAATAGAATACCGCCCATGATCAACTAGCAAGGGATTGCACAATTAAGACGACTTGGCCTCTGCAATAATCTCTTGGCTGGCCTTCTGCGACACGATGTATAGAGGAAGAGCAATGTAAAACCCAGGAATCTTGGGGAAAACACTTGCATCAACAACCCTCAGGCCATCAACACCGCGAACTCGGAACTTGGAGTCGAGAACGGCCATCTCGTCATCATCAGCGCCGATAGGGCATGTGCATGAGGCATGATGACCCCAAGCCTCATCTTTGAGGAATTGCTTGGCTGCCTTCTCGGTCGTGACGTTTGTACCAGGCCAAACTTCGGAGAAGGTTCCATCAAGAGGGATAATGCTATCGAAAGCACTGCGGGAGAACTCGAGACCTTCATAGAGAGCCTGGAGATCCTTGTCGGCTTCTCCGTTTCCATCGACACCTGTCTCGAGATAGTTGAAGTTGATAAGCGGCATATCGCGGGGGTCTGTGGACTTTAGGGTGACGGTGCCGGCATTGTTGCGGCTGTGTGCCTTGAGAATGATCCAAGCCCAGTGTTTGGCATCAGCGAGAGAGTCGGTTGAGTAGCCGGGGAAATATCCCTTGAACTTGGCGGGAGCACCAGAGATGAGGAGATCAGGCTCGTCCTCGGCAACCGAAGACTTGCGCACGATAGCAATGGCGATACCGTTGCTGCCATAAACACCTCGAGAGATGGGCTCAATTCCTTCCGAGTATCTCTCGAAGCAAGGGTCAGGTGACGATTCCAAGAAGGTGCAGTCAGTTGTGAGGACAAAGTCATCTTCCGATTTGCCAATGACTGTGTTCTCGTATCGATCTTGCATGTTGGTTCCAACGCCAGGGAGATCAACAACGACAGGAATGTCAAAGGACTCAAGCTCCTTCTTGGGTCCGATGCCGCTGAGCTTCAAGAGCTGGGGTGTATTGAAGGCACCAGCAGCGACAATAACCTCCCGCTTGGCGTTGATGGTGCCTGATCCAGTGACGTTGGCGGATCCAGAGCGAGGATCAGCGCGATAGAGGCTGGCACCTTCGAGGTAATCGACGCCAGTTGCACGGGGCTTGGTACCGTTCTGGTCGAACCGAATCTTGGTCACCTATAGCTTTATTAATATTGGATCAAACTACATTTTGGATTCAATTTGCATACCAGAGTGTTGAGCTTGATGTCAAGATGGTACTTTCGCGAACCATCTGACTTGGTTGCCTTGGCAGTGTCGAGAATAAAATCACGAGGGCCACCACGGACATTGTCAACCATCGATAGAGGAACCTGGTACAGACCAGTCTCGCTGGTCTGGCCAGGGGCATTGATATCCCGAAGCAAGACCTCGCCGAGACCAACTACGGTGTTGACGACAAAATCGACGAGGTTCTTGCCCATTGCAGAACCTGCTGCGACGATCAACGACAGCAGCTTCAGGTCTTCAATGACAACAGACAAGGATGTAAGAGAGAGACCAAGCCAACCGTCAAAGCCATGGCCGTCAAGGCTGCTGGGGAAATACATGTTGTTTTCAATTTCCATGAAATGAGACTGCATTTTCTCAGGACCCCATGAACTGTCATTGGTCAACTTGGCGATGTAGCTCCAGTCGCTATCGTGAGCAAGAATGGAAATAAGGGCGTTGTGTCGAGAGCAACCACCAAGGGTTCCCGTGCGAGGATACCAAACACCAAGAGGCGTTGCGTCAGATGGGGGGTCCAGGCCAACGTAGAAGCTGCCATCAGACTTTTGGTAAGTCATTTTAGAATCCCGCTTTTGCTGCTCAAGATCAGGATAATGATTAACAAAGTAATTCCACCTGGTATCCTCAAGCTCGGTTGACATGAGGTGCAAGGCAGGAACCTTCTCGGTCCAACTATCACCAGCGTCTCCGCCAGCGTCTAGTAGCAGCACGCTGTAACCAGCAATGGCAAGATTGGCGGCAACAGGACCTCCTCCGGGACCAGAACCGATCACGATGTAGTCATATTCTGCTGTGGTGTTACTGGTTTCATCACGTTTGCCGATGAAGGGATCGTGGCGAGCATGGAGGTGTTTCTTGTGCCATGGGACCGAACTATTACAGAAGATTTACTTGTCAGCATGTTGAATGTTGTAATTGGCTTTCGTTTATTTCCAAGTCTCAGTTCTCCTTTCCCACACTCTACATCAACTCGAATGCACTTACATGGACATGGCCGTGTCGGCCAGCAGCGAAACAAGCGTGAAAGTAATTGGAGCGCGCATTTTGAAAGACAAACGAATGGGGACAGCGGCTACAGAAAAAGGAGTGACGATCAGTTGGACGAAAGGAAACCGTTGAAACGTCTAACAGAGGTTGAATGCCTACTGCCGGCTGAATGATGAAGTTGCCAAGGCGGGCGCCGAGCTGGACTAAAGAGTAGTTCTAGCGTCCGAAAAGATGGAAATATACCCAACTCACCCTTACAGGGGCATATTTTGGCTGCTCTCGAGCCGAGTCAGTCATGGGCCAAAGAAGTGTTGATCTGCAGTCCTAGCCAAACCGGGGCAAGGATGACTGCAAAGTTTTGTTTCATCGGACCATAAGCGGGTGCGCTGAGGAGGCGGAATCGGCCACGGCCCACCCAAATGATGGTTCCGAAGGACCGTTGTTGGTTGCTCCCCGCCGTTGCTAAAATGATTACGCACAAGAAGGTCAGGGCTGTATTCAGTGCTGGGACAGGGTCTCTCGCGCCCTGTCCGGGGTTGTCCACTCGAGGAGGTGGACCGTCGGATCTAGCCTGGACAGGCAAAGAACGCCCCGCTTGCGTTGCAACACATGGTGGCAACGTCGACTACCAGCTGGCGTGTGCGGTTACATTTCGTCGCCGCGGCGGTTCGTTTCAAACCGCGGTCTAGTTTGGTTCATTTCGGACTCTCCCGCAATTTGGAAAATACCGGCACCGGGTTGAGTCGATGGCGTGGCATCGACACGCGGTAGCTCAAGTGTCACGCCCCCCGGAAATTAAGCATGGGATGGGCAAACAGTTTCGTCTGGCATAGCACTCTTGGAAATGATATCGATAACGACAGCGTTAGAATTTCCGGCGCCAGTTCTATCCCAGGTCTAGGCTACTTTTTGACTAAATACAATATTGATATAAACAACCGTGTGGTTTGCCTGCTTTATTCTACCCAAGTTGGCAGAATGAATAAAAAAAGGTGAAGTAAAATGAGATTAATGACACAATCATGTGTTCCATAGACGCCATCTTGTAATTTACACAGGTTCTCGGGGCATTGTTGGATTCTTGTCCGCCGAGTTCCGACTATCGTGGTCGTCGTATCCCAAGTTCGTGAGTTCGATTTCTGACCCGTAGGTGTGGTTCTTTGACCTGGATGCAAAGGTTTCGTGGGGTGAATTCCCAGCTTGTTTGGACCCGATCATGTGGTTGCTTGGTGTTCCTCTGGAGTGGGCCGAAATGTTGGCGTAGGATGACTTGCCCTGGCTTCGGATTGTCGAAGCGAAGACCTTGGGGAAGATCACAGCGAAGAGGGACCTAATGGCAGGCATGCATGCACAGATGATGCCCACTGGGACCTCGATTGTGCTCCAGTATCCGATCTCGACGTAGTCCTCTGTAACGGTGTTAGCTCTCGGGAATATTTGTCAACAACCTGGGGCACTGACGGGTCAAATTGCTGGTCGTTGCGTAACTCGCAAGGGACTGTAAGCGAACAATACTGACGATCGTGACACTACACAGGAATGAGTAAGGCTAAAATAGGATTTCGGTTCGTGGAAGCGAGAACGTACAAGAATCCTACGCTAAACATCAACATGGTCTGGATCTTCTTTGCTCGAGACAGAGAGAGTTTGAAGAGCTCGGGCAGCGGCAGAATCAACGTGGCCAAGTCCAGTATAATATTGAAAGTCGCCGCCATCCAGCCTTGCATGTTGATATTTCTGCATGTTGCCGGGAACTCCTTGTCCCATGCTCTCCAGGCTCCCTGTATGGGCGTGCATTGAAAAATTGAGACGAGCTCAAAGGCAATGAAGTAGGCGGCATTGAGTCCGATCAGGATATAGCAGGCGGTTCGAACCTCTTTTCGTGGGAAAACCCTGAGATAAAAAAACAAAATCGATATTTTGGTAATGGGTAAAACTCCAAGGTATAATAGTTCATCCCAGAAAAAGAGCTAGGTTGAGCTTTAGCGATTAGGCTCTCATCACCAGGTGTGAGCGGACTTACGTAGAGGAATTTTGAGATATCGTCGGCGGGGACATTCCACATGTCTTTACCCAGATATTTGGAAACTAGAGACGTAATTAGCATAAAGAAACTTTGAAACACATGGTGATTATTTACTAGGAATAGATAGTGCATTAAGTGGCACCATCATTGCCTGCCGACAAGGTCAGAATGTTGTTATGCGTGGTGGGCGACGAAGAAACACATACCACAGCGACACACATTACCCAGTCATCAGGTCCCCATGCTTGCAGGCCCATGCGGATCTTTGCTATGACCCTAAGCACAAATGCTAGAAGTCCCAGGGCAAGAAAGACAACGCCTATAATCCATACCAATCCTGTTCGGTCTCGGGACGGCGCGTTGCATGTGTGTTTTGAGTAGCTCTGAACAGCTGCAAAATATGTCAGTGTTAGAAACTGCAGCGGGGTGCAAAAAAAACAGTACCCAAGCCCTCGCGGACAGTGCAGTTGCTGCTCACGCATTCTGTGATGAGCTCGTTTAGCTCCGCGTTGAGGCAAATACATGTCGTGTTAGTTACCAGACAGTCGGAATGCGCCTCGGTCAAGGATACAATGCATTTCAACTAGGAACTGTAAGCGAACACAGGCGGACAGGAGAGTATAACCAAAAGAGGAAACTTACGCCACAGGTTGGAAGCGAAGCTGCACTGCTCGTGGTTGTGGTGCTGGCGGCCCAAGCCTCAGCTTGGAACAGGGCCAGTATCAACCCGACAAACACAAGGAACCTCATCTTTGCACAATATGGCCATTGGCAAAACGAAGCGAGAGGGAGGGCCTGAGGTCAGATTAAGGTCAAAACTTTGACCATGAACAGCAGCCGCGAGGAGGTGAGCAAGCCGGTATCGCCATATGAGCACGGCCCAGACGCGGCCATAACCCAATATGCACAAGATTTGAGGGTGCCGGACTATTCCTATTTCACCCAAGATCATCAAAACGGGGGCCCGAGGAAAAGGGAGGGTAACAATTTGCTGGACAGATCCCCTATCTTTGTTTATGGGTCGGGTGTGGATGGGCCACTGCGGATGCGCAAAAGCTGGCCGTTGCTGGCATACAGCAATGCAACCCCTCCCAACAACCTGGGCACATGACGATTGGACGAATGCAACCTCACAGAATTTTCACCTTTCAGACAATCAAACCCGAACTCAAAAGCAAGCAGACCTTAGCCAGGGGCGTGTCCATGCTAGCGCGTTCCGCGGAAACGGCATCCCCCTGCAAGTTCCCCGTCATCCAGCCTTACAAGGGTCAGGGTTGCTCACGTAGTACATGGGCCCCCGAGTTCCCCGAACACAGCGGAGGCTGGACTTGGGCGAGATTCGATTTCTGCACCTTACGTAAAGCAGTCTTGTAGGGCGCTTTGGCGTGGAGCCTTGAACTTGGCTGACGTAGGTAGGGCAAGACGGTAGGTGAGGAAGCATCAACTACCGTCCCAGCTGATTCTCAAAGTAAATAACTACACAAAGCTGGCCGTGTGAGCGATAGCCGACTGAGTTTTGCTTCCCCGCTTCCTTCTGACCATAGTGAGAATCTAATCGACCTAAGCACAACTCCCGAAAGTTTGGCTGTAGTTTTTGGCCCTCAAAGTCTAAAAAGAGGGGAGAATTTCGTGTCAATTTGCTGCTAACGGCTATTGTGGGGCAGGCAGCTCTAACCTATTCTTTTTTTTTCGTCTCTACCATGGGAAGACGAAGACCGATACGGCGCAGGGAATGGAACCAAGCTGCCATACCCCCTGCACCACCCACCTAGCTGTTCCTTAATTTCCATAGGCGACGTTTTTGGCGAGCGCTGCCGCTGTATCGCAGCTAATGACCAAAATGGAAACCATCTCACCTGCTTTCCATTGATCGGCACTACAAGTTGGGCGAGAGCGGATTAGCACCGGCTTTCGCTTTCCTTGTCAAGACTCAGGGGGCGGGGAGCTGGGAAGCTGTGCAGAGATTCATGTCTATCTTGTCCTTGACTGGGGCTCATCCCGTGGGACCGGGGCGAGCGCAAGTCTATCCAATTTCCTAAGTGGCGACGAAAGAAGACTCCGGCAGCCCGTCAAATGTCTCGTAAAAGGTCTGACCAAGGCATTTGTTTCGATTTCTATTCCTTCCTTCATCCAAAGGCCCAGAACCACCCTTTCAGGTACAACCGGCACTTTCATTATTTCCCTTCTTTACGTTCATTACTTATCCAAACGCACGTCGCCATGAGGTGGCCTGTTTTTATCTCCCTTCTTCCCTGCTTGGTGGGCAGCAGCGTCCAGGCCTTCCCCACCATCCTCGATGAACCGATAAACGCCGACGCTGCGGCTTTGCACCTCTCCCGGCACCTGGCTGGTGCCATCAAGCATGCTCAATCAAAGAGGCTGTTATCCACTTCAGAGAACACCCCAATCGACGTCAGCGGCGAACATCAGTTCATTCCACCCGACTACGAAAATGGAGCACAGAGAGGCCCCTGCCCAGCCCTGAATGCCTTGGCGAACCACGGATACATTAACCGAAGCGGTGTTACCAGTCTCCTTGAAGTCACCGCAGCCATCAACGAAATCTTTGGCATGGGTTTGGATCTTGGAGGAATTCTAGCCACCTTAGGTACTGTGTTTGTTGGAAATCCCATCTCGCTCGAGCCGGGCTTTTCTATTGGTGCCACATCCAGCGAGTCGGAGAACCTTCTTGGAAATTTGTTTGGCCTTTTGGGAACACCTCGAGGCCTCAATGGTTCGCATAACATTATTGAGGGCGACTCGTCCAACACTAGAGCCGATCTCTACATGACCGGAGATGCCTCTACCATGGTCATGTCTCAGTTCGAGGCCCTCTATAACATGTCCTCTGGTGAGGGTGATTACAACTTTGACATCTTTGCTAAGCGGGCCTCGATTCGTTTCCATGAGAGTGTTGCCGAGAACCCCAATTTTTACTTTGGACCCTTTACTGGCCTGATTGCTCGCAATGCAGGCTATCTATTTGCATGCCGCATGTTTGCCAACTACTCGGATGCTCATCCCGAAGGTTTGCTGAGTAAGTAATAGTGTTGACCCAAGCACTCATTTTCAAGTACTTACTAGATACAGACAAGGAAACCCTCAAGAGCATCTTTGCCGTGACTGGCACAGAAGGCAATCTTACTTACAACCGCGGCTGGGAGAGGATCCCCGAGAACTGGTACCGAATCCCAGATGACTATAGCTTGATTTCGTTCAACTTAGACATTCTCGCTTTGATTGGCGCGTATCCCGAAGTCGGAAGGTATGTTCATCTTGATCTCCTATGTAACGGCATGCTAATCAAGCTGCGCAGCATCGGCGGCAACTTGGGCAAGGTCAACACCTTTTCTGGTGTTGATCTTGGCAACCTGACTGGCGGAGTCATCAACCTGGCTGAGAACCTTCTCGAAGGCAACAACCTGCTGTGCTTCGTCTTCCAAGTTGTCAAGACTGTGACGCCCAACTTCTTGTCCACTCTTTTCTCTGTCCTGGAGGAACCTTTGAAGCTCATCACAAACACCCTTGAGCCGGTTTTGCTGAATCTGACATGCCCTGCCTTCAACGATCTGACTGTTGGTGGACAGAGCTTCGACCAGGGCATCATGGAAAAGTACCCTGGCGCAAATCTGGCCGAGGCCGTCCTCTAAAGCGCTCATCAACTTCGTCCTCGACCCATGTAGATGGTTAATAATTTATCCTATATGCCCATACAATTGGGCCAATTTTTAATCTACTTTATTCCCATTGCGGGCGCAATATTCTGCCGCATCGTTGTATCTGCAATGTGCTATTTTAAAGAGTGCCCCATCCCAAATTAACAGCCTCATCTGCTTGCTCCACGCGGATCCCGTTTTGAAATATTTCCGCAAGGTAGGATTAGCCACGCCATCGGTAAAGGGCGACATTCAGTTTATTCCAGGTTTCGACGTGACGATCACGATCAAACCCGGAATACGAGAAATGATAAGTCGCTCGGTTGTCATGGTGGTCCCTCCGGCAGTTAGGCCGACGTATTGGCAATGCAAACGACTGAGTTGTGGGGAATAAACCGGGGTGTCTCGTAATTTCAAAGTGGATGGCGGCCTCCACAATGCGTGAATGTCAACACCCAATGCCCCCTTGACAATTGCGACGCTTTCAACATGGCCAAGGTAACAATCAAGCCGCAACGCTTACCCGTTTCGACATGACAATTTTGTGATAAGGCCGCAAAACTATGCCGCCTTTTCCATAATCAAAGCACGTGCTGGAAGAATTTTCTCCTGGAACCACTCTAGAATGAAGGACAATGCCAATAACATGTGCGGGTCATCGTTCACAGTCCCCATTGTCATGAATCATGACAAAAAGTATATGCAGCTGCGACATCATGACTAACAATCTTGGTGAAAGATAGCATGGATACTTTTTTCGGCTGTCTACATTCTTCAAAATTATCTGGAGAATTTTCCCTCCATTGGCTGGAAGTTTTTTTTCCCGTTCTATTTCCACCCGATTTTTTTTTATGAACATTACAGTTCCATCAGAAACAGTCTATCTTGTAGGGTAGCAGATATCACGATGTGGAGTGGTCATCGGCTGCGCTGAAACTCTCGTTTATTCAAAGGAAAACCTACATATCGCTCTTGGGGTTGCTGCCATAGCCTCCTATGGGATGCTTCCGGACATGTCGGGGCCATAAGGTTCGATCGACATGGCGATCACGACTTGGCTTCGATAGTCAATTGGTCCGGCCCAGCCGGGCCGGTACCTGTTGGACTGATCAGTCAGGATTTTTTTTGATATTTAGTCTGGTGTTTTCGGAATCCATTGCGGCCGCTATCGCCTAGGCTTTATTTTGCCCACTATTTCCACCACCGGGCTAACGGGCCGACGTGACCGAGGTCGGTTCAGAAAGCAGTGATGATATTGCTGTCGCCTTGGTCTCTGTGCCTCGGCGGTTCGGCGTCATCAGCGGCTAAGGGATGGATGCCTGTAGCTGCAGTCGGTGATAAGAGAGGCAACGGCTAAATCGAGGTTGCACCAAAGTTGCTGATTGTACACGAAACCAGGCCGGAGCCCTGTTTACTCAATGCTTTGACTACCCGCGCGCTTCGGTTAGGTGTTTCACATGATCGGAGAGTGTGAAAATGGCGCGATGCTGATGTCTTTGTTTTACCAAATATTCGGTCAGCGTTGTGAAAATCTGGTCTTTACTGCCACTGGTGATGTGACCTTCCTTAATGTAGTTAAGCTCGTAGTTGGTATGGCCGTCACGACGGCCATGGATGTAAGACATGCTGATAGGCGCATGCTTTGTTTAGGCAGTAGTCTGGCTATTAGAATGTAAGTTGTGAGGATTCCCTTGGGGGGGTTTTCAATCACCTACTCTAAGATTCCTCGAATGTCGATAGTCGGCTTGCTCGGTCCACTTGTAGCGTGGTGCATGCGCGGAAACTAACTGTGCTAGTTTCTTACATTTCAGCCAGCCACTGTGGCTCTCCCCACACAACAACCCCTTATCACATCTGACTGCTTCTGCGCTATTGAGGGGTACAGGTCTAGAGAATGCATCGGCATCGCCGCTATTTGAGACATTTGGCATAAGTGAGTAGCCAAGCCCCTAAGTTGCATAATTGACCCCAGCCAGTCTTTTCAGCTTTCTGAATAGCGTACGATCGACCGAATTGGAGTCAGCGAACAGCAGTTAGCAATGGGTACAAACACTCATGTCCTGTGCCCCTATTTTAATGTACATCCAACGCTATTTTCACCGTGGATCTCACATCTTCCCCGCCTCGCATACGATTGAGCAGGTTGATTTCGTTGCTAATGCTGGCATCCAATAGCGTAAAGGCATGGAGCTGGCGGCCTCGCTGTCAGTCAGCCACTGTCTTCGTTAGTGCAAGAATGGGGCGGGCTTCAGGTCTTGAGAAACCAACACCAAGCCATGGAAATAGAGACACGTGTTCCAAATAAAATTGCACGCACTATCGGTGTGGCCTCGAACGGATCAGGTAACGTCAGTCGCTTGTTGGACTGCTAGGTCGAGGGCTACTCATACCATGATACACGCGGTCAAATCTTCGCTTCTTGGTATTAAAAGAAAAGTCCGTCGCTCTGCGAAACGAGCTTGTCTTCCCCAGCCTCAATCTAACTTCCTATATTTTTACAAGACTTTCAAAATTGCCCGATATGGAGCGCCGAATGGATGATGATTTTTCTCGAGGAGGATTCTTTCAAGGAGGATTCCAACCCTCAAATAACGTTTTTCAGAGCGGTTTTCAGCCTATGCGGGTAAGCTGTAGCCCTATGCACCTGTCAAATAGCACATGTCTAAATAATTAAACAATCTAACCCATAACCCTTTATTAGGACGACTTTGAAGACACTGGTTTTCAGCCACGAGATACACAAGACGTGTGTATCAGCAAGAAAGACCTGGAGGCTCTGAGAGACGCCGTTGTGCGCGCAAGACAGAGCCTGGAGGCGGCTGAGGAAGTGCTCAAGAAGCTTGAAGCTTAGTGAGCTTTGAATAACAACATAAACTTGAATAACAGGGTTGGATAATATTCAGAAGGCATTTAGGCTGTCTGTTTTGATTCTTTTGTTCAACAAGTTATAAAAAGACCTGACTATGGTGGATATTATGAATTGAAGCAGTGTTTGTCCTTTGATAGATGCCAATGCTGTCTATGTTTAATATAAAAGGAAGAATTATTGTCGTATTTGTTTCTTGTTTGTGCGAGGGGATGTTTTGAGAGGCTGTGAGATCTCGAGATCTGTTGGCTGAGGGTGAGCGGGGTTGATTTCCCTCCCATATTTGCTCTTTGGTGCCATGCGGAGGCAACACGCGCCTTTTCCTTGACATTCTTGTCTTTAACATTCAGATTGCCACATTTTTTACTCGAGTCTTGAAGCGCCGAGATACTTCCAAAATGCCCTTTGACTACAACAGCATTGAACCCGTCGAGTTACCTGATGGAAACTGGGTCTGTAATCAGCATCACTTGAAAATTTGCCCATTCTGCACTGTCGACTACAGTTTCATGGACGAGCTGTCGGACAACGCAGAGGAGAACGCTGGAGAGGACCTGAAGGAATACGTTGAGCTGGAGGAAGATATATCTGACTTTGGGGATGATGCAACTGCTGCTTTCCATGATTGGGAAGCAGATTCAAACCCTGTTGTTATCAGCCAAGGCGCAGGACGGGTGTTCCCAACCAAATTCACCCCGCCGTCATCTCCTTCTACTACTGGGGAATTATTCCCACCAGCCGTCGCCCTTCGCGCGATACCAAATGTGTGTCGCTTCATCCGACGTGACGATCCGACCCAAGTTTTGATCTACATCGACGGATCTTGTCTCAATAACGGCCAGGCCAACCCAAAGGCAGGATGGGCATTGTATTTAAAACCAGCACCGACCAACGCCCCGGCACAATATCGGGTCGCCTTGAAAATAAAGGTCCCTTCGGAGACGATTTTGTCCAGACCAGCAACTGCGCCGAACTCCGAGCTGTCATTGCTGCGCTCCGATTCAGACACTGGGAAGGCGAGGGCTTTTCGACATTGGTCATAGCCACCGACTCCGAGTATGTGGTCCAAGGCGCTACTGCATGGGCCCGCGGCTGGGTGCGCAATGGGTGGCGAACAAGATCTGGTGCAGAGGTCAAGAATAAAGATTTGTGGAAGTTGCTGCTTGGCCTGGTTGAAATGAAGAGTCATCACGGTTTGGAAATTCAGTTTTGGAGAATCCCCCGCACGCTGAATGAGGTAGCGGATCACGCTGCAAAACAAGCTGCAGAGGGTCAAGATGTGGATAAGCACAGTGATATTGTTGGCGTGCTTGTATAGATGAAACAAATTTGAAGTGCTCCGCAGTGTAATATACCACTATTTTATGACGAAGCACTTGAAATATCAGTTCAGAGCGACTTGTGCCTGGGCTGCATGTGGGTCCTACTCTCAAAGGATAGAAACAAACCAAGCGGTGGCGTGCTTCTAGTTCAAGTGGCGATGGCTCGAGCATTATCCGCGTGATTGCCACCGCCATAGCCAAGATTTCATCCATCAGTCGTTGAAAACCACCATATAGTCTACTCAAATCTTAGCCTCAATCTACTACTATCCTCACTTGGAATTTTTGATTGGCGTATCCAACCCTGAAAAGTTGTTCCATCACTTACAGGCAGGATAGATCGCACACCGTAAAGTTCACAGCAGCCAGGCCGCTGATCAATTATAGAGAATATCGCATCTCATCAATTTTCCGACAGTCTCATCAGGCTGTGACCGACCGTACCAATCAATAACCGACTAGAAACGCGGCCTGAAGCCGACACCGTTTGAAACCATCCATGAAGCTGAAACGACGCCATCGTATTAGCTTCCGGGAGGAGCACGGTCCCTTCCCGCTGCTCTTCACCATATAGGAACAAAAAAACCAGGCTTTTTATGAACAATAAACAATGTTTCTATAATGCTTTATAATGCAGAGGCCAGATAATGCAACTCATTTAAGATTCCAGATAAATCCAACGTAGTAAAGTGGTCAGATTGGCAATTATGCCGAGAATGTCCTCTCTACCTTTCTGGGCTTAATTTGTATTAAATACGGAGATAAAAATATCCTCTCTCAAATAAAAATGGCATGGTTAGTTAATAATGCAATTAATCGCAAAGGGGTTGGGGAGGTCCGGGAGCGAAGGGCGAGATTGGCTCGGAACGAGTGGGTCCAGATCCAGAGCAAGCTTGGAATTGCCACCTTAATATAGGCGATGGACAACGGTTTCTATTATTTAATCGCTAATATGGATGCACATCAAGGATGTGAGATCGCTTGCCCTTGATTTTTATTATCGTAAACGGGGTACATGAATCAACGTGTTTGAAATCTCGCCATGCGGCTTCTCAATACTGAAACTTATCGCCTGCAATCGGGCGAGCATGATTTTTTTATGGAAGAGGGTTATGCAATTCTCTCACACCGTTGGACCGGGTCCGAGATTTCCTTACACCAACTGGAATATATTATCGCCAAGCTCGACAATAGCGAAACGCCCCCAAGCACGCCGTATTTCGGTAAAATCCGTGGTGCGTGCCGGATAGCACGAGGTCATCGCATCAAGTGGGTGTGGATTGATACCTGCTGCATTGACAAAACTAAGGCGGAAGAGAGAGCGGAGTTTATCAACTCGATGTTCCAGTGGTACAGCAATGCAAAAATTTGCATCGCACATCTTGCTGACGTGGAAGACAAGACTGAAAATTCTGCATCGAGCCGTGAAAAACTATACAGTTCAAAGGGTCCATCTGTGTGGTTTACGCGTGGCTGGACATTGCCGGAGCTTCTGGCGCCACGAGTGGTGCTGTTCTACGACCTCAACTGGAAATATATGGGCACGAAGACGACTCTCGCCGAACCACTAGAAGAAATCACCAAAATCTCAGCAAGGTACCTTACAAAGCAGGCCGACTTCAGGGATGCCTCCATTGCAACAAAGATGAGCTGGATGGCCGGGCGAGAGACAACAAAAGTTGAAGATATTGCCTACGCTATGTTGGGCATTTTAGGCGTGTCTATGACCCCTCAGTACGGTGAGGGCATGCGCGAGTTTTTGAGGCTACAAAAAATCCTCTTGAAAACGTCAACGGATGAATCTTTGTTCGCATGGAGGATGCCTGCGCCAGGGGCTGGGAAAAAATACAACCATAACCCCGATGGCTGGGAGTCAGACGAATGGGGAATTTTAGCCGCCTCTCCGGATTGGTTCAAGGACAGTGGTGAAATCTTGTCTGCAAATATGGAGTCAGTTGCACGAACTGGCGGGGGTTTCTCCATGATCCAGCAGGGAATTCTCGTGTGGATCAGAGATCCCGAAGACGAGAAGAGTCACATGAAAATAATGTGCTTTCGATTGAATTGCTCCAAGATGGACTCCGATGGGAACATCCGACCAATTCAAATCTACCTCCGCCCACTTAAGCCGCATCCGGGTATGAAGTTGAAGCGGATTCGGAGCACAGAGTGGCGGTTATCGGATGGAATGAACACTCACACTCACTCAAAAGCTTGTATCATCATGCAACCAAAACCTGCCAGGGCGAGCTAGGGTGCATGTTTGGACGTCATCAGTGCAGTTGCAGTTCTAGGAGGTTTGATGGATGATGTGCGGACAAACTCTATTTTCTATGCTTATAGGAAAGGATTAATAGGGTGCATTGGAGCGTACCGATTTGGCAAGACAAGCGAACAACCTTGAGGAATGAGGGTAATAGATATTTGACAGATGAGGACGTTAAGATTTGTATTATACAGGATTGTAGTTGGTTGTTCTTTGATTAAAGCGAAAATATAGATAATTTATTTTTGTCAAGTGCCGTAGTGACCGAGATCGGACCAACCGTCGGACCGACTACCCACATCATCTAACCAATAAGAGACGTTCTATTTCCCTACTCCAAGTAATTTTCTTTCAATTAGATCGACGGGGCAATTCAACGGCAAATTTTCTGCAGAAAACAACCAACAAACACTGTCACCATCACCTTCACCACAGCGTGGATTTTCGAGATCTGACCTTTTTGGCCCAGCCCACGCCCATCGCACGGGGAGTCACTATCATCTGCTACAATGGCTGCTCTGGTACGTTCAATTGATGTGCCACAATTCCTCGTCGTCGGGCGGCTTCACTGACTCACGTGGGCAGCGGAGAGCCATGGCTCTTGATGCTGTCGCCGTCTTTGCGCGGCGTCAGTTCCGGGTCGCCGTGCCCCGCCCCCGCCCCCGACTGCTTCCTTGTACCCTCGTGTCCCGCTCCCAGTCCCGTGCCTACACCATCACCGCTCCGCGACGACAGCAACTCGATAGCAGTTCTGATATCGACCCCTCCCAAGCCTCCCCCTCGCCTGCGGTCCCCCAGACCCTCACCGAAAAGCTTGTTCAGCGTCACTCTGTCGGCCTCGCTGCAGGCAAGGTTGTCAAGAGCGGTGACTATGTCACCCTGTTCGTACTCCCAGAGCCTCAACACCCGAAGGATGCCCTTGGCTGACCTGTGAAGAAAACCAGCTAAATGCATGACGCACGATAATACAGCACCTGTGATGCTCAAGTACCAAACCTTGGGAGCCACCAAAATCCACGATCCTCGCCAGCTCGTTTTCTGCTTAGACCACGACGTCTCCAATAAATCCGAGTCCAATGTCAAGAAGTACACGTCGATACAAGAGTTTGCTCGCAAACATGGCGTTGACTTGTATGCCTTTTCCACTCACTTGTTCTCCCTTGAAGAAAAATACTCGATTGGGAGAGGAAAATCTGAACTGGGCTTGTTCTAACATCGCCTTTGTAGCTACCCTGCGGGTCACGGAATCGGACACCAGGTCATGGTTGAAGAGGGTAAACACATCTTGAGCACCATTGGGGCCGTTGGACGATTTGCTGAAAATTGGATTAGGTTATGCCTGGCCTTCTTCAGTCACAGTGGCGAGTGACAGTCATTCGAACATGTACGGAGCTGTGTCCAGTCTCGGTTCGTAATCTTCCAGATGACTCATGATCCCAAAAACTAATAATGTCCAGGAACCCCTATTGTCAGAACAGATGCTGCGAGTGTTTATGCTACTGGATGTACCTGGTGGCAGATTCCTCCCGTAGCTAAGATTGTAAGTTGATTGTGATGTGATTCTTTCCCAACCTTACAGACGCTGCTGTTTGCCGAGGTTCACGGGGTTTACGCCTCTGAGACACGACTCTACCCCTGGATGGTTTTTGAATTGGGATAGGATAGCTGAGACCTTCTAGACTTTCACTGGTATTCTACCCCCGGGAGTGACTGGCAAGGATGTTATTGTTGCTCTTTGTGGACTCTTCAACCAGGATGAGGTTCTCAACCACGCGATTGAATTCACCGGTTCCGAACTGACACTGGCAAGCATTCCTATCGATGACCGCTTAAGCATTTCAAACATGACCACAGAGTGGGGAGCATTATCGGCCCTGTTTCCTATTGATGAGATGCTCATCTCTTGGTATCGTGCGAAAGCTACCAGTGCCGCCATGTTGGATAGCCCCACCAAGGCCCGGATAAACCACAAGAGAATCGACGAGATGGTAGAGAACCGGGTGGTTGCTGACCCCGGTGCTACATATGCTAAAGAGTTTTACCTAAACTTATCGACGCTCTCACCTTTTGTGGCTGGTCCAAACTCGGTGAAGCTTGCTACACCTCTCAAGAATCTCGAGGCTCAGAATATCGCTATAGACAAGGCATATCTCGTCTCATGCACCAACTCACGAGCTTCAGACATCGCTGCCGCTGCTCGTGTATTCCGCGATGCTGCCAAGGATGGCAAGCCTGCTAAAGTGGCCTCTACCGTCAAGTTCTATGTTGCGGCGGCTTCCATCGCGGAGCAGCGAATCGCCGAGGAGGCGGGTGATTGGCAGGTCCTGCTGGATGCTGGTGCCCATCCGCTTGTATCAGGCTGTGGCCCGTGCATTGGTCTTGGTCCTGGTCTACTCGAGAGTGAGGAAGTTGGTATCAGCGCAAGCAACCGGAACTTCGTTGGCAGGATGGGGCATCGCACCAGCGCTGCTTATCTCGCCAGTCCTGAGGTTGTGGCTGCCAGCGCTCTTTACGGCAAGATTGCTGGCCCTGGTTGGTATCAGAAACCTGAGGGTGTCGAGAAGGTCATCATTGGTGAGGGAAGTGGCGACTTCCAAGTCGACAAGGCCCAGTCTACTGCCAATGCTTTCGATAAACTCATTGGTGAGATGGAGAGCCTGATTAGCGCCGCCGAGGTTGGTGGTGAGGAGACGTCCAGCCCGACTGCCGTGGCTGAGGATGAGGCGTTGACGGATATTCTCCCTGGCTTCCCCGAGAGGATTGAAGGCGAGATTGTCTTCTGTGATGCTGACAATATATCGACTGATGGTATTTATCCCGGTAAGCCAAGCCATTATTGATCTGCTAATGATCGGGATCTATGCTGACTGTTAGAAAAAGGCAAGTATACTTACCAAGATAACGTCCCCAAGGAGACTATGGGAGAGGTGTGCATGGAAAATTACGACAAGGACTTCCGCACGATCGCCAAGGCCGGCGACATTCTCGTGTCCGGCTTCAACTTCGGCTGCGGCTCGTCACGCGAACAGGTAAGAATTAACCAACGACATTCATCCCTGAACTTGAGATCTATATTAACGTTTTTTTTCTTCAGGCGGCGACCGCCATCCTGGCTAAGCAGATTCCGCTAGTCGTGTCGGGCAGCTTCGGAAATATCTTTAGTCGCAACAGCATTAACAATGCGCTGCTGGGCATTGAGATGAGCAGCCTCGTGCAGCGGCTACGCGAGACATACAAGGACGATCCGGAGAAGCCACTGACTCGCCGCACAGGCTGGCGACTGCTGTGGGACGTACGCCGGTCCAAGGTCGTTGTGACAGAGAAAAACGGTGCTGTCTGGGAACAGAAGGTTGGCGAGCTGTCGCCTACTGTGCAAGAGATTATTGCGTGCGGGAGCCTCGAAAACTGGGTTAGGGCTAAGATTGCGGTATAAAAAGGCAAGGGGATGCGTCTTTTTATAACACCATTGATATCTTTCTATGTTTTAGATATAAAATAAAGTTTATCTAATAATATAAGGAAGAGCTTGGTTCAACAATAGAGGATCAATTGAATTATCTAATGGCTTTTATTTGCAGTTTAATGAATTTATCAGACTTATGAACAATAAAGTCCCAAGAGAATCATTGCAATAGCCAAGATTAACAAATATCCACAACAGTGGTTTCTTTAAAGTCCATTAATTTACTTATTGTCTACATAGCGAGCTCAATCTACACTATTGCTGGTACGCAAGTGTAGTCAGACTACATTCAAAGAGATATCGCACAAGTCATATATTGAGACCATACAAAAGTTGCTCTTCAACCCCGCCTCTCCCCCGCCTTATAATCATGATTATATCAACTGACTGATAAGCACCAGTTCCAGCCTTGAAACCTTTGATCTATCGCCAGGGGCTATTGAATGCCTTGGATTGTGGAAATCAAGTCCTGATGGAGGACCTCGCACCAGCGCGAACTTCGATTGCACTGCAAAGACGCTCCGAGCAGCTCCAAATCTTCCATGGAATGCGGCAACGAGGCCTCGCTGCGTAGGATCTGGCCAGTCCTTGAGAAACTTTTCTTCTTCAGCGGTACAGTATTCCCTTGTCCTTTCTGGGATACCCCTATTATCCTTCATTTTCTGCGCCATTTCTCCAATGACCATCCCAGATCAATGAGTTCCAAACATCTTCCAGAACTTTTTATTCATTTCTGGCCTTGCAAGATCTGAACGGATGCAATCCCAGACAAAGTTCAATTCATCCTGGCTCCAACATCCCTGCTTTCCATCGTTAACAAAACGATTGATTCTACACCTTGCTTTGAAAGCTTTTATGGTACGCGCAATGCCAAACCTTTCTTTGAAGCGCCGGTAGTACTCTACCGCAGGCGTTTGATTTTCCCATAGAAACTTCAGAAAAGCATCTTATTCATCTGTCTACGGCAACGAAGTAGCAACGACACCGGAAATGCCCAAGTGAGCATGAGCGTAGGATCGGTATCCTTCTCGTTGAGTCCACCGTTTCTAACGGTTCGACTCTGTCAAACGGAAGACCGTTTATCCGGTTCCCGGTGAGTTCAACAAGCTTGAGTATACACAGGATCCTGTTCGCTCTCTTATGGTCAAGCTGAGAAGCGTTGAATTAGTACTCGGATCGGTGACGACCGGGGAATCCTCGCTGTTGTATGTTTTTTGCGTCCAAGCGTATTTCATTTTTGTCTCCATGGACCTGATGGATGCTCAGGGCAATGATTGACTTGTTTGGTATACACCCTGGCAGGCAACATGTTGACAGGTGGGGATGAGACGATGTCACCAAATTCTGTGTCATGAATTTCCAGTTAAAGCGACTTTTGTGGGTCCGTACGTCCGACTTCCCTTACTCTATACCAGTTCCAGGACGGTCAGGCTTCTATGAGGTCCAGGCTTTCAAGACTCTTGTCGGTCATGAAATTAGCTTGGTTTGCTTAAATGAACTGGTTAGGGCATTTTTACAGGTTATACATCAATACACGAGCATGTCGGCGTTTCGATCTTGCCGGATGTTGACTCGGATTTTGGTAACGTTGCTCTATTTTGCACTAAGCCAACAAAACGAAATACTTGGCTCATACTCACCAGAGAATATGCAACATTAATGACGCCGGAACCACACTAAATATAGTTAGCCATCTTGGCGCCGGTGTTTCGGCATTAACGATTCGTGTGGCTAACAAACTCGAATTTTCTTGAGAAGACCCAAAGTCCGCAAACCCAATCAGCATTTAGTGCCCCCCTGTTAAATCGACCTCGGCCTTTGAGATAAAGACCGCCGTGGGTCCACATCACCCACGATACGAATTTAACCCAATCGCGCTCATAGTATCAGGAACAGACCAAGCAATGTGGATCAGGGGTGGGGAAGAAGATGTTTTTAATGTATGTAGACTGTCGGAATTAATAATGTCAAACCGCCCGTATCCATCAGCCCCAAAATATGATTTCTTTCTATATGCTTAGGATTGACTGGCATGTTGTCGTACTGACGGGAGGCTAGGTTGGTACGGATATGCACGTTGTATAGTTACTTGACATCCGGTGAACTCAATGAGATACATATTCTTTTACGCAGTGCGCAAACATCCAATCTTTCTGGTCCCTGTAACCTGTATTGTTTAATACGGCCTCGCTAAGCTCTGCAGAAGGCCTGCTGGATCACTTTTGCCGCGGTACAAGTGGGGATACTTGTCACTATGCATGTCTATGAGAGCAAAAGCGCTATCGTCGAACAATGTTATTTTGACTGAGAAATGTGGTTCTTTTTGACGAAAGCAAAGCCCGAGACTAATGAGTCTCCCTTATGGAGTAGTAAACCCAAAATATTGGGGGTACTGAGAGACCCTGGCATTACCGCCCATCAAGAAAGTGTCCGAGGCACCCGAGACCATGACAAGTCGTTTTTACGTCATATCATGGAGCTTAAACTTTCGTTAATTTTCCTCGAATAAGTCAATGACACGCAGAAGTGTTGGTAAGGCCATTTCTGCTCCACGCAGGGTTGTTATGTCATTGCTCCCCTCGAGGATGAAGACTTTGAACCTCGGGTTATTGTGCTCTTGGCCGGCCCACCACTGAATTACCCCCAGATTATAGGTTACTGTGGTCTGTCAAAAGTGTATAAGTTAGCGTCATGGCCGGCCCTGAGGGGCGACTTGATTATTGCTATTTAGATTTTGCTCTTGTTCATTTTTCAGTATGCCAGGGCCCTTGCAAAAAGTGCTGTGGCATGCAGCCCTTGCAGCAACACTTCTTGGGAGTTATTGTTCAGCTTATCAGCCTCCAGCGGTGCAATTGAACAATGGGTCCTTGGTTGGTCATTACGAGCCAAGCTACAACCAAGACTACTTTCTTGGTGTGCCCTATGCTTCGCCACCCGTCGGTGAGCTAAGACTGGCCAGGCCGATTCCTCCAGACGCTTGGAATGGAACAAGGCGTGCGGATTCGTATGGCCCTGGGTGTATGGGAAATTCCCTTCACCTCGCTGGCTTTAGTCAAAACATTACAGCCAATATGAGCGAGGACTGCCTGCATATTAACATCGTGCGGCCTGCCACTGCAGACGAAGGTTCCAAGCTTCCGGTACTAGTTTGGATACATGGAGGCGGCTGGGATGAGGGCAGTGCCGGTGAGGGCCGGTATAATGGCTCGTTCCTCGTTCAACACGCCGCTGACATGGGCATGCCCATAATTTTTGCAAGCTTCAACTATCGGCTCGGCGTTTTTGGCATGCTAGCTGGCTCAGCTGTGGAGGAGGCCGGCCTAACAAATGTTTTCTTGCATGACCAACGTCAGGCCTTGAGATGGATTCAGGAAAACATTGAAAAGTTTGGCGGTGATGCTTCACGCGTCACCGTCATGGGAGAATCAGCCGGTGCGATTTCCATAGGATTTCACCTACTTGCTTATGGTGGCCGCGATGACGGGCTTTTCAGTGCTGCAATCGCGGAAAGTGGAGGTCCTTACACTCTTTCTCCAGGATACCGAAACGCTACCGAAAGAGAGAGCGACTTTGAAGTCGTGCTAAACGCGACTGGCTGTACAGGTTCTCAAGAATCTTTGTCATGTTTACGATCCGTTTCGGCCGAGTCATTGAACAGCGCCAGTCCTCTTATTCAGCGTACCTTGACTATCGATGGGGATATTATCACAGACTCTGCTGTTCAATCGCTTGAGCAAGGTAGATTCATCCAAGTTCCCTTGTTAATAGGCAGCAATCGAAATGAAGGTACTTCATTTATCCAACATTTCGCGAGCGCACCGATCAATACCGAGGCGGAGTTTATTTCCTTTGCCAGCAGCTTCTGGTCAGCCAGTACTGTCTCGTCCAAGGCGGTACAGGCGTGGGCAGACTTGTACCAGAGAGATATCGAGGTGCCTTCGGATGCTGGTTTGGGAACAGTAAGTCCAAATCCCGGTCCCGAATTTGGTGCCGAGTATGGAAAGGCGACTCTCTGGATGGGCGACATAATGTTCGGAGCTGGTCGCCGCTTTGCAAGTCGACTTTGGGCCAATCACAACATCCCTATCTACAGCTACTTTTTCGACACTGTCACAAACATAGTTAATGCTACTACCTTGGGTGCTGCACATTCTCAAGAAATCCCCTACGTCTTTGCAAATACGCAAGGGGTGGGCTGGGAAAAGGATCCGTTCCCCTCCGATCCAGTTTTGAGACGGGATCATATCCATCTAGCCCAGGTCATGAGTAAAATGTGGATTAGTTTTGCAGTGACTCATTCACCAAACCACCACCAAAGTGAGTTATTTTTGCTTCATTTCTGCTTCGAAATCACTAATTTAATTCCAGTTCCGGATATCAATATTACATGGCCAGAGTATACTAAGAATTCACCACAAAACATCGTCTTCAATGCCTCAAAGCCACTATATTTACAGTCAGACAGATGGAGAGAGGAAGCTATAAATTTAATATTTAAATTAGCTGAAAATGGAACGCAGAGCTGACCCATGGAATTAGATAAGCGTAATCTGGATAGAATTGACCACCATTTAGATACCATACTCGGCCAGTCGCGCTTCTGTATACTGCTACCTTTACAGTCTTCATAGGCCAAAATACATAAATGACATAGGTGCCGAATAGTGGCATTTTATCAAAAATATCAATATTCAATATTTATTGTCAATAAATAAGGTGTTAATATTTTCTTGTAGATCAAGAGCTTTTTTATCTTAATGATTATTACGGCCTAGGCTCAAAAGTGGCGGGCGTACGAGACCCCATGTATCTTAGCAAATGTTATCCGCACCTGTATTCACGAGCATAGCGATTCTTGACTTATATTTTAACTTGACAAGCTATTAAACGCAATGGGAGGTGTGAATCCTTACAGTTCCAATAACACTACCTTAGGCATAGGTTATAATAGTAGTATAACAGGGAAAGAAACAATATAGAACTGCGTTTTCGTTTCTTTAACAAAGACTTTGTCATATTCAGCTTCCTTGCTACAGGTTGAATTACGCTTGGGGGATGGGCAAGTTCCAGGTTGGACCACAATAGTGACTGATTCATATGATTCCTTCTGACATTTCTTAACAGATTATATCATACACGTCTAAGAAACTTAGTTATTTCCTGGTTTGTTTTGAATCTAAACATTGCTGATGGGATTGATTGTCTTTCAAAATGTGAGCCATTTGATATTGCACAGATGGTTTCATGTCCACTTTGATCGAAGCATTCGAACCTCATAGGTCTTCGCTATAATGCCATTTTAATCAAAGTTAATACTCTAATTGTATGTTACCTTTGTGGCCTAGTTCCTAGATCACCCGGTTGAGACTACAGCTTGTTCTTTTTTATTCAGAAGTAAACAAAAGTTAATTTGAACAATATTCCAATTTCAAGCCAATCATAATAAACATTTAGTTGTTTAAGCTGAACTAAACCCTTAACTGGTTAACTTGATGCGATCTATCCACTCTTGAAATGGAACGTCCAAACCATCCTTGATATGGTCTACAATATTACAAACATCTCGAGTTAAACAATTGGCCGCCTCTTCTGTCATTTGACTAGTAGAAGCATAAATGCTTACATTCAAACGACCATTTTCCTCGTAGGTTGAGATCCATGGAAAGGGTTCCTCCAAATACGGATTCAAGCCAAAGCGGACTTCGCGTTTCGTTCCAAAGCAATCCACCGTTGGAAACCAACCATAACTCTGGTGCTGGAGCATGGTGTCAAAAAGTCCATACGGCCAATCTGTGCATTCCGAAACGATCTCCTTAGCCAGTGAATCCGCTTCGCCGCAGCCAATCAGCTGCTCTTGAACGTCTTGAAGTAAATGAAGTGGAGTTCTCATGGATGATAATTTCACCCGAATGGGAATTGCACTAATGCATGGGCCGCCAATGTTTTCAATGCCTCGAATAGCAGAATTTCGACCAGCAACACTTTCCCAGAATATCACATCATCCGCCCCAACAAACAATCCCAAATATACAGTCCATGCAGCATTGACGATAGATGAAAGCATAATGGAGTTGTCGGGAAGGTTCGGAAGGTTAGTCTGTGCGTGGCCACTGACTGGTTTTGGCATGGAGCACTGTTGGGGACGGAGTTTAGGTTGGATGCTAGTGATTCCGGATGCGCCTTGAAGCACCTTTTTCCAGTACGAAATTGCCTCAGATCGCTTCTTAGAAGCATAAGCCATGTAGTGATAAAATGTTGGAGACTGGGAAGGTGGTGGTAGGTCATCATCTCCGCACACGATGGATTTGAAAATGATTGCAAGTGAAAGAGCATCGTACTGAGCATGTTGCATACGAACAACCAAGCGATTTCCTTGGGTTTTATGCCTCAAAAGGGTTATTGCGGTGAAAGGTTGATGCTGGGATACCCTGTCCACGTCCTTGAGAGTGAATGCTTGAAAGAATTCCTCCAAGTCTTGATCAATATCTTCGATGCGCAGTGGTGACTCAAATTGACTGAGGACCAACTGCCAGTTTTTCCCCATGATGTCTTCAACGAAGCACGCACGGAGAATCGGGTGTCTCTCCAGTGCCGAAGCGTAATTGAGTTTGAGATTTTCTAAGTCCAGATCCTCATCCCCCAGATCCATGTAAAAATATTCAACAAATTCTCTCCACACCCCTGGACGGTAAAAGAACTCGTCTTGAGTATTTGAGGTAGGAAATACATCCTCCACTGACTTGTAGTCAATGCCGAGATCAAGTTCTTGAATCTTTTCCAGAACTGCCTCCTTAGTAACAGCATCAACAAGATTGACCTGTTCAAGCCTCGTAGGGGTTTGGTTCAACTCAAAAACCTTGTTGGAGATCAAATTGCCGATGGTCTTGTAGGTTAGGATGTCTCGAACCGTGAGCTCGATTCCAGCATTGCGAGCAGACCCAACAATCCTCATGGCATCCAACGAATTCCCTCCAAGTTCGACAAAGGCATCATCTAAACCAAAGCTATCAATGTTGATATTAAGGTTCTCAGACCATATCTTCTGGATTCGTAATCCGATCTCCGTTGTTGGAGGTCTTATCTGCCTTTGAGGTCCTTGTCGCTTCGACCTTCGATTTTGTGCCATTTGCTCAAGGATTCGACGATCCATCTTGCCGTTGAGGGTCATCGGGATATTATCCAGAACGACGATGTCCTCGGGTATCATGTATGAAGGCAACCGGCTTTTCATAGTATCATATAACCGGGCGAGTAGCAATTCATCCCCTTCGGAATTTGCTTCATTGTTTAACTGCGCATCGGGTTTCCTGGCGACAAATCCCACAAGCCGGTCTCCAAGGCCGTTATCCCTGTGCACTATAACGGTGGCGTCACTAACACAGCCGTGATTGCCCATGATGTACTCAATCTCGCCAATCTCGACACGATGACCTCGGATCTTGACCTGTCCATCTCGACGCCCAAAGTACTCGATTTGGCCATCTATTGGCCGCCATCGACCCATATCGCCTGTACGATAAGCTCTCACCCGCTCTGTACCAATCTCGACAGGCATGAAACGGTTGACGTCCAAATTCGGGTCGAAATACCCCCTGGCCAGGCCATCACCAGTTACCACAATTTCTCCGATAACTCCCAAGGGCACAAGGCGTTGCTGGTCGTCCATGATATATGTTCCAGAATTGCTAATAGTACAGCCAATGGGGAGTCCATTTTGGTACTGCTCTGTTTTCGAGTCAATATACATGGTACTGAAAACGGAATTTTCTGTTGGCCCATAGCCATTCATTATTTTGCCAGTAATGAGATTGCGTGCTGTAGGCAAATCCTTCATATCAAATCGGTCTCCTGCAACACACAACAATTCGACCTGGGAAAAAACGCTCGGACATTGAACCATATACTGCTTCAACAGGGCTGGAGTAATAGAAGCGGCTGAAACTTTCTCGGAAGTAAAGATATTGGCAAGGACCTGAGTATCTAACACTGCTTCAGTGTCAACGCAGATGAGTGTTCCTCCATTTAGAAGAGGTGCAAATATCTCCCAAACTGAAAAATCAAAAGATGCATTTGCCATATGAGACATGATTATGTTGTCGGGCAATTGATCTGCAATATTGCTTTCCTTGACAAGCCTAACAACGCCACGATGTTCAATCATGACGCCCTTTGGTCTACCTGTTGATCCCGATGTAAATATGACATATGCAAGGCTGTGAGGTGACGGATGGGTCATTTGAATCGTGTCCTGAGGGTTCTGAGATTCCTGGACCTTGCTATTGATTGCCTCGTGAAATGGAATGAATTTGACATCCTGACATTGAAGGACCGGAGGCTCAAGGCCGTTCCCAACTAAAACCAGCTTAGGTCCTGGAACAGAGGATAGAATTAACTCTATCCTAGCAGCTGGTGCACGAATATCAAACGGCAGATAGGCCAGGTTGGCTTTCAAAATACCGAAGAAGACAGCTATTGTCTCACAGGTTCGATCAGCGAAGACGCCGACCAATGTTTCAGCAGGAATTGAGCGCTTGGTTAACCAACAAGCGACAGAATCCGACAAAACATCAAGCTGAGCGTAGGTCAACTCGGTTTTAGAATCCTGAACGGCTGCTTTGGAAGGGTGTGTGGCGACCTGTTGGCGGAACACATCGATGATGCTATCATTTCGAGGATAATCCCTTCGCTCTGCTCGTATCAATCCCAGGTCATCCAGGGCAGAAAAGTCGGTATCGGCAAGCAATGGCAGCACTGCCACGGGGGTTGTAGGCTGCTGGATCGCGTATTCAATGACCCTTTGAAAGGTGGTGGCAATGCTGCGAATGGTTTCTGTATGATACAACTGCTTGGAGTAGAGCATGTGCACTTGAAGCCTGTTTGCTTCCTGAAGTACATGAAACTCCAGATCAAAGATGGAAATTTTCGGGATATCTTTTTCTTCTGATCCAGCGATTTTACCGGGTTTTGCGGAGTAAAAGCCAAATAAGATAGGGAGAAGCGAGCGCTCACGACTCTCACCCATTTCAATTCTGTCAACAAATTCCCTTAAAGAGACCGATTGGTTCACTTGTGAAGGTATTAGATGTTTTGAAACTTGATGGATCACATCTTCGAATGATTCATCGTTAATGCTGATTTCGATGCCGCGCAGATGGCCCTGGCGTTCACTCCACAGTTCTGGTTTCTGGGTTGAGTCATTGGTTGCGACGCCAATCAGGGCATTCGTTACACCAGAGAGACGATAATGGGCCGTCCGAAAGGAAGCAAAGAGTACCTCAAGCTCTGTGAATTCACGCTGCTGGCAGAAATCCTTCATGGGACCGTAAAGCTCAGAATCAATGGTGAATTCAAGCAAACCAGCCTGGTTGGGAAAGATTCCAACTTGAGGCTTGTCGCAGAGGAATTCGGCTGCCCGGCTTGTAGAAAGGTCTGAAATCCATGTGTCGATGTTGACATAGTTCTCGCCTTTCTCGGACAGTCGCTCTGATTCAGTGTCTTCAGAGCCCAGATCGGAAGGCGTAGAAACAATTCGGGGGGTTGTAAAGGCTTGATCAAATGGTATGCCTAAGCCCCCCTCCTGGCCGTGATTCCGGGCAGGCAAATCGAATAGTTGTGATTCCATAGCGTACTATTTCTTTCGTATGCTTTTTTGAATATTAGGGCCTGGGGCTTGAGATTGAACTATTGCAAACTATTACGGGAATGATGAGGGCGATACTTAAATGTGCGTCTACAATGCAAACTCCGAAGCCTGTACACGTTGCATCATGACTGTTCCGCCAACATGATCTGATCAAGATTTCAGCTTCCCCTATTCAGAACCATTGGTGACTAAGTGGACTTGCAGTGTCTCAGACTGGCAAAGTTCTCAAGGAAGATCTGCTTGAGATGAGTGACCGCCCACTCGTCGCTGTTGTCCGCCCCCACTCCGGTGGAAGTATTGTGGGTACACGGCACATAATGCAAAGGCTCAATTGGATCATCAATGTTGCCATGAATCCAGTATAGCTGAATGGGGACACGGCAGAGACCCCCCACAGCATCAACAAGCGTAATTTTAGTACGGAAGTACAGCGAAGCGCGATGGATTCCGGACCTCGCCTACACGTAGTTCTGTGGGCACGGCACAGGACGGGACAAGTGGATCGGCTCGTCCAAGTGTCGATCCGTGATTCATCAACAGCAGCAAATGGCGCTCATCCCGCACACAGTAACCGTACACCTTCTGGAGCTTGTGGTACGTGTGCAGTCCAGAATGCATTGATGTTAACTTTTAGTGGGAAAAAAAGCCGCTGGTTCAGCCAGCAATGCAGGAGTCAGATCATAACAGCAATACACAAATTCCATCTTAGTAATTATTTTAGTGCCCAAACTGCAATGTAAACTTTGCCCTTGTGACTCAGAGATGAGGTTGCCACCTCAATACTCAAACTTAAGATGGGTTCCTTCTCTAAGGCTGGCTGGCCTCGATGTACACCGCTAATCCCCCAGTTAATATGCCTTGCTATTGCCGGGTCCTTAATAGTGTAATAACCCTTGAGCGAAGTCTTACGCCAAAGGGCACCCACCGCACACGCGTTACTTTAACCCCGCCTGCCATTTTGACCTTATAGATTAATTGTGCCTTCCTGAGTTCCTTAAGATAGTCTTGACCTCGACCAACGGATTGGTTCGAACCCTCCGTCTTCCTGCTCAACCACCTCGGCGAAGACCAGTTCATTCATGCAGAAGCTAGTCGTTTTATCACTTTGACTTGGTGAAAAACAGGTCTTGGCAGGGCATAACATCCCTGATTCGGTTGATTGTCCACTAGCTAAAACACAAGGAGAGTGGGGGCGGCTGACTACTAACAAAAAAAATCGGTAAGTGCAGAGATTTTCTCGGGAAAAGAAAAACTAGCACCAAGGCGACGCGCTATCACAGGAACGGACAGATAGTTCGCCATGTCTTGGCTAGCTTTGCATGTCTCAGGTGTGGAGATAGTTTGAGAGGTTGGATGAGACAATGAAACAAATCGGCTTTACCTACAATCTACCAGCTGCGGCATTGCATAAACAGTGCTTCTGCGTGTGCATATGCCAGATCACACCTGATCGGATTTTTTCTACATCGGGACAACCTTATAGCCTATAGTAGCCATAGCCGGTACCCACACGCAATACTTTAAATCCAGGGCGAGCATCACTATAGAGTGATGAGGAAGGAAGTAGAGAAGTTGGGAGCGTGTACCCTAGGCATATTTGGAAAAGTTCTCGAATTTGTACACTACAGCATCTCCCACAGCTGACTAAGAACTGAAGGATGAGCGATAGCAATCGCCAATCATCGCCACACATGAAAACTAGAATGTTAAAGCACCTATGCCACAGACCTCGGTACCCTCTTAGGTAGGAGTGGCTCCGTCCGATTGGAGAATCCCGCGCGGATTCCCGTTGAACCCACGGCATGTCGCCAATAAGTTCCTTGGGAAGGCCTGAACCAATGCTGTATATCTCCATAATATCTGTTTTAAAGTGAAACGAAGGGACAATACGATTTTCATATTTACGCTCAAAATTGGGAGATTGGAACACAGGCAACCCAGTGAACAAAGATAGACGCCTGACATAACAAGCTAATGGCAATGAAGAAAAAAAGATTTCTAGAGCGATAATCATCCTGTTGGCATCGGCAGTAATTGGGAAATGAGGTCCATTACTTCTACTTATGAGACAAGAAAACCAGCCGTTTTTTTTCGTTCGGAGATTTACTCTCAATCAATTCAGGTGTCTCCAGTAACCCCCATGTCGGTCTAAGGGGAATAGGTTTAGCAGAGGCATTAAGCAATTAACGGGCACCACCAGCTCTTGCCTGTAATACACGAGAGGGCGGTAGAGTCACAGGCTTTGCTGTATTCGCCGCCCAGCTTGTTCCACAATGCTGCAATCTCGATTAGGCTGAATCGCGCACGTGATCGTTGATGAAACATTGGCAGGGATCGGTCTGAAGCAGCGAGCTGAGGGGTAGAAAAGAAAGCAAATACAAGCTGACGTAGTAGACAGATATGTGAAATCGCATAACCTACACCGGCTGGCGTTTATTACGACTCAGAGTGGGTTGACAGCATTATTCTCAAAAAATTAATATGTAGCAAACTGACTTGGGTGTTTCAGAGCCCCAGCCGTGATTCGCCTCTGTGTGCCAACTGTGGCCCAAGAGGTGTGGACGCCGTGATAGAACGCGAAGTCTGTCTACCCCGCCTCACCCACAATGGGATTCCTCCCCGGCCAACTCTCCCCACCTGCGTTTAGCGTCGAGGTGCTGTCGCATACGACCGAGACGGCCTCAGAAAGGAACTTAATTGAAGGTGCTCATTCCACCATTACCACCGACTCCAGCAAGCCTTCTAAGGCCAGGTTCCCTTCGTCTTTGGCGAAGAACCCAAAGCCACACACCTGCAGCATCTGCCGAAGATCTTTTGCACGGTCCGAGCACTTGAACCGCCACAAGTTGTCGCACACAAAGGAGAAGCCATTCGAATGTGCGAAATGCGGACGATGCTTCGCCCGCCGCGACCTTTTGCTTCGTCACCAACGAAAGCTTCATTCGACACCACTCTCTGCGAAGAAAAATGCCAATAGAAATAAACCAAATGGACCCAACTCTGCGCATGCTCCAGCAACCTCGTCCCAGATCTCAACACACTATGGTTCTTCTTCTATCCCCGAACGCCATGAGGCGGTGGTGTTTAATCTGAATTCTCTCCCACCTTCGGGATTGGGAGGCTCAGCATCAAATGGGGTTCCTACTAGCCCTGCCCTCTCAGCATCGTCGTATGGTAGTGCTGATGCTGGTGTGCTCCATCCACCAAACGCGAAAAGAGAAGGGAAGAAAATCGTGCCAATGCGATACGGGGGCATCTCAAACCGATCCCAAACAGAGCCTCCGGGCCGGGCCGCTGGTGATTATCTCGATTCCGATGGGGAATTTGGGGTGCAATCTTCCTCTGGCGAGTACTACAGAGGATATGAGGTAGAATGCCCCCAGCCCGACTGCAATAGGTCTGTCAAGAATTTGGCTGCGCACTTGGTGACCCACGAAAATGAGCGTCCTGAGAAGTGCTTCGTTCCGGCCTGCGAATACCACATCAAAGGCTTTGGGCGGAAGTACGACAGAGACTGCCATAGCCTGACTCACTTCGAAGGCACCATGATATGCGACTTCTGCCCTGACTCAGAAATGTCGACCAATAGCTGTTTCGGTCGCGTCGATGTCTTTAAACGACATTTGTCAACTGTTCATGGAGTCGAGCAGATACCGCCTAACAAGCGCAAGAGACCGCTCGCTGCCTTGACCATCAACGAGCTCACGCACCCTCCCTCTGATACCGCTGGCAAGTGTAGTGTCTGTCTTAATATATTTCCTGACGTACAGATATTTTATGAGCATTTGGATTATTGTACGATGGATGCTATTCAGAAAAGCCTCCAAACTACCAAAATTCCACTGACTTTGCCCACCAAAAAGGCTCTTGTTACGCCCTTCACCGTTGTGGACAACATGTCCGCTTTTGAAGATTACTCAACCTCTGCCCCATCTCGAACCTAGGCCTTTCTTCAATTCCTAAACTGGCTGGCAAGCTATTCTCAGCGATGTCGAAAATATGTGCTCTAATGCGGGAACGAACTAAACTTGGATCTTTTCTTGAACTCATCTGTGTAATTGGGTAATCTGGCTAGCAGAGCCCAAGGTTTCCATTCAATTATTGTCGGAACCGAGGGTGAGATGTGTGACGAAATGGCGCAGGGGAGTCACGGGAAACGAACCATATATGTGATACATGGGGTGTTTACGATGTCATGTTAACGGCAACTTTTAAGTTGACGGTTCAAAAAGAGATTTAGGAACTGTTTCAAGTTATCTCCATGAGTTGTTAATGGGTGGAAAAGGAAGTTTTAGCCTAGCTACTAGGTAGGTAATACTTACAAAGTTTATTGCCTTCCAACACAATGGAATTTCTGTATTTGCGCGCTTAACCGTCCGAGAATACTCGACTCGCCTCCAGATATGATAAGGGTTTTGCATTGCCAACTCGGACGAGGGAACATGGTGACGATGCGATACCAGGATTTCTACAATTTCCCGGGAAAGGAGGGGACCAACCGCCAGGATGCCCTTTTTCAAATTGCGTCTAAGCGGCATCAGTGCAGATTTTGGGTCTGCGGCGGATGCACAAGGTCAAACTCGAACACTAGTGTTCTTTGTAAATCCGGCTCTTTTTCAGCGCTTGTGTCACCAAGCTGTAATGGCTAAAATAAGATCATCTCTCACAATTGAGCCTTATAATTTAGCCTGACGCAAGGCTGAATCATGCTCACGACGCCGCCCTGCGAGGCGCACTTGGTGGGCCCAATCAATTTTCGCATCCTATGGGCACCCACCAAAATGATTGCATTGCCACACTCCTTGGTATGTGAGCTAGGGTAGGGGAGATGGTCAAATCTTATATAGCAGAGATACCCTGTAGAAAAATCCAGCATCAATCAATTCACGTAGCTGGACGTTGAGGTACAAACGCATAACACTATTCTAACAGATGCAAAATTGCGGGAGTTTATCATTGCTGAAGGAATCATGAAGCGGTAATTTCGCAGAGGATCTGATTCAAGCAGATCGAAGGGGAATTCGGGTTGATTTCGGAGACGAGGGAACAAAGTGAGCATTTTCTCATCTGCTTCCTGATTTAGGAGCATTTGTTCGGAATCCGGAAGCGAGAGTCCCAGGTCCAGGTTGCTAAAATTGATAGAATATTCTTTCCTCCACTCCGTTAAATAATTATGGCATCAGCGTCCAAACGGTTCCAGATTTGAGGATTACTTTTCTCCGCTTTGGTCTCTCAATGTTGTCTGAATGAACCTTTATCGTGCCTTCCTTCTGTTATAAGATCAAACAAATTCTTGTCGTAATTGAAAACACCAAGTCTACTCCCGATCCAGAATGCAGAATGGCAGGGCCTGAGTTTCTGTAGATCAAAATGGCTATCATAGTTATTCGCCGAGGCAATATTGCTGGTAAGAACCTTCCAGAACATGTTGACTGCAAAACGACCCAGAGCAGTACCGTGAAGTAATCGTCGCATCAGAGGATGGCCGTCTTCAGCGCCCCAGGGGCAAGGATTTGACCATGTCATCCAACGGATGTTGAGCAAATGATCAATTCGCTTTTTGAATGGCATAACAAGCATTGATGAAATCCATGTTAGCCCATGACCATTTGGCCGGATTATCAAGTCCATCAATGCACCGTCTTCGGCTAGGGCATATGCAGCATCATATGCTGATTTACCACCGCCAATCACAACTGCATTTTTAACATCTTTGACATTTAGCCCCTCTTTGGAAAAGTGTTTAGCATGAGAAATTGGTGCACCAAAACTCTCTGAGCTTTTGTATTTAGGTATGTTTGGTGTTGAAGTTAAACCCGCCGCCAAGATCAACTTCGCCGTCTCAATAAAGGCGGTGCCTTCGTTGGAGATCACGCTCAGGCGCCATCCACCAAAACCGTTTGGTTCAGCATTCTCGACGCTAGTATTAAACCGAATACGCTCAAATATGTTGAAATTCTGAGCAAAATCTGTGAGATACTGATGTAAGACAGGTCCCGGAATGTGCTGCGACAGCTTAATCCCGTACTTTTCCTCGGTCATAGGAAAATCAAGGTACTCGTATGCATCAGCCATGTTGTTTGATGTGAGACCAGGATAAAGAAGATTTCTCGATCATGTCTCACCACAGGATTCAGCGGACTCCAAACGTACATCAGTAGATCAAAACGATTCCAAAAGAACAAAAGCTTTTCAACCTCTCATTGCATCAATGGTTGAGGATCATGGATAATAAACATGCCATCCCGCTCACCCTACGCAATGGTAGCATCCTTACCTCGCATATAAGCCAGGATACAACTATGTCAGCACAGTCAACCCTCCTGTGCAATACCGGCATCCTTGCCCCGCTTGTGAGTCGGGATACAGCAATACTAGCATGGCCGATCCCCCTGCGCTCCAAGAGTACCATGTCAAAAACTACCATCATGTGATAATAGCGATGAAGCATCCGCTGATGATATATCCACACCTCTCTTTCCCAGAGGCATTCAACGCTTCAGGGACCGGTATTTCTGTGTGAGAAGAAATGGACACAGGTTTGTCTACCTCATTGATATTAAGACCTGGTGCAAGCTTAGCCGCTGTATTTAAATCTAATTTAAGAACTTTCTTTTTGGAATGCTCAGATGTGGACGAAATTTGGGCTTGGTCGAGCGCGGCGTCCGTTGCTTCTCGGCCCTTCTGAGTCCACAATTGACTGCTGAGATGTTGCATGATATCAGTAACTTCTATTCACATACAACACGTCAGCTCTTTTTTAAATGTGCATGGAATATTGGCACTTATCCATCATCTTGAACACAGTGCCAAGATCGATTTGAAGATGGGAGGCTAGGCTTTGAATTCGACGTAAAACTCTCATCTAATGAACAATCTAGGAAACATGCTAACCAAAGGTGAGAATAAGCGATATGTTAGGTTGGACTTATTATCTCAAGAAGATAACCTCGCAAAATTATGTGATGCTGAGATGATTGGGTTCGTCCTTCCGGGTGAATGCAAGAGGAAGGGGGCAAGAGGGCGTCATGAGAAATTGAAGCCAACTAAAGTCTCCGCAATGGAATGACACGTGATATTACAGTCTGACTTCTAACGCATCAAGAAGCTATTAGGAAATATCATATTTCTTAGGTTTTTTGTGTATTTCTCATCTGGCGTGTTCACTCAGGATGCTCTTATCTTGCTCTTTTTGTTGTCCTTTTTCTTGTCGTCTCTGTTTAAGTTGCAATATTATTTACTGTTGGCTGTATAGCTGCTGGCTAAACTTCTGTTTGACAAGGACTGATCATCAGTTCATGTTAGATATTTAGCGCGATATTTTTTCTTTTAGAAAAAAAGTGCAGCCATGTCCCAGAATTGTACATCACAACAGACAGCAAATCAATCCCCAGTTCAAGGGTAAAGAGACAACGACGCTAACTTCTTACACTACATCACGTGGGGGATTTCAAAACATTTGACTGGTTTAATTTGGCTTTCCATGAAGAAGTTGACTATTTGACACTGCTGAGCAAGTAAATCTGCCTCGAAACCATTCAACCCCGACCCCGCGTTTGGTCAAAAGCTATGAAAACCCAAACGTCTCACCTGCTCTTCTCGCTCCCTCCAGAGATTCGCCTTGAGATTTATCTGTGGGCCACACCGCCTCGCGTGGTTCACGTCAAGGACACTGTTGATGAAGACTATGATCACTTCATAAAAGAAATCCGCACACTCCCCAATCGATCGAAAATTGGCCCTTCCCTTGCACACTTTGCTTTCAATTGGAGCCGTCATGTTTCAGGTATGAGCTGGCGTCAGCAGAAGCCGCAGTCCTTCGGCTTCACCAACAGCCGGCCCCAGTACCAGCCCTGGTCTACTTCCACTTCTACTCCGGAGTTGCGGATGGATTGGTTGGATGAGAATCCCGAGATAGCTTGGGAATTCTCTAGAAAAAACCATCTTCACAGTAACGTTCCTATTCCAACCCTGCTTCATGTATGTCAGGATTCTCGAGCTATGTTGGTCGGTTACGGTTATCAGCTTGCGTTCAGGACACGATCAAGCCAGCCACGCATATGGTTCCATTTTGGCCGTGATGCCTTATTTATTCAACAAGAGAAATATTGCTTAAATGATACTACCTATCAGATTCTAAGTGCAAGTTCATGGGGTGTGGGCCAGTTCTATCCGGAGGATATGTACAAGGTTCGAAATTTGATTTTGGATAAATCTTCCCATCTCTTTTCCGCAACCCCTCAACTTCAGGACCTCATACAAATACAATCTATCCTTCAACTTTTTCCGCAACTCGACGAACTTGGGCTTGTGGAATGGTCCAATAAAGATATGCAACGCTGGTCACCACGTACGCCTATAGTACCGTCGAACCCAAACGGGGATGTCCAGAGACAAATGACTTGGGAACTTTGGACCTGTGAACCAATCGAAGAAACCGATTTTCTTTGTGTTTTCTTGCCTTCGAACTTGAATACACCTTGGCCGAATGGGTTTCATTCAGGGGGATACCGCGGGCACTGTCTAATAAAATATAAAAAAGAATATGGGCCAAATGCGCCATTTTTTAAGAACACTGGACTTGAATTACAGAATGCTTTAGTCAAACATATGGGTTCTGCTGTTATTTCAAAACAAATTCATCCAATGGCTCTATGGAGGATTCCTAGAATCAAAATATCACATGTCTTATCACAGTCTACCTCTAAGATTCTCCACATGGTACGATGGGCATTGAGACGGCAGTTGCGAGAGCTACGCCAACAATGGGCTTCGGCCAAAAGTGCGAGCACTAATACGCTATGCCATCCATCAGATGCAAGCAGCCCTGACAAAGGATTGGCCGAAATACGTTGGCCTGAGCCGCCAGATCACGACTGCGAGGTCTGCGACGGCTGGTGCGAAGAGAGGAGGATGGGCAATTCGTTTGCGAAGTGGTGGATTCAAGAAGCGCTGGATGTATAGATGCGGGTATTCCAAATGATACACAAATCACTTGAACTCAGGGCCCTTGACACTGAATTTTCGGTTTCCTCATCATCATGACCAGACCTTTCTCGCTAATGTACCTACATATGTTGTATTCCAGTCGTAACTTTGGAGGTATTTATAGAGAATATGAGATGAAGCACTTGAGCAGTCGAGATCTATGGTTCCATTTTGTCCTATTAATGTTTTTATGGCGTTTAAAAAATCACAAGAGAGAATGCACGAAGACTTAGAAAGATAAACCCGAAATCATCAGCCGGGCCAAAAGCAATGTTGAGAGCAATTACAAGGGCAATAATTTACGAACATCAGGTGCGATGATTCTAATTCAAAATGATTTCTGCATGAAGGAATTCAAGGCCTCGGGCTGACTCTACAATACATGTACAGGTTCTCCTAGTTTGAGCCAGCACACCTTACCATCAAGCCCTTCCTCCTATAGAACCTGGCGAAGTTCATCTCCAAACTGCTTAAAATGACCCCAGGACTCATAATTCATAGTAATTAACACGTCAGCCTTGATATCACGGAACAACATGGCAGATTGTTTGCCGTCCATCATAATTTGATCCTTTGGATTTGTGATATCGAAGGGATTCGAATGTGTATAGGCATTTCCCAAGTTGAACACAGCGGCACGGTCTCGCTTTTGTCGGCATTAGGGCCGATGTATTAATTGCCATTTCCCCTGAACCTCTCTTTCGTAGAATCATTAGTCTTTATGAAAAGCACCCAGAGACTGGTGCCGTCCCGCCAGAAGTAATGGTTAGCATCGTCTGTTTCGGGGCTTTTCTCTTGGCCATTGGCCCATTATTGTTCTCTTAGACGTGTCGTCCCAATGTCCACTAGGTCGTTTTTATTTTAGACCATATTCTATTTGGTGCTAGGAATGCTTGTGTGTTTATTTATGCGAACAATTTTATGGCTCGCTCTTATGGTATGCAAGCAGGATCGGCATTTGCAGGCAATATGGTGGGACAGAGTATTATGGGCGCATGTCTACCGCTTGCAGGACCTTCCATGTATGCGACGTTGGGCTTGAGCCAGGCTGGGACGTTGTTGGGACTTGTTGTAACGATGTGCATCTTCATTCCTGTTGTATTCTATTTGTGTGGGCCCCGGGTGCGTGCAATCAGCCCAATGATTCGAGAGACCGCAAAAATGGATGGAATTCACCCAGCACAACAAGGACTTGACTGAGTTAGAGCAATCCCATTATCATTGAGCAACCAAGGATATAGCTTAGCATATGACCAATAGGGAAAGCCGAATTCAGAATGGAAAAGACTAGGCCTCACCGAGAAAAAAAAGGGGAGAATCTAAAGATCGGAGAAGACCGGCCCGTTGAGGTTCTCCATTTACGTGATAGTCAACTTGCTATTAATACTCGAGAGGTCGAGCCCCATTCTCAATTAGTGATTTATTATTCATTTAAGTTATTTAATGAAATTTCATATGCTCAGTTGCTAAATTTAATATTTTTCAATGAGAGATACAAGTGGCTGCAAATCTGCACTCTGGTAAGGCCTCAGCTTGAAGCAATTCTGTGGAGCAGGCTTTTGTGAACTTATCGTTGTGGCAGTGAACTCGAAGTGATTTAAAGCCGCTATGGAGAATGAATGCATAATGTGTCGGAATCGAGTGGTGCTGAGGGCCGTGATGCTCAGAAGGAGGTGCCGTATGGGAAAGGAGTTGCGGGTTGTAATGGACTGGGCCTTTGGCCAGTCCTATAGTGTAGAGGAGGAAGGAGACTAGTAAGCGAGATGAAGAAAGGAGTAAGGATAAAATGGAAGAAGAGGGAAAAGGAATCCTGTTCCTTAAGTATATGAATAATAATAAGTTGACCCCTAATAACAGTTGTTCATCAGCCAAGTCCATAACACGGATCAACAAAGCTTTGGTGGCTGACTTCAACGATCTTGGCCCTGACCTTTAAAGGCACGCGCTAAACCTGGATGAACGTGTTCTTACTCTCTTTGGAGCTAGTCTATCCAGCTTCTCCTCGGCATTGCCTGCACGACCTCAGCATGGGGAGGCTGGTGGTGAGTTTGGCGTTGTTCTTTTGGCCCAAACCATTCTATTAGCGTCGTCGCCTGATTGGCGGCTGCACCTCGCTCCCAAATATTGAGTGGTACCAGCGGCAGTAACACCTAAGCTAATTTTTTGTTTTGTTTTCTTGAATCGGTCAACAATGAACTAAAGTAATTCCAGACTCGCAGTTGGATGTTAGAGACCCCCAAAACTCCCGCTGCCAGTAACCAACACTCTGAGCCTACAGCTTATTCTTTTATCCAGAAGTGAATATGTGCGATGATTGAATGATGATCAGAGATAGCACCAAGTGCCACCGACGGTATATCATGAGCATAATGACATGTCACACGAATTTGAATTTGTTGAGATGATGTACCCAGACGAGCAAATAGTTTTTCGCGCACCTTGGATAACTGATGTGCACTGCTTTCGATCAAGCAGCATAGCATATCCTTTCATAAGGAATAGAGTTTCCCTTCAAGCTATATGAGTCGCCTGGCTGCTTATTACAGAGCGTTCATTGCGCCTATGAGACATGTCCTTGCAATTCTTCGTTCTCTAGGTTATTTTCTCCGGGACCAAAGTCTCACCCCAGACATTTTCTGACATCGTCGTATATCGTGGGGTCATGTGGTTCCGTAGCTGCAGGATTCGAGCCAACTTTTCTGCAGCGTGATAGTCGAACCGTTTCTTTTGTGGCAATTTGGATAAATGTCGCACCTTACCAAATACCAAGGCCTTCTAAATTCTAGTTCCAATAGTACAAGACCAAAATTGGGGAAGACCTCGTTTCAAATTACTTCTCGGGAGGCCAAGGGGGAGCTCGTCGTCTACAACCCAGGCGATTGTTTCCACTGAACTTATCTGTGAACTCGTAGGAAATGTCTGTGAAGCCGGTATGTAGAAAAAATAAAAACCCCTGTGCTGTATGTATCCCACACAAACCAGCTTACAAGCAGAATAGGTTGTCTAGAAGTGTTAACAAGTATCGACAAACACCTCTATATTTATCGGTTTCATGCCGTTTGACAGAGTTGTTTCTATTTCTTCAGTCTGGTGATAGATCACAAAAGTTGATGAAGCATTATTGAATACTAATTTCACGCTTTAGACATTTAATTCACAGCGCCTAGTCGTACATGTCGAGCTTATGCCAGCTTGACAAGGGATAATATGCACTCCAGGATGCTCCCCAGTCACTACTTGTATGTATTACAAGCACAATAAGTTCCTATGCCTCCTTTTGCTCCCGAATTCCGTGTGACGTGATTTGTCTATGTCGTTCATAAGCTCAGCATACATTATTGAACTGGTCTATCTTATCTGCCTCAAAAGTCATCGCGATATGGTCAAGGGTTTAGCTATCACAGTTTATGGTGGGCCCGCCCAAATTATTTTGGAGTGTCGTTGGTGTGCAATATGGTCAGATGGATAGGCATATGTGCATATCCTACATAGTCCCGGTCAGACTTTTGCTGACCGCCGTTTGTTACATGACTGTAAGTGGTGACCTGATTAAAAGGGTGACCAGACCCTATTATACTAGGTAACAAAGGAAAAGACAGTCTCATTGTAATTTTTTGGTGTGTATTTTCCTGTCCCGTGTCTCAGATACTCAAGATTGCGTTGGGTCTAATGCTTGTTAGTGGATCCTACCCAAGTCTAACTCCGTACAATGCGTTCCGTTTGTGATGGTGGCTGCATGGCTTCAGTCAAATCTCCGAAACCGAAAGACACCTGAATATACCAAATTGCGGATCTTAATCTAAAATTCTAATAGTGGCTGCGATGATCTATATAACCTTGCAATATGGCTATATGCCTACCATCGATCGCTTCGTCCATCTCCACTCGAGGGGTGCAAGCAAATCGTTCCTCACTATCATGAATCACCACAAGCATACCGCACAGTCTCATCGGTTCTAGTCAAGAAACACTAGTAAAAAAAGCGCGGTGAATTATTTGACAATTCATATCGCCCCCATGCAATCAACCAGCAATAATCACAAAGGTAAGGCAATGATGAATGGTTTTCATCAGAGCTTCACAACACTAATCAAGAGAGTGACTGTATGTGTGTTAGACTGACGAAAATTTGAGCCAGTATCTCCAGCGAAAACCCTTCCGTCGGCTAAACGTTGTACAATATTCTCTGCCAGCAGGTCACGGCCTCAAAATCAAGCCCGACCCTCCGATGCGACCTTCCGATAGCATACAAAAGCTAAATTTCGACAATCATCAGTCTTCGAACATAGACAATCTCACAAGACACATGGATGGTACGCCAAACATGCAGTCTCCTGGGCATAACTCAGGATCTGAAGAAGATCCCATCAAATCAACAACTTTATCCTACGAGTTAAACAAAGTGGGCCCATCGAGCCAAGTGAGCACAGTCGAAACCCCAGATTACAAAATTGAGAAGATTGCCGAACACGATAACGACGAGTTGATCAACAAGCATAAGCGATGGGCCTACCGTGCTAGCGGTCCTATCGGCTTGTTCTCCTGCGGCGCCACCCTGTGGTACTTAATCTTAAGAGTAGTGTACACACGGGCAGCTGAAATACAGGCAAAAAGAATATTTTGGATGGCATGGGCCTTTCTATTCGTCGAGGCTTCTCTTGTTTCATTCTTATGGCTCCATAGAATATGGGGTTTGCTCTCTTTGAAACATCGCCAGCGTCCAAAATTGCGGATTATTGGAGATAATGTGCCATCAGTGGATGTCGTCATCACGGCCTGTGGAGAGGACGATGACCTTATACTTAACACAGCAAAGGCCGCATGTTCTGTCGATTACCCTGAATACAAGTTGCGTGTCATCGTCAGTGATGATGGGGCGTCTGTAAACCTTAAGGAGAAAGTAGAACAAGTAGCTAACGAAAAGTTCCATAATCTCTCCTATCGAACTAGACCCAGGTACCCGGGCCAACAACATCATTTCAAAGCAGGAAATCTGAATTACATGCTGGAAGAGACTCTGGCACTTTCGGGTACAGCGGCTGAGTTTTTTGCTGCCTTGGATGCGGACATGATCCCAGAGAAGGATTGGCTCCGAGCACTCATACCGCACTTGATCATCGACGCCAATTGCGCAATGGTCTGTCCTCCCCAGGTACGTTGGAGCCGCAAGATCCGCGATGGGTGTATATAGCCTCGAAATAATTGACCCATTATGATCCACTAGCTGTTTTATAATATACCCAAAGACGATCCGCTGTGTCAGAGCCTTGACCACTTTGTGCATGTGTGCGAGCCCTTGAAGGACGTTCTAGGTGTTGCGTGGTGCACGGGATCGGGATACGTGATGCGTCGCCAGGCACTGGAATCAATTGGCGGTTTTCCGATTGGTTCATTGGCTGAAGACGTATGCACCTCCAGTATGCTTCTGGGTTCTGGATGGAATACAGCTTTCGTACATGAACCTTTGCAATGGGGTACAGTTCCTGACTCTCTTGCTAGCCACCTAAAGCAGAGAACACGATGGGTAAGTGCATCGAGTCTCCCGCAAACGTTGCACAGCCACCATTAAGATTGAGCGGTCCCAGTGTCATGCCAACTAACCTGTCTACAGACAATTGGCACTCTACAAACCTCACTAAAATTGCGATTTTATCTTTTTAGTCCATTGGTTCGCCAAATGAGCTTTACCCAACGACTTTGTGGTTTAATTTACACCATCTCTTCCTTATTTCCAATATTTCTTATCCTGTCCATGTTCATCACGCCTGTGGTTTTACTATCTGATGGAAAATTTGTTGCATTCGCTGATAACACTCAGCTTGTTTGGTTGATAAGGAGCTGGTTTATTGCACACATAGTGGGCCGAGTCAATGAGATCATCTACCACCTACCAAGCGGCCATTTCAATGGCCAACGTGAAATTAGATCCATCATGTGGATGAATATTTGTTAGTCATATCCTCGGGATGATTTTCGAAACTTTCGCTCATATTCTACTAGTTCTCTCCAAGTCAATCATCCAAACATTCTTTCTTCCCTCATGGCTAGGCGGCAAGGTGGCTGTCTTCACTCCTACTGGATCACAAGCCGCCAAGCTAGACGAGCACAACGCCCAACGACGTGCCTCATTGTGGCAACGAGTCAAAGTCACAATATGGGATTGCAATTGTTACATTCACCTGATGTTTATCCTATTAATTCTTGGCTCTGCTGGTGCGGGTATATATTGGAGTTTGAGCAAAGGATTATCTGGGACAGACCAGTTTATCGAACTGTTATCCGGAGTGGCCTGGCCACCTATGATTTGGTTCACCACCATTCTATCGTGTTGGGTCCCCATTGAGTACGCATTCTGTCCGCCCAAATATTCCAACTCAGAAAGTCTCCTAGAGATGGATCCAAAAACCGATGTCAAATATCCACGGCATGCAGCGAGAACTGTGAGCTATGGTTGGAAGACTTGGCTACTTGAAGGACAAAACATGTTGCTCACACTCTATTCACTCGTTACCTTTGTGTACTCCTTCTGGATCTTGTAAAATCTTATAATGGAATCCAGTGGTGAAAGATTTACATGGATCAAATAGGATAATAATCAAGTAAAAATAAAGAATCTATATATGAATTTTCCTAACCTAATGGCCCCCGCTTCAACATAAAAAACAAGGAATGGTCTTCATATCTGAACTGTCACGACGTTGATTACCACGAAAACACAACAATGACGCAACCAGTACCAACGGATTCAACAAGTACAGACTCATCTGGTGGTTATACATCTACAACTGATACTCGGAGGGATCTTGTCAAACATATAGATCCTCATCGAAGGTTTGCGGATAGGGTCAGGGTCAAATATGACTAATCTACTCGAAATTTTATGAGACTGATAATCTACAGCCATAATCTCACTGCCAATCATTGACTTATATCTCCATTTAGGAAGTAACTCATGATTGATCATATTAATCCATATAGTTAAGCTTTTTCTTTCCTTGTGCATTATGCATAATGTACACAACCCTCCATCTCCTCCATTGATACCACCACCCAGAATGCTCAATATGCCTATTCGTTTCATGCGCACGCGCCGGGATATCCACATGATGTTTTCAATTCTGCTCTTTTGCAAGGTTTCACTAGCTGCATAGATAAATCCCAAAATAAGGTCCAGCCAAGCCAGGAACTCGCAATCCACCACATGTGTAAAAACCGCCCTGCATACTAAAGCAAGCACAAGCCATAGCTCTTCAAACAAAACAAGGCTTCTCCTCATTACCAGGGAGGGTCTGGTGACATTTGTGATATACACAAAGTCACAACGCATGTTGAATACACAACAAGCCCAGCAATCAGCCACCACAGCCGCGAATCTTCGCCGAGAACCCAAAAAGTGTACACCAACGATTTGTCCTCTTTTCCAATTGACATTAGCTCATTTTAGTAGCGCCTTGAATTACGCCTGGCATGATATCATCTCCCGTCTCGATAGTGGCATCATTTTGACAACGAGATTGCACGCACATTACAAAAAACTATCCTCACTTGAGAAAGTCACAACTGCGCACCATTACGACGTCTGTAGTACACAATTTGGGTCGGGCATGGAATTTTGTTTTCCATTAAGTACAATTGTTTTTTGGTTAATTATTTAACAGCGAACTGCAAGATGCGTTGCGGCGAAAAGCGATCAGGAGTTGATCGGTGGACTTGTGCCTAACCCGAAGGCCCGGCAGCGTTCTTGCTTAGAATTTCAAGGATACTCTCCCATTAAATTCAAGACTTGCATTATCTAATACGCCTTTCACACTTTCATCAACCAACTGCTTTATTGACTCTTGGGTATCATTCTTCAGCTGTTCGAGGTCGCCCTTAGCCTCGTTAATTGTGTCATTAAGTTGATCTTGCACTTCGAACTGTACGTCCAGCATTGAGTTCTCCACTCGGTCGTCAATGTTCTGCAGAAGGTCTGTCCTTTCCTCTGTACCATATCGGCATGAACAACGGTTAGATGAAACTTGTTCTTCAAGGTGGTCCAGGCGGCGTTGGATATTGTCCAGTTTGTTACATATTGATTTGAGGACAGAGCAAATAGGTTCGGAAATGTTGGAAGAGGGGTCGCTTGTGCGTCGGCGCTTCTTGGCTTGGGCGTAGTTAGAAAACTTCAATAATTGGGTCGTTGTGTAGTGCTTACCAGAGGGTTGGCCAGAACTAAGAGCGATGTTGTACGATGGAGGTGGGCCCGCTTCAGAACTTGGTTTGAAGTCAAGCCCACGCAAGACAACAATTTCACCTCCACTACCTGCATACAAGGTAGTAAGATTTGCGCGCTCCATATTTACAAGGGTTCGGCTGGATCTCTTTCCAGAAAAAGCGGACGCTACTGACTGTAACTGCAGCCGCGTCTGCAGGTCCATATCAGCGTCGCGGATGTGGGCGGTAAAAGTAGTGGTTCCAGCGAGGGATTGGATCGAGTCCAGTAACTCTTGGGTTTTATTTTTCGACTCTAGGACACGATCTTTGGGGATGACAAGACTGGGTGGCTGCGACATTGAGAAACACAATAGAGAATCGTTGGGCCTGGCTGTTTCTTGTATTGTGGGAGAGGCATCGCGTGCAGTCTTCCACGTCACCATCTCAATATTTTCAGGATATATGAAGAGATATACAGCCTGCTTGTTGTGATTACGGGACTTCTTGAGATAGATGTAGCCATACAGTTTGAAGAAGGCTGTATTGTTGGACGGATCCAAGTATAGGTCGAGAGATAGATTCTCAGTCGATCGTTGCCGGTCGTCGGTCGTCTTCCATGTGACAAGATGGAGTTGACAAGACAGGTCTATCTTGCACGCATCTTCTCCTCCTTGTTCGCTAGAACCCGAAACAGTAGATATATCGTTGTCATCCCCATTATCCTTCGTGTCAGCCATCCAAGGATGCCTAGAATTAGAACGCGTCAGTACGTATAATAAACAAACAAGATTAGACTCCACTTCTATCCATGTGCATTTGATATGTGCATGGCATCCCCCAACGCGGAGAGTTGGTTCAAAGAAAAGTCCCGCCACTCAGCGCACAAGGCAGCACTGCATCGAAGAAAGCACTGCAGACGGAGGCAAGACATAGAGCAAGGCATCGCAAGCAAAGCCACTTGCAACCACCTTACGCGGATTATAGAAATAAATCCACTACTCATTATCCGCGGCCACTGAGACCCCGGTCCTTTCAGCAGGCGCGCCTGGTGAGTAGGAGTCGGCATTTCCTGGTCTCAGCTGCAAGGAAGCATTCTCAACGCAGCGCGGCATCGAGCAGAGCAGCACAGCTGACCACACAGATAGACGGGCCTGCGGGCTCGCTCGGGATTTGATTCACTAACCCAGACCATGAAAATGGCTGTGTCGAGTCGTCACCGGTTGGGGGACTACTCGCCATGATCGATGCAAGAGCACGTGTAGCTGATAACAGAGGCGATGTGGAGGCTGGTTTGAAATGATGATCACGGCTAATCCTCGGCTAATGTGGACAGGGTTTCATTTCATTGGCTTGGCCTAGTGGAATTTCGGATGTTGCTATGTCATTCTGCCGTTGATGACCGCCTTCCCACTCTGCTGCGCTGAAGGAATAAGAAAAAGAGTACCGGTAGGCGTAAGGTGGGCGCGCGCCTTCACACCTTGTCTCGAGTTAGGCCCAAAAAACCTGTGACAGCCGGAAAACCTGTATTAGTTGTTGAAACGATAAAAGACTGGATTTGGTATATTATGCTAACTATGCTAGCGCGCTATGTTTTTGGGTTAACTGTTGGGTTTAATATTAGTAGTTTGTATGTAAAATTACTATTTTAAATTAATATATTTAGTTTAAAAAAGAATATTAATTAATTAATTCTTTTTATATTTAAAATATAGAAAAAAAAATTCTTTTTTAGTATATATATATATATATATATGTTTTTAATATATATATATTTTTTTTTTAAAAAAATAAAAATATTATACATAATAAAAATAAAAAAAAGATATGATATTTTTAGTATAAAAGAATTTAATTAATTTTTATATTAAATATTATAAAGATTTAATATTAAATTCTGTTTTAATTATAATTTTATTTAATTAATAATAAGAATTTCTTTTATATTTTTATATATATTTTTTTATATTTAATTATATTTATTAATTTATTAATTTTTTTTAAAAAAGTATTTTTTAAAAATTAATTTTGTTATATTAAAGTTATATTTTAAAATTAATTTAATTAATTTCTTTTTTTTATTTTATAAGTTTAATATATTATATTTTAATTATTTAAATTTTATAATTTTTTATATTTTATTAAGAATATTTTTATTAATAATAATAGATATAATTTATTTATATTAAAAAGAACTTTAAAGAGTTTTTTTTATATAATATTTTTAGATTTTAATAATTATTATAATTATTAAATTATTAAATTAAAAAGTTTTTATATTAATAAAATAATTTTTATAAATAATTTTAAAATATATAAAATTATTATTATAAATATAAAAGAAAATATAAATTATTTAAATATAAAGAATTTTATTAAATAATAAATTATATAATTTAATAATATATTATTTATAAAAGAATTAATTTATTTAAAATTAAATTAACTTATTATTATAAATTTAATTTATAATTGATAATTTTTAATTATAGTTATAATATAATTATAATATAATTAATATTTTTAAAAAAAATTATAAATTATAAATTATAAATATATTATATATATAAATTAATAAAAAATATTTTATAATATATTTTTAATTATAATTAATTATATAATTAATTTTTTTATATATTTTTTAAAATTAAATTAATTTTATAAAAACATAAATTATTAAAAAAGATTATTATAATAATAATTTTAATTTTATTAAGTAATAAAGATTATTATTAATATTATTTTTAATATTAAATAATAATAAAAATTATTATTATAATAATTAATTTTAAAATTTATATTTATATTTTTTAAAATTATAAAAATATTATATAAAAAATTAAAAAATAAAAAATAAAAGAAGTAGTTAAAAAAGTATAAATAAATTTATTATTATTAATTATATAAAATTATAATTAAAATATAATTTAAAAATAATTTTATATATAATATTTATTATATTTATTAATTATTTAAACATATTAAAATATTTTTATATATTAATATTAATTAACTCATATATTTAAATATAAAAATATATTATAAATATTTTATAGTTTTTATTAATCTCTTTTATTAATAAATATTTTTTATTATATTAATAAAATCTATTTTAATAATCTTTAAAAAAAGTCCTTAATTTTATTATATAATTAAAGCTTATGAAATATAAGTTTTTTAAATTTTAGTATATTTATTTTAGTATAAAAAAGTATTTTATTAAATAATAATAAAAGATATATAATAATACTATTATATTATATATCTTTATAATTTTAATACTTAAAGACTAAATAATAATATAAAGAAAGTAAGAGGATTTTATTTAAAAAATTAAAAAAGATTAATATAATAATTAGCTAATTAGAATTTAAAAAAAAATAGTAATTTAACTAGCTAGATTAATAAATTTAAAGTACTTTTATTATAAATATATATATATTATAATTAAAATATTATAATTTAAGATTAGCTTTTATATTAAATGAATTAATTTATTGATTAAATTATAAAATTAAATAATTATATAGTTTAAAGCTATTATATAAAGTATAGTTATAAAAAGCTTCTATAATTACTTTATTACTTAATTATTTAGCTATTTAGCTATTTACTTATTTAGGTTTTTAATTAATATAATTATTTTTAGTTTTTAAAGACTTTATAAAGTAATAATAATAATAGCTTATAAGCTTATATTATACATAATTATTACTTCTTTTTTTAATATAAAAGTATATTAAAGATTTATTTTATTTATATATTTTATATATATATTTATTTATATTACCTTTTTTTATTTCATCTATTTATAATAATAATAAAAATATTTTTTATTTTTTATTAAAATAAATTAGTATTAAATTAATATATTATAAAAGTTTTATTAATATTTTAATAAATAAATCTTTTATTTATATTCTAAAAACTTTTAATTATTATTATTTATAAATTTATTTAATATTCTTTATTAATATTCTAATAAATAAATCTTTTATTTATATTCTAAAAACTTTTATTTATTATTATTTATAAATTTATATTAAATTCTTTATTAATTATAAAAAGTTTATTTATTATATTTAATAAACCTTAATTTAAATTATATTTTAATTATAATTTTATTTAATTAATAATTTTTATTTTTATTTTTTTATTTTAATATTTTTAGAATTTTAAAAAATATAAATATAAAATTTAAAATTAATTATTATATATTCTTATTTTTATTTTATTTTAAAATTTTAATTAAAATTAATTTTTATTATTATTTAATATTAATAATAATCTTAATAATGTTTTTCTAATATTTAATAAAATTAAAATTATTATTATAATCTTTTTTTAATAATTAATTTTTTTATAAAATTAATTTAATTTTTATAAAATATATAAAAAATATTTTTAATTATAATTAAAAATATATTTTAAAATATTTTATATTAAGTTTATATATAATATATTTTTAATTTATAATTTATATTTTTTTAAAAAATATAAATTATATTATATTTATAATTAAAAGTTATATATTTAAATAATTTATTTATTAGTTTTTAATTTTAATAAAATATTATTTTTATTAATTTAAAAATTCAAAAATTATAATTAATTAATTATTATTAAATTTAAATAAAATAAACTTTATTTAATATTTTTTTAATAATTTTAAAATATCTTTTTTTTATAAATAAAATTTATAATATTATTAGTTTTTTTTAATAATAATTTTATATAGGATTTTCTAAAAAAAAATCTTATAATTTAATATTATAAATTATTTTTTTTATTTTTTTTATAAAAAAATATTTTAATATTAGATTTTAATAGAATTTATTTATTAAGATTTTTAAAAAAAAATATTTTTAAATTATTTAATAAATTATTTATTTTAGATTTATATTTATAAATTTTACTTATTATATTAGCTATTAAGTTTATTAAATAAATAAAACTATATATAAATAAATAAAAAAGTATTATTTATAGAAATAATTATTTTTAAAATTATAATAATTATAATTATAATAATTATATAATATTTTATTTATTTAATATTTTAATTAATATTTTTTATATATTTAATAATATAATTAATATTTTTTATATATTTAATAATTTAATAATAAATAAAATAATATTTATTAATTAGTTTTTTATATATATAAAGAGCGTTTTAATTAATATATTTTAAAATAATTTATAAAAGACTATTTTATTAATAAAAATAAGATTTTATTAAAATTAAAAACTAAAAAATAAACTACTAAGATATATACTTTTAAATTTATTAATATAATTATTATGATAATTATTAAAATCTAAAAATAATATAAAAAGAAAATCTTTAAAATTAATTATAATATAAATTGATTATTATAAAATAATACTTTTTTAAAATTTATATATATATAATAATTTCTTAAAAACAATAATTTATTTAATAATAAATTAATTATATATAATATAATATATTTATTTAATTTTAAAATTAAAATTATTTATTATTATATAGTAATATATAAAGTAATATACTAGCTAGCTAATATAAAGCCTCTATCTTTTAATAAATTACTAAGACTCTTTAAAGAAAGTAGTTATTATAATCTAATAACTAAATAATAATAGTTATATATATTCTTTACAGCTATACCTTATATAATTACTTTAAGTCTATATAATTAGCTGATCTTGTGATTATATTAAAATAAAAGGATATTAAGCTAGTAGTATATAAATTTTATATATAATTTATATAATCTTTTATATAATCTTTTATAAAATTTATGTTTTCTAGTATTCTAAATAGTATTATTACTATTATTACTACTACTATTATAATTATTATTATTATATATACTATTATATATACTACTATATACCTATATAAGAAGCTATTTAGTTAAGTAGGCTATACTAAGAATAGAATATAATAAGTAAGAGGATAATACTAATAATACTCTTTTAAAAAAGTAAGCTTTTTTTTAAAGAGTATAATTATTATTTATTATTATTTATTTTTATAAATTAAAATTAAATTATAAAATAAATAGCCATTTATATTTATAATTATAATAAATTAGTTTATAATTAAAAAATAATTATATAAACATTTTATTTATTATAATTATCTAAGTTAAATATAGCTTATAATATATTTCAATTTACTTTTATAAAAACTAATTTTTTAAAATATATTTAAGTATATAAATTTTTTAATAAAGATCTAAATTATAAAAATTATAAAGAATATATTATTAATGTTTTATAATTTAAAACTATATTATATTTTTTTTTATTTTAAACAAAAATATTATTATAAAATACTTTTTAAAAAAGAACTTATTATAAAAAGGATTTTAATAATAATTATACTTATAATATCTTAAAAATAATAATTTTAATTTATAAATAATTCTTTTTTATTTATTATATATATTTACTAATTTATAACTTGGTAATTTATTTAATAAATAATTTAAATTATTTAAATTAAAAAAAAAGATATTTTTAAATTATAATAAAATATCTTCAATACTTAAAATTATTTAAATAAAACTTTGAATAAATTAATATACCTACATTATTTATAATTTACTTTAAAACTTTTTATTAATTGTATTAACTTTATTTATTATATTTAATATACTTTAAAATTATTATTAATTAATATTAAATTTTAAAAGAAATTAATATTAAATAATTTAAAAAACTTTCTTTATTTAATATTTTTATTAATAATTATAAAGGATTTTTTTATTTATTAATAAGATTTATAATATTATTGGCTTTTTCTAATAATAATCTTTTATAAGATTTTATAAAAAAAAAGTCCTATAATTTAATATTATAAATTATATTTTTAGTTTTTTATAAAAAATAATATTATCATTTAAAGTCTATTAAAGAATTTAAACTTATTTAATATATCAATTTATAAATAGAATTTAATATAATAATTGTTATTTAAAAAAAGATTTATATATATATATATATAATTTAATTAATATTATTATGTATAATTAGTTTTTTATTACTTTATCAAAAAATTATTTATTAAAATACTATTATAAAAAATCAAAAAATTAATTTAGATTAAAATAAGAAGTATTTTTAATATTAAAATTTCATTAATAGACTTTCTTTATTAATATTTTTAATAGAATATTGTTAGAATATTATAAGATTAAATTATCTACTTATTTCAGATTTATTTTTATAGTAATATACAAAGATTATTTTATGAAAACTAGAGCAAATAAGCTATTTAAATATAGACTTTTAAATCTAATAATATACTAATTATAATAATTATTAAAGTTTAAAAATAATATATAAAGGAAATTCTTTAAAATTATTTTTAATATAAATATATTATAATATTATATTAAGATAATATATCTTTAAATATATATATACTGTTTCTTATTAACATTTATTATATATTAACTAAAATAATTCCTAAACTATATTTTAATTATAGTTTTATTTAATTAGTAATAATAATAATTTTATTTATATTTTCATATTTCTTTTTATATTTTTTTATTTCTTATCATAATATTTTTATAATCTTAGAAAATATAAATATAGATTTTAAAACTAATTATTATCATAAAAATATATTTTATTCAATAATTAATATGTTTATAAAATTAATTTAATTTTAAAAAATATATAAAGAATATTTAATTATATATTTAATTATAATTAAAAATATTTTTTTAAATTATATAATTTATTATTTAATAAAAAAATAGAATATTATTTATATATTAAGATATATAAATTTTAAAAAAGAATTCTTTTATTATAATAAATTTATATTAAAACTACTTTTAAAAATTGGTTTTATATTATTTTTTAATCTTAATTATTATCATAATTATTATATTATTAAATTTAAAATTATATATTTAAATAACTTTTTTTTAGTTTTTAATTATAATAAAGTTTTATTTTTATTAATAAAGTAGTTTTTATAAATTACTTTAAAATATGCTTAAAATCTAATTAATATATTAATTAACTTAAATAGTATAATTATGTATTAAAAATATTTATATTATATATAAAAAGTGTTTTTTTTAATATATATTAGATTTAATATAAATTCTTTAATAAATACTTCTTAAATTATTCTTTATAATCTATTTAATTTCTGTTAAATAATTTTATAAATTCTTAATTATTAATAATAAACATCTATCTTTATTAATAATTTAAATAAGACTTTAATAATCTATATAAAGACTTAGAATTCTATTCCTCTTAGATATAAAAAGAACTAATATATTTATTTATTTTATTAATAAAATTTTATTTATATTTATTTTCTATCTTTTTTAATAATATATATTTGTATAAATCTTTAGTATTATTTATTAATAAAATAAATATAATTATATAAAAACTTTTTTTATATATTAATTGTACATTTAATATTTTTTAAAAAATATTTTTTAATTATTATTTTATTAAAAGTTTTATTTATATTTTTAATTTTATTTATAAAAACTTTTTCTTAATAATTCTTTTTAAAATAAATAATAAATATTTATTTAAAAGTAATATATTATATATTCTAAATTATATTTTAATTATAATCTTAATCAATTTATTATAATAACCTTATTTATATTCTTATATCCCTTTTTATATCTAATTATTTATAGTTATAATTATTTTTATTAAATTATTTATCTATAAATATATTTTTTTAATTTTTTTATTTAAAAAGCTTTTTTAAATCTTATTTATTTTCTTTTTAAAATAAAATTTATGTTTTAAAATTAAATCAATTAGCTTATTTTATTTTTTATATTTTTAAAATTTTTATTATAATATTCTTTTCTTAATAATTAATATTTTAATAAAATTAAATTGAATTAAATTAAATTAAATTTATTATTTAATATAAATATTAATAAAGGATAATAAATATATATATTTTAAAATATATATTCTTAAAAGAATGTAGTATTATTATAATTTATTTATATTAAAAATAGCTTTAAAGAGTTTTTTTTATATATTATTTTTAGAGTTTAATAATTATAATAATCATGATATTATTAGACCTAAAAGTCTATATCTAGATAGTTTATTTATTGGTTTTTAATCGTAATAAAATTATCTTTTTATTAATAAAATAGTCTCTATAAATTAGTTTAAAATATATATATATAATTTAATTTAACCTTTTTATTTTTTTAAAAAACTTTTACAAAGAATGTAAAATCTATAATTAAAATAATTCTATAATTTTATATATAAATATAAATATTAATATAAATACCCTCTTTTCTTATAAAACTATTAAATAAAAAAGAATTATTAATATCCTATAATCCTATATAGATATTAATTTACTAAAGTTTTATTATCTTCTATATAAAAAGTATAGAAATATTAGATAAAAATGATATAATATTAAATCTTAAAGTCTTATTTATAATATAAAATACTAATTTATTATTAAAATACATAATATTTATAATAATTTAATAATTAAATTTATGATTATTTTAGATAATAAATTTAAATCTTTATAATATTCTAATATTAAGTTAATATTTATAATAAAATTTTATTACTTTCTTAATTATTTATGTTTTTATAATATAATTAACTTTTATAAGTAATTTATTGAATTAATTTATTAAAGAATAACTAAAATAAAAATATAATTAATATAGTTTTTATTAATAAAATTATATTATATAAGTATATTTTTATTATTTAAAAATTATTATAGATATTCTTATTATTATATAATAAATACCTAGATATTTTTCTTTTTTAAGATAATTATTAAGATTATAAAAATAAATTCTTAAAATATTTATATTATATAAATATAAAGAGAATAATATATTAATTAAAATAATATAACATAAGATAATTCTAAATGATATAATTATATTTACTATATCAAGTAATTAATAAGATTTTTCATTTCTAAATATAATTATTATCTTTTTTATTTTTATCATATATAATTTAATTAATATATTTATTATTTATTATAATCTAGGAGATTATCTTTAATTATTTATAAAGACTTTTATTACTTTAGTATTAGGTATAATTTCTTAGAATTTATTTAAATTATAGTAATTATTAAACTTAGACTTTATTACTTTTTCTTTTACTTTCTTAGAATTAAAAAGAAATCTTCTTATAGAAAGTAATAGGTAATAGCTTGATTAGTAAGTATAGTTAAAATAAGTATTATATTAATATTTTTATTTATACTAATAAAAAAAGAATATATATTTATTAAAGTTACTTTATCTTAGTCTTTATCTCTATTACTATTATTATTATCTTTAATTTTGTTTTTGTTTTTAAAATTATTAAATTTAACTATATATATATTATAAATAGCTTTACTAATATAGATATTTTTTCTCATCTTTGTATATTTTTCAAATACCTATCTTTATTCTTTAACTATATAATTTATTAAATAATATCCTTTTTTATAGTATGTATAATACTTATTATTCTTTTAATGTATTTCTTATAAATTAAAACTATTTTTTTAATTTTAATTTTAAAAGAGAATTTATAATAGTTCTAATTAATTTTATTTTATTTTTTTTATATTATTTAATTATATATTATTTTGGAATTATTAAAGAAATAATATTCTTTAAAGATTTTTTTAATTTATTAAAGATAATTAAAATATAATAAATTTAAAAATATATCTTAATATATTTTATTAATAAATCTAAATAAATATTATTAAGATCTTTAATATTTTAATATATTATAAGAAATTATAAGTAAACTATTATAGTACTTTTTAAATTTTATAATAAAATTTATTATAGTATTTTAAGTGTTTTAAAGAACTTATTAAGGATTTTCTATTAATTTTAATTAAAATACTTTTATAGTTAATTAAGAATCCTTAGATTTTATTACTTTTTATAATATTTATTAAAAATTTATTTATTTTTAAGATATTATTATATTTATATAATTATTTAATTAAAAAAAAGTAACTTGTATTTAATATATATTATTTTTAAATATAGATCTAGGATATTTTCTAAGAGTATATTTATAAATATATATATATATATATATAAATCTATTTATCTTTATAATTTAGTAATTACTATAAAAGATCTAAAGCTTTTAATATAAAATCTTATTTTTTTATTATTATATTTTATTTTCCTTATATATATCTTATTTAAATTATTAAATTATTTACTTATTTAATATTTATTTATTTAAATTTTTCTTTTTTAGATATTATATTAAAATAATAAAATTATATATTAAAATAATATTAAAAAGATAGAATATAATATTTTATATTATATAATATTTTTTATATATAGTAATATACTTTAGTTATATAAAGTATTTTTAAAATCTCATTTATTTTATAATAATAAAAATATAATTATTTAGAATAATACTTTTTATTAATTAATTTATATAATAAGAATATAATTATTTTTTAATTTAGTAATTTTAAAAATAAATTCTGTAATTAAATAATTAAAAATAAATTTTTTATTTCTTTTTTTAAGAATATTAATTTTTATTTATTTAATATTTAAGTTTTTTTATTTAAGAACTTTATATATAGTCTTTATAATTATTTTTTTATTTTTTTTATCAATATTAATATTATTAAAGAAATTATAAAATACTTAGAATTTTATTATTTTCTTTAAATTATTATTAAAATAAGTTTAGAAATTAAAGATCTTTAATTTTCTTTTTTTATATATTATTATTAAATATATAATCTTTATATTTACTTTAAACTTAGTATTTATATTAAAATTATATATAATATAATATAATTTTTATATTTAAAAGTCTATTTATTTTTAAAACTTTTTTAAAATTAAAAAGAAACTTAATAAATTATTTAATTTCTTTTAATATAATTTATAATTAAAAAAATATTAAAATATTTTAATAATTTTAATATTATTACTTTTATTAATTATTATAATATTTTAAAAAAAGATTATAATTAAAATATATAAAATTAAAAATTTTTATTATTATTCTTTTTTATTTTAATAATTTATTAATTTATTTTAATAAAATTAATAAAAAGACTTTTTATATAATAAATATAAAAAGAGATATTATATTCTTTTAGTTATTTAATTTATTTTTTTAATTAAAAGAAAATATAATATTATTTTTTAATTAATATATAAGATCTTTTTTTTTGACTTTTAAGTATATAATAATATATTTTTTATATAATATTTAATTAATTTATAAAATAATATAATAATATTATTATAAGCTAAGGCCTAATTAGGGATATAGCTATACTATATCTATTAAGATTAACTAAAAATAAAATTCTTTTCTAGCTACTAAGGTAGCTAGAGCTTATTAAGGTTATAGAAGTCTAGATATAAAGCTAGAAGGGTAGTTCTTTTAGCTTTCTTTTTTTCTTTTTTCTTTAGCTTTATATAGACTAATATAAAGTACCCTTTAGATTAAATAGATCTAGGACTAGTTCTTTATAAATATTATCTAAATTAATTAATATAAATAGATCTTTAGAATTTAATATAAATTAATTAAGATTATAATAGGGATTTAGTAGTCATTAGGAACTTAAGTGATAAATTTATTAATATTTAAAAGATTAACTATTATAATTATAAACTAAGTCTAAAAGAAAAGCTAAGAAAAACGTTATATATTCTAATATCTTTTATATTTTTTTTAGGTATATTAGAATATTATTCCTTTACTTATATAAATAAACTAATACTTTTATAATAATATTTTAATATAATATTCTTAAATAAGATAATAAAAAGCTAATAACTAAGACTAATATAATTATATATACTTTTAGTCTTCTAAATAATGATATATATATTAAATCTTATTTATATATAAATAAATTAAATAATCTAAAACTATTTAATAGGCTCTAAATAATAATAATATTTTTAATAAAAAAATAAAAAATATCTATTAAGCCTATAGTATTAGATTATAGGATTCTTCTTAGAAGACTTTATAAAGACCTATTAATAAATATTATTAAGAATATTATAATTTTTATTAATTAATAATAAGATCTATTAGAATTATTAATAAAAGGATTAAATAAAGAATATTTTTTAAATCTTTTATAATTAGATTTTATTTTAGAATTTAATAATAATTAATTATAGTTTTAAAATCTATTAAATATAATATAATTCATATAATTAATAAAAAGTCTTAAAATAAATTTATAAATAATAATAAATAGGAGTTTTTAGAATATAAATAAAAGATTTATATATTATAATATTAATAGATATTATATAATATATTATTTTAATATTTCTTTTTAATAAACAAAATATAATTATAATATAAATAAAAGATTTATATATTATAATATTAATAGATATTATATAATACATTATTTTAATATTTCTTTTTAATAAACAAAATATAATTATAATATAAATATAAAATATTAATATTAATAGATCTTATATTTAGGTCTTATAAGCTCTTTTTAGCTAATAGAGACTATATTCAAATTAATAAAATTATTAATATATAATTATCTAAAGAAAGAATTATTTTATTATAATAAACTTATAAATAGTTATTACTTTGTAGAACTCTTAAAAAATAAAAGAATTAGTAGATTAATAATAATTATTAGTAAAATTCCATTTTCTTTTAGTAAACTATTATTATTAATTAAATATAAATACTCTTAAAATATAATTTATAATAAAAGTATAATTAGATTATATATATATTTATTTTTTTAGATTTCTTTTTTCTTTAAAGATAAATAAGACTAATAATTAATTATATAATTATATATAAAGATAATAAAATGTTTAAGTAATTAAATAATATAAAATACTAAATATATAATAAAATAATAAAATAATTTAATTTATATTAAATTAATCTTTTTATAAAATACTTAGATTATAGAAATTAATCATAATTAAATAATAAAATTAGTATAATTATAAAATTACTTTTATTATTATTATTTATAAAGTTATTTACTAATTTATTTTTATTTGTTAAATTAATAATTTTGATTTATTTAATTTTGTTGTTTTATTTTTAATTATTATTTTTAATTATTATTATTTATATATGTTTTATTATTAAAGCTTCCTTTTTATTTATTAAAAAAGAATTATTATTATTTAGCAATTATAAAAATATCAAATTATAAATATTATAATTAAATTTAATAAATATAATTACGTATAATGTTTTAAATAAAATCAAATTATTATTTAAATTAAAATCTATAATATTAATACTTATTAAATTAATATTTATAATTATTTATATTTTATAAATAAAATCAATTAACTTTAAATTATAAAAATATATTAAATTAAAATTAATTATAATATAAATATTTAATATTAACTATAATATACTTTATATTTATATAAAATAATATATTTTAGTAAATCTTATATAATTTAATACAAAATTATTTTAGATAAATAGTTTTTTTTATTGAAAATAATAAATATTAAAATCTAGATCTTATAAATATAATTAATAAAATTAGATTTTAATTTAATTTTAATTATTTAAAATTATAATTCATATTAAATCCTTACTATAAAATAATAATTTATTTAAGACTATAGGATTTAAAATATTAATTATATAACTAAATTAATTTAATTTAATTTGAAAATAAAAGAAATTATAATTTTTATTATTTATTATATTTTCCTTATAAATTTTATAAAAAGTCTTTTTTATAAAGAATAAAATAAAAATATAAAAGATATATATATTTTTATAAGAAAGTTTTAATATATTATTTAAAATAATATAAATAAAGAAATGAAGTATTTTATAATACTATAGATTTTCTATATTAAAATCTGGTAAATACCTTTTATTAAATAAAACTTTTTTAATTTTATAATATATTTAAAATAAATAATTTATAAAAAAGTACTAGATAAATCTTAATTAAATTTAAAATTTTATAATATAATTTTAATAAAAATTATTAATAAATATATATATTATTAATTTAAAAAAATAAAGCTTATATTTTATATATAAATTTATATATAAAAAAAATTAAATTATTATATTAATAATCTATTTTTTAAATATCTTAATATTTGCTATTTTATTTAATTTCTAAATAATTATAAAAAAATAGACTTTAATTTGTTTATAAAAATAGGTTTTTATTATATAAGATAATTTTAATAATAAGTTTAATTATTAATATAGAATTATATTTATTTTAAAAAAGATTTATATGTTTTATATTATTAATTGATATTTATATTATAATTAAAAAGTATATTTATTTAATATTATAACAATTTAAATTAAAAATATCTTAATATTTTTTTAAGGTTTCTAATATTCTTAGTATAAAATGAGTATAATAAATATAATCCTTTATTATATTTAATTTATAAAATACATAAATTTTATATTTATATTAATTAATTTAATTAAGGAAAGTAAGTAAAATCTTAAATAAAAAAGGGAATATATAATTCTAAAGAAAACAAATATTTAAATATAATAAATAAAGAATAAAAATATAAATATATTTATAAAAAGAAATAAAATAAATGTAGATAAGAGAATAGATATAAAGAAGAGAATAGAATATATATAGAGAGAGAAAGAGAGAATATAAACAAATATAAGATAATATTAATATATTATAAAATACTTTTAAAAAGAATATTATTTTTATTAATAAATTAAAGTTTAATAAAAAATAAAGATATTAAGTAAATTAGAAATACTTGAATATTTATTATTATTAGCATTTTATATTTATAGGATTTATTATTATATTTGTAATAATAATTTTAAACTTATAATTTTAAATGAAGATAGATATTTAAATTAAAATAGAATCTTTTTTAGTTATAAATATAAGAGTTTATTTATAATTTATTAATATTATAGTAATATTAAAGAATTTTAAATTAAATATTATTTAGCTATATTATAACTAAGTTAATATTTATAATATAATATTAAATATATACTATAGTATATTTAAATTATATTTTATTATTTAAATATAATTTAAAATAATATTATTAAAGATTAAGTATAAATTAATAAAAAGAATTAAATAGAATATAATATATAGCCTTAAATTTATATATTATTAGATTAAATAAATAAATATAAAATTAATAAATAGTTTCATAATAATAAACTTTGATAGGATAATAAAATATATATAAACTACTTTATGATTTTAATATCTTATTAAAGGGATAAAAATATATAAATAACATAAAATTAATATTTTATTATAATAGGCTAATCTATTTTTTTTAAGATCTTTTTATTAGATATAATAGATTATAAAGATTATAAATCAAAATAAATCTAATAATTAAAATATAAAATCTATAATATAATCTAATAGTATTTAAAAATTATTTTAGTATTCTTAGAATTATAATATTTATAATATATATAATAATGTATTATAATACATAAAGATAAAGACTAAGTATTATTTCATAAGATATAATTTATTCTTTAAATTAATTAAATTATTAAATTTAAACATTAAATGATTTCTTATTTTTTCATATGAATTAATAAGTTTAAGAATTAAATAAATTTTTTTTAAAATCTTAGCTTTAAACTATATAAAATAATTCATTTAATTATACTAAGAATTATCTTTAGTAATTAAATAGCTAAGCCAAGTAATCTAATAATCTGAGTTCTTCTAATTTACCTTATAAATAGAATAATAAGAACTAATTAATGTTATTTAATTACTTAGGTAAGTAAAAGAATATATTATATATTATAGATACATTATCTTTTATTACTAAGAATTAATATATATAAAATATCTTTTTATTTTTATTTATTTATATATAATTATAAATATCTAATAAGTTTAGTAATTAATATAATAAATAAAGCTTATAAATCTAAATCTAAAATAAATAAATTACTAGATATTATAATAATCTAAAAATACTTTTTTAAAAATCTTAATTAAAGAAATCTATTAAAATCTAGTATTAAAATATATTCTTCTAAATTAAATTATTTAATTTAATCTATTTAATTCTATTTATTTATTTTTTATTATAATAGTTTAATATAATATTTTTAAATAAAATAATAAAAAACTAATAATTAAAATTAATATAATTATATATACTTTTAGTCTTCTAGATAATAATATTCATATGAAATTTTATTTATATATAAATAAATTTTATAATCTTAAATTATCTAATAGATTCTAGATAATAATAATATTTTAATAAGGAAATAAAAAATATAGTTTATAGTATTAAACTATAAGATTCTTTTTAGAAAATCTTATAAAGATCTATTAGTAAATATTATTAGTAATATTATTATTTTTATTAATAGATAATAAGATTTATTAGAATTATTAATAAAAAGATTAAATAAAGAATATTTTTTAAGCTCTTTATAATTAAACTTTCTTTTAAAATTCAATTATAATTAATTATAGCTTTAGAACCTACTTGACATAGCAGATAAATTAATATAGCTAATAGAAGATCAGATTTATAGATAGTAATGGATATATAGGAGTTTTTGGGATATAGATAAAGGGTTTATTTATTAGGGTATTAATAGATATTTTATAATATATTATTTTGATATTAACCTTTTCCAGTAGGGAATATATAAAATATATTAATAATAATAAAATTAATATTATTATTAAATTTCTATATTTTTTTAAAAAGTAATAAAGTAATAAATAAAAGATTAATAGATAGTTTTAATAATAATATTGTTAATTATAAAAATAAAGTACTATTTATTTAAAACTAAAATACTAATAATAAAGATAAAATATCTAGTATTTTTATAAAAAGATCTTTTACTAAATTAATTATTATAGTATAAGAATTGAATAATATATATTATAATAATAATAAATAATAATAAATAATCATTTATTATATTTAGATTATAAACTAGGTTTGTTATTTTCTTATAATAAATATTCTTTATTTAATTAATTTATAATAATATATAAAGATTATTTTTAGAGTCTAATAATAAATGAATTAATATTTATAATATAATTATATTAAAGATTAAATTATAACTATTTATATTTAAAAGAATTTAAAGACTTAATTTTAATTAAAAAAGTTAATTAAATCAAATATATATTATAAATAAATTATATAATATAATATATATAATAAAATATTTTTATAAAAGAAAATAATAAATAATAAATAAAATATTTAACAAATAAAAATAAAAACATTATTATTTTTTCTAATAATATTTAAAATATTATTATTATTATTATCCTTTTATATTTATTTATTAGGATTCTATAAAAAGTTTGTTTTATAATATGAAAAATAAAAGTTAATATAAAAGGATCTCTTAAAACTACTTATAATCTAATATTAAAAAATTAAAAGAATTTTTATATAATTAAAATAAAATAACAAGATTTTTATATAAATAATATATTAAATATTATTTATAATCTTTTAAGATATAAAAAATCTATAATAAAGAAAATTGTTTATATTAAATATATAATAATAGAAATCTAATAATAAATAATAATATTAAATAAATTATATATACTTTTAGTCTTCTAAATAATAATAATTATGTTAAATCTTATTTGTATATTAATATATTAAATAAACTTAAATTATTTAATAAACTTTAAATAATAATATTTTTTATAAAAAATAAAAAATAAATTTTATAATATTAAATTATAAGATTTTTTTAAAAAGATTTTATAGAAAGTTATTATTAAAAAAACTAATAATATTATAAGTCTTATTAATAAATAAAAAGGTTTTTTATAATTATTAATAAAAATATTAAATAATAATAAGTATATAGTAGTTTTTAGGATATAAATAAAAGGTTTATTTATTAGGGTATTAATAGATATCTTATAATATGCTACTTTAATACTAAGTTTTCCTAGTAAGAAGTTATAAATAGTAATAATATCTTTAATAAAGAAATAAAAAATATAGTTTATAATATTAAATTATAGGATTTTTTTAGACGATTTTATAAAGAATTATCTTTAAAGAGAATTAGTAATATTATAAGCTTTATTAATAATTAAAAAAGTCTTTTATAATTATTAATAAAAAGATTAAGTAAAAAGTTTTTTAAATAATTTAAAATTAAGATTTCTTTTAGAATTTAATAATAATTAGTTATAGCTTTAGAATCTACTAAATATAGTAAATAAAATTAATATAATTAATAAAGAATATTAAACTAGATTTATAAATAGTAATAAGTATATATAAGTTTTTAGGGCATAAATAAAAGAATTTATTATCCAGTAATTAAGTTTTAATAATAAGCATTTAAAATATAACTAAAGCCCTATTTATTACTCTATAACTCCTAGTATTAGATTTTATATCTAATTTACTAGTAAACTATATATATTAACTTATCTTTATATACTATTTCTATCCTTCTTAATATATTCTATACTAATATATAACTTAATAATACCTATTAAAGCTTTTTATAATAATAGGAATACTTTTTAAACTAAATTTTCTTTCTTTTAAAGAAGCTTATAATATAATTTTAATTATTACTAAAAAAGAAAATATAATTATTGTTATTTACTAAAAATAACCTAATACAATTAATTAGATTAATAGTATTCTTTATTACTTATAGAACTATCTATAAATCTAAAAAGAATAACTTTATATATACTTTAAAGAAATAAAAAAACTAAATTTAAATATTAAGATATTTATATTATTTAGTATTATATTAGTAATTAAATAATTAATAGATTATCTATCTATTAGGTAAAAGGTTTTTAAATTATAACTATAGATACCTTAATACTCTTATTACTTTTTAATATTAAAAAAAATCCTTATAAGATTTAAAGATAATATTATATTCTTTTAAAGTATATTATAATCTATAATTATTATCTTTAAATTTTACTACATAACTAATACTATTATTTACTATATTATATATTCTAATATTAATAATCTTATTATTTAATATTATTACTAAAAGCTTATTAACTAGATCCTAATTAAGTAGCTTATTAAAAGATTTTAAAATAAAAATAAAAATAAAAATATTCAAATAAAAAATAAAAAAATATACTTATTATATCTTTTTATTATCCCTAAAAGTAGAATGAATCTATATATAAAATACTATAAAATCCTTATTTATAATAATATATATAAGACAAATTACTTTAATCTATTACTCTTTAATATTTATAAAAGAATCCTATTAAAATAGACTTTTTATATTATAGTCATATTTATTAATAATAAGATTATGACTTAATCTAATTAGGTTTTTAAGTAATTTTAAAAACTTATAATTAAATAAAATATTTCTTTATTCTAGGCTATTATAATAGACTAAGAGCGTATTTTAATGAAAGTAATTATAAATAATTTAATCTTAGATATTATATCTTATTTTCTCTATTATTAGCATATATATATAAATATTCTTATTTAATATAAATTATATTCCCTGCCAAGAAAAGTTAGTATTAAAGTAATATATTATACAATATCTATTAATACCCTAATAAATAAACCTTTTATCTATGTCCCAAAAACTCCTACTTATTACTATTTATAAATCTATCCTAAGATTTTCTATTAGCTATATTAATCTTATTTACTATATTTAATAAATCCTAAAGCTATAGCTAATTATTATTAAGCTATAAAAAAAATTAATTTTAAATAATTTAAAGAACTTTTTTTATTTAATATTTTTATTTATAATTATAAAAGATTTTCTTAATTATTAATAAAGCTTATAATATTATTAATTCTTTTTAATAATATCTTTTTATAAGATCTTCTAAAAAAAACCTTATAATCTAATATTATAAGCTATATTTTTTTTTTATAAAAATATTATTATTATCTAGGGCTTATTAAATAACTTATGCTTATTTAATATATTAATACATAAATAAGACTTAATATTATTATTATTATTTAAAAAACTAAAAGTATATATAATTATATTAATCTTAGTTACTAGCTCTTTATTATCTTACTTAAGAATATTATATTAGAATACTATTATAAAAGATAGATGGATAAAACTAGATGGATTAAACTAAATGGTTTAATTTAGAACAGGGAATGCATTTTAATACTAGGCTTTAATAGACTTTTTCTATTAAGGTTTTTAAGAGGGTATTTCTACGTTATTATAATATCTAATAACTTACTTATTTTAGGTTTATATTTGGAAGCTTTATTTGTTGTATTGGCTATTAATCTTGCTAGATGATTAAAATTATATATAGATAAAAGAAATAAAAAATTATATTTTCTTAAAAAAATTAAAATTAATAAAACTAATTATATATAATATAATCCTAGCTTTTAGCTATTTTTTAATTAAAAAAATATTGTTATAAATAATAATATAATTATTAAATTTAAATTAAAATTTAATAATTTTAAATCTAAGAGATTTTTATTAGCTATTATTTGAGATACTTTTAATATATAGATTAATTTATAAAAGAAAAAGATTATCTATTATTATATTAATTAATATTATTATTTTAGCTACTTAATAATTTCTATTATTAAATCCCTTTATATTATAATTAAAAGGATTATTTTATTAAATATTAATAATTATATTATTATTTTTATAAAGCTAAAGATCTTCTAAATTAATTAAATTATTAATATTTTTATTCTTAAAACATAATAATATAAAATTTCTTTATTTTTATTTAGAATTAAGTTTTTCTTTTTATAATAATTCTTATTAATAATAAACTCTATTATATTAAATATAAAATTAAAACATTAAAATAGCTATATTTAATTTATTTAATTATTATTATAAATAGGATACTATACTATTATATAATTTAAAGAAAATTAAAAAAAAATTAATTTAGTCTTATAAGATTAATCTATCTTAGTATTAAAATAAAAAATTAATTTTCTAAAATATATTTATTATTAAGAGATTATTTAATTCCTAGACTATAAGAGAAAAAGGTTAGCTTTAAAGAAGCTTTAGTTTTAAAAAAAGTACTAGTATTAATAACTATAGATATAATCTTATTTTCTTTAAAGAAGCTCTTATCTTTAAGTAGACTAAGACTATTATAATTAATTAAAATGTATATAATTTAGTCTTATTAATACTATAATAGCTATTCTATTTAATAACCCTAGTAATTATTAATATAATAAAAATAGTATTAATTAAACTTTTATAACTTAAAAAAGATAATTTTTATAAGTTATAAGTTTAGAATTATAATACTAAGATTATATTAATATGTAATAGCCTAATTTAAAGATATAAATAATAACAATACTAATAATATAATAATAATAATCTTATTATTAATTATATTAGAATATAAGAATTTAAATATAGAGGACTAGAAAATAAAAGCTAATAATTTTAATATAATTAAAAAAATAATTTAAGAAATTAAATTCTTTTAATTATATTTATAATAGAATAATAAATAAATTTATAATTATATGAAAACTTAAAATATATAGAAGGAATTTATAGATTTAAGTAATAACTATAAATAGCTTTTTTAAGTATTAATAATTTTAGATAATAAAAAAAATAGAATTTAGATATATTATAGATATTAGTATATATAAAAAATATTAATTTAGGTATAAATCTTTAGTTATAGTAGTTAGACCTTATCCAGTTACTATTAGCTATATTTTAGATACTTATTATTAAGATTTAATTACTAGATAATAAGTTCCTAAATAAAAGGTTTATTTATTAGGGTATTAATAGATATCTTATAACATATTATTTTAATACTAACATTTTCTAATAGGGAATTAAATAATTCTAATAGCTTAAATATTATTATTATTTCTAAAATATTTCTAATTAATTTAGTATTAAATATTAATAATATCTAAAAGCCATAATTTATTTATAATATTATAAATACTAATATAAAATCTTATTATAATTAAATATAAACTAAGAAATTAAATACTAATAATTATAAATTAATAGCTAATATTTAGTAAAATAATAGCTATAATAGATTAAGTAAAGAGATTTATATTTATATTAATTATAATAATAAGTTTATTAATTAATTTAAATTATAGGTATTTTATACGACTTTTTTAATATTATTTTCTTATAAGCTAAATAGATTATAATTTATAAATAAAAGGATTTATAATAAAAAAGGAAATTATTATTAAAATTAAGAAATTATAAATATCTTAAAGATAAAAAGATAATATAAAATATAATCTTTTAATTTATAGTTAAAAAGAATAATAAGTTTAAGAATATAATAAAATAAAAATAATTATTTTCTTTTTTATTATTATTTTTATTATTATTATTATTATTATTATAGTAATTCTAATAATTACTTATTATTTATAAATAATAATTAAAATATATTATTAATAATTTTATTATATAATATAGGTTTTAATAAGTAAACTAAAATAGTTTTTAAGTATTATAATAATTATTTTATTTATTATTATTTTTTTACTTTTTTAGTTTTTAATATATAGATTTTAATAATTAATATCTTAAGAATTCTATTTTAGTTTATAATAAAGAATTAAAGTACTTATTATTAGATATAATTCATTTATAATCTAATTTATTATAAATTCTAATAATCTTATCCATTTTATTAAATTATAAATTATAGCTTATTAAAAGTATAATAAAAAAATAATAAAGTAGTTTTTAAGATCGTTTTAATAATATCTAAAAGTATAAAATATTATTTATTTTAAATCTAATAAATTTAGTAATTTTTGTTTATTATAAACTTTTTATTTTTAAGTATTATATTAATATTAATAAGAAATTAATTTTTAGATATATAAGCTAATATTTTATTATTATTATTAAGATTAATTAATATAGTTTTTTATATATTTATAATTTACTTTAGTTTTATAATATTATTAAGTTTAGGTTCTTATTTAAAATAAAAGGGTAAACCTTTTTTAAAAAGTAATAAAAAGATTATAAGAAAATTATTTAATATTTTAATAGTATATTTTATAAAATAAGTAATAGTAAATAAATCTACTTAAGCTAATCTTATTTCTTTTATTCTTTTATATATATAATAATTATATTATTAGATAGTTATATTAAATAATATAATTAATTTATTATTTACTTCTAAATAAAAAAATAAGCTATATAAGCTTAGCTAGATAATCTAAAAACTAAGCTATAATAGTAGCCTACTTAGTTTTCTTTATTTAAGATTATTAGATTATAAATTAGTAAAGTAGGTAAGAGGTCTTTAGGTAATTAAGATTTCTATAGCTAAAATAATATTATATATCCCGGTCTTAATTACTAGTAGGTAATACCTTATTAGCTACCTTACTTATTATTAGCATATTATCTTTATAATTCTTAATTACCCTTAGAACTAGGGCACTATAATCTTACTTCTGGCTAGTAGTAGATTCTCTTTTATTTAGCTTTTTAAGTTTTTTTAGCTTCTAAGCTATATTCTATACTCAAGCCAGCTAACTTATATAGTTTTATAATAGATCTATTATAATTAAATTATACTATAATTATAAGTTTAGTATATCTTCTAAGAAGATAATCTTAGCTTAGTTAGCTTATTAAAAATCTTTTATATTTACTATTTATAATCTAAATAATATATAAATTCTATAGAATTATAATAGCCTTTTAATTCTTTAGTAATATAAAAGATAATTATTATCTTCTAGGATCCTATTACTAAATATAAGTTAATTAAGTATTAGAGCTCTTTATTTAATATATAAAAATAAATATCTAGTTTTAATTTATTTTTTATTTTTTATAATTATATTAAGTACTTATAATAATTACTAAAAAACTTTTATAGATTTAAAAGTAGCTTTTACTTTAAGGACTATTAAGGGATATTAGTATTTATCCTAATTAAACCCAATAACTCTACCTTAACTAGGGCCCTTAAGCTCTCCTTAGGGCATTCCTTTAATAGTATTAATCTTTTTGCTATATTATCCTATTAGGCTCTTAACTGCACAATCTACTCCTAAATTAGGGCTAAAGCCATACTTAATCCCTGCTATATAAGCTATACTAGCTACTATTAGGTTATCTTATTTAATACTAAGCTACTAAATCCTTAATCTACTATTATACCTATAAATATCTTAACTAATAGTTTACATAGAAATTAATTAAGCTTTAGATATATAAAGGGCTAGTCCTGGGTTTATTTAACCTAAAGGGTACTTTATATTAGTCTATCTAAAGCTAGAGAGGAAAGAAGGAAAGGTAGCTAGAAGGGCTGCCCTTCTGGCTTTATATCTAGGCTTCCACAACCTTGATGGGCTCTAGTTACCCTAGTAGCTAGAGAAGGGTTTCACTCTCCGCCAACCTTGATGGATATGGCATAGCCGTATCCCCACTTCAGGCTTCAGCCTATGACACTAGCACTTCGACCGTAGCAGCAATGCTGCGTCCTTAACCGTTGTGGCAAAAGGATATGTAATGACTAAGCTGGCAACTTAGTTATTTAGCTGCATATAAGACCCTAAGCACAGCCTAGGTCAAGGTCCTAGGCCTTTAGCCTGTAACAAATATATTATTTCTAAAAATAATGATTTTTTAATAATAAATTAATTATATTTTATATATATATTATAATTATTATTATTAATTATATTTATTTATAAAATATTAATTATATTATTAAGCTTATTAAAATTAAAAAAAATATGTAATATAATTTATAAAAAGAAATATTATTATATTTATTTATGTTTAGTAAATATTTAATATTAATCTTATAATTTTTTATTATTTTTATTATAATATTATAATTTTAATATTTATAAATATTTTATTAAATATTTTCTTTTTAATTATTTTAAATAATTAATTTAATTTTATAATAAATATTAATTTAAATTAATAATAAATTTTTTACTATTTTATAATTATTAAAATAACTTATTTTATTCTTATTAATATATTTTTAAATACTTATTTTTATTATTTTAAATTTAAATTCTAAGTTCTTTATAAAAAATTATAATAAAATATATATTATTATTAATCTTAATATAATAATATAAATATATATAATAAATTTTTATTTATTTATTTTTAATATATTTTAATTATTCTTTTATAAATTAATTATATAATAATAATTTGTCACAAGCTGGAGCCTGGTTGGAGATTAGGGCTATGCCTTATCTGGAACCTGGATAGCAACACCTTGATAGCAAGAACCTAAGGTATATAAAGAAGAAGGTAGCCCTCCAGGCTACTCTTCTCTTCTTTCCTCCTTAGCTTTAGATAGACCAATACAAGGCACCAGTTCGTGTGAACAACCAACTGTCCAGCCCTTCACATAATTATATTAAAATATTTTTTAATATATAAAATAATCTTTTAAATTAAATTATTTAATATTATAAGTTTTTTTATAATAATATAAAGATTTATTTTTATTTATTTTTAATATTATAAAAATTTTTTATAATAATTTAAAAAATAAGAACTTTTATAAATCTTTTTTTACTTAATAAAATAATTTTAATATAATATTTAAATTAAAAGATATTAATTTAGACTTTTTAAATTTAATATATATATAATAAATTTTAAATATTACTTTTTAAAATTAATTTTATTAATTAAAAATATTATTTTAAAATATTTATATATTATTATTAGTTTATAAAAACTATTAAAAATAATGTATTATTTTATTTTAAAATATTAATAAATATTAATATTAAAAAATTAAAATAAATAATTAATAAAAAGAATTATTAAAAATATAATAATATTAAATAAAATTAGAATTTTTATAAATAAAATATATATTTATAAAAAGTATTTTATAAATATATTTTAATTTTTTTAGTTTATAAACTATAATATTTATAATTTAATAATTTTAATTAGTTCTTTTAATAATAGATTTATAATTAAATTAATTTTTAATTAAATTATTATTAAAATTACTATTTAAAAGAAATCCTTATTAAAATATTATAATTAATAATAGATTTATTAATTATTATTAAATCTAGGTTTTATATATATATAAATTATATAATTATTAATATTAATTATTATATATTTTTTAATCATATTTTATTTATAAAATTAAAAATTTAAAAAAATAGCTAATTTAATAATATTAATTATATTAATAAAAATAAATAATATTTTATTTTTTTAATTAAAAAATTATAAATCTAATACTTTTTTATATTAAATATATTTTTAATTAATAATAAATTAACTTTATTAATTTATAATAATATTTTATTAAAATTCTATAAATTAATAGTCTTTAAAAAAGAAGCTTACTTTTTTAAAAGAATACTATTAATACTATCCTCTTATCTATTATATCCTATTCTTAATATAACTTACTTAATTAAATAACCTCTTATATAAATATATAATAATATATATGATAATATATAATAATAATAGCAATAGTAGTAATAGTAATAATAATATTTAAAATACTAAAAAATATAAATTTTATAAAAGATTTATATACTATTAACTTAATATTCTTTTATTTTAGATTAATGAATTAATTAATTTAATTATAAGATTAGCTAATTATATAGGGTTAGAATAATTATATAAAGTATAGGTATAAAGAATATATATAGTTATTACTATTTAGCTAGTAGATTATAGTAATTATTTTCTTTAAAGAGTTTTAGTAATTTATTAAAAGGTAAACACTTTATATTAGCTAGCTAGTAGATTACTTTATATTAATTAAATATATTATTATTTTATAATAATATAAAATTTCTTATATTATCTTTTTATTTTAAATATATTAAGCTTTATATAACTTTTTATAATCTTCTTAATTTTAGACTTCTTAAATTAAAATTTACTTTTTTAAAAAAGCTTATTTTTCTAAAAGAATACTATTAGTATTATCTCATTACCTATTCTATTCTATTATTAGTATAACCTACCTAGCTAAATAGCTTTTTATATAGGTGTATAGTAGTATATATAATAGTATATATAATAATAATAATAATAATAAAAATAATAATAATAGTAATAATAATAGTAATAATAATAGTATTTAGAATATTAGAAAATATAAATTTTATAAAAAATTATATAAATTATATATAAAATTTATATATTATTAATTTAATATTCATTTATTTTAAATTAATAAACTTAATTTTAATAATGGTAAATAAAAATAATTAAAAAATTTTATTTATTTAATTTTAATAAAAATATTCTTTATAAAAAATAAGATTATATAATATAAATAAATGGTTTTATTAATTATAAATTATTAATTAAAGTAGGATTTATATAAATTATACATATAATTTTAATATCTAATAAATAAGTATATATAATTATAATTATATTATTTAAATTTATTTAAAATTTAGATTATAATTAAATAAAATATAAATAAATATAAATATTAGATTTAAATTAATTTTAACTTAAAATAGTATTATTATTATATAATAGAATTAAAAAAGTTAAATATACTAATAAAATAAATATAAATTATATTATTCTCTTATTAAAGAAAAAAGATAGAATCTAATATTAGCTTATTAGCTTAATTAATTAATTTTTTAAATAATTAATAAATAATAAATATTATTTATATATATTAATTAATAGTTTTTATATTAAAAAATATATTGATTTTATAAATAATTTACTATTTTATATTAATTATTTTAATTAATATATAATAAATATTAATAAAAAAGATATTTTAAAATATATAATTTTATAAGAATATAATTTTATAGAAATATAATTTTATTATAATTTATCTATATTAAAAATAGCTTTAAAGAGTTTTTTTATATATATTATTTTTAGATTTTAGTAATTATTATAATTATTACAATATTAAATTTAAGAGTCTATATTTAAATAACTTATTTTTTTAGTTTTTAATCTTAATAGAGTTCTATTTTTATTAATAAATAGTCTTTATAAATTACTTTAAAATATATATAATATATCTTTTAAATATAATAATAATTAAATAGTATATTATTTATAAAGATATTAGGTCTTTTAATTATAGATTAAATATATATTATATATATATTATAGCTATTATTATTAATTATAATATAGCTAATATCTTAAAAATAAATATAAAATATAAATTAAAATTGTTATGTATATTATAATTAAATTCCTTTTTTGGTTTTTTAAAATTAAACTAATTTTATAAAACTATTAAATATTAAAATACTATTTAAAAATATATACATTAAAAATAAAATATTATTTATTTTAAAATAATTTATAAAGACTATTTTACTACTAAAAATAAAGCTCTATTAAAATTAATAAATTAAAAATAAATTACTTAAATATAGATTTTAAGATCTAATAATATAATAATTATAATAATTACTAAAGTCTAAAAATAATATATAAAATAAACTTTTTAAACCTATTTTTAATATAAATGAATTATAATAAAATTATATTTTTTTAAAATTATATATTTTAAAATATTCTAAATTATATTTTAATTATGTTTTTATTTAGCTAATAATAATATCCTTTCTTTTATTTCTTTAGTATTTTTATAATCTAGAAAAATATAAATATAGATTTTAAAACTAATTATTATATTTTAAAATCTTTATTAAGATTTATTATTTTAATCATTTAGTATTAATAATATTTTTTATTATTTAATAAATCTGAAATTATAATTATAATATCTTCTTTTTAATAATTTATATTTTAATAAAATTAATTTAATTTTAAAAAATATAAAAAAAATCTAATTATATATTTAATTATAATAATTACTAGACTCTAAAAATAATATAAAAAAAAGTCTTTAAAGCTAACTTTAATATCAATTTATTATTATAAAATAATACTTCCTTAATATTTATAGATTTTAATATATATATATACACTATTTTTTCTACTTATATAGATAATATATTTCTTAAAAATAATAATAATTAAATAATATATTATTTATAAAAATAATAGTCTTTTTAATAGTAGATTAGCTATATATAATATATATATTATAATTATTATTATTAATTATAATATAACTAATATTTTATAAATAAATATAAATTATAAATTAAAGCTATTATATACACTATGGCTAATAAATAGTACTTTATAAAGTAATTTTAATTATAATTATTATATTCATAGATTTAAAACTATATATCTAAATAGGCTATTTCTTAGTTTTTAATCTGAATAGGATTTTATTCTTACTAGTAAAATAGTCTTTTATAAATTACTTTAAAATATTTCAAAAAAGAATACATATATATATATATTATCATTTATTAATATTTAGTATATATTAACTAAGATAATTAATATTAAATAATATATTTTATAACATAAAAATTCTTAATTAATACAAATAAATAATATTTATTATTATTAATAAAAATATTATTAATAAATTATAAGAGATTATAAAGTATAAATAATTAAAAAATTGTATTTAAAAATTAATAAAAAGTTATTTTAAAAAGAAAACTTTTATTAATATTTACATTAAATAATATAATTTAATTAAAATTTGTTTTATTAAAATATTTAGTATTAAAAAAATATTATAATAAAAATCTAAAATTTATAAAAAAATAAAGAAAACTAATTAAATTAATTTCAGAATATAAATTTAATTTTAAAAAAAAATAATATTTAAAAAAGATTTTTAAATAAAGAATATAAAAAATAGATTTATAGATAAATAATTTAATAAGAATAGTTATAATTATAAATAATTAGATATAAAAAGAAATAAAGAAGAAAAAAGAAATATAGAAATATAAATAAAGTTATTATTATTAATTAAATAAAATTATAATTAAAATATAATTTAGAAGTCTTTATATTTATATATTAATATGTATATATTTAAAAGAATATTATTTTAGTAATATAGATTTATATTAAAATTAATTTTAAAGATTTCCTTTTATATTATTTTTAAATTCTAATAATTTTTATAATTAATATATTATTTAATTTAAAATCATATATTTAAATAATTTATTTTTAATTCTTGATTTTAATCGATTTTTATTTTTATTAATAAAATAAACTTTATAAATTATTTTAAAATATATATTTATTTTTTTTTATTAAAAAGAATTATTATTAAAATAATATATTATAAAATATATATTAATATTTTAATAAATAAATCTTTATTCATTACTATTTATAGATTTATTTTAAGACTTTTTATTAATTATATTTATTATATTTAATAACTTTTAAAAATATAATAAGTTATAATAATATTTTTTAAAAATATTAATTTTAAATAATTTAAAAAACTTTATTTCATTTTATATTTTTATTATTTTAGTAAAAAGTAATTTATTAAAATTTTATTATAAAAACTAAATAATTTAATTAAAATTTTAATTATTAATATTAAATATTAATAGATATCTTTTATTAAGACTTTTAAGAAATTATTTATAAATTATTATAACATGTAGTATTTTATTTAATTTATATTTATATTTCTAAATTTATCTTATTTTATTAGCTATTAATCTTATTAAATAATTAGGTTTATATATAAAAAGAATTACTTTTTATTAATATTTATTATATATTGATTAAGATAATTATTCTTAATTAATATATTATTTATAAAGATAATATCCTTTTTAATATAAAGATTATTAATAAATTATAAGAAATTATAAAATCTCAATAATTAAAACAAAATATTTAAAGACTAATAAAAAGTCATTTTTAAAGTATTTATTAATACTTAAATTAGATTAATCTTATCAAAATATCAACTAGTAAACAAGAAATACTCTAATAAGAATCTATAGTTTATATAAGAATAAGAAAAACTAATTAAGTTAATTTTAGAATATAAGCTTAATCTAAAAAAGAAAATAAATAATTTTTAAAGAAAGTTTTTTTAAAAAAAGAAATAGAATTATAGAATTATAAATAAATAATTTAGTAAGAATAGCTATAATTATAAATAATTAGTTATAAAAAGGGATACAAGAAGAGAAGAAAAAGAGATATAGGGATATAAAAAAAGTTATTATTATAAGTTAAATAAAATTATAATTAAAATACAATTTAAAAGTCTTTATATTTATATATTATAATAAGTTAGTATTAATATTATAACTCTAAAAATACTAAAGATATTTTTGGGTACTTTTGAATTATAATTTAAATTATATATTTTAATTATTATATTTATTTTAATTTATTTATTTTAATTTATTAATAAAAAAATATTTATTAGAACTAATTAATTGAATATTTTATGGTCTTTTTATATTGGTTTAAAAATGGGGTATAGTAAAAAGTGGCTTACTTGCTTGTTTGGCTTGCTTGCTTATTATGTGTATTATTATAATATACTATAAAAATTATATTCATATTTTCAATTTCTCTGTATATTTTTTTTAATTAACTATTTTTTTTATTTTATTTATTGTATTTAAATATTTATTTAATTAAAAATAGTATAATTCTTTTTCTTTTTAAATCTTATTTATTTTTATAAATTTAATTGATTAATTTAAATATAAACATTATTTATTCTATAAATTGAATAAATAATTATATCTTAATTTATAATATCCTAATTATAATATATATATACTTATAATAAAAGCACTTTTAATTTATTAACCTAGCTAAATAACCCACTTTTTATAAGTGTATTTAGCTATATACTTATAGCTAGACTTAATTATAATTAATTATATTTATAATTTCTAAGTCCTAATTACAATTTCTATTCTTTTCTTAATCCTAGCTAGTTAACTATTAAATTAATTCCTTTTAATCTTTTAAATAAAGTCGTCTTATTCTCTTACCTTTAGGTATTAGAATTATAAAGATATATAATAGTATTATATATCCTTTATTATTATTTAATAAAATACTTTTTTATACAATGAAATCAATATATTAGAATTTACAAAGTTTATATTTAATAGGTTTTAGTTATATAATAAAATTAAGATCTTTAATTTTATTTTAAAAATTATTAAAATAGATTTTATTAATATAAGAAAAATATTGATTAATAAAAAGAGAAAGTAATTAAAACTAAAAGGAATATATAATATCTATTTTTGTATTTACATATTTAAATTGATTAATAATAATATTTTAATAAATTTAATTCATTAATAAATATAATAAATATTCATTATAATTAATAAATATTATATATTAAATTAATTAATTTTAATATAATAATAATAATAATATTTTAATTAATAAAAAATTAGTTATATTTTTAATTTATAAAAATAAAGTTTTTTTTTAAAAGAAAAATTAAAATATTTATTCTATTAATTAAAAAAAATCTTTTTTATAATTAATTAATTTATATAATTTTAATTATATATTATCTTTATAGCTTAACTTTTAGATTATTTAATTAAGTTTATAGTTTATTTTTTTATTATTTAAAAGTAAATAAAAGAATTATATTTTAGAAATTAATTAACTAAGCTAGTAAGCCAGGTCAGGCCCTATTCCTCTTCTTTAGAGAAAGATTAATATAATTGATATCTATATTACTACTATATCTAAGTTTTCTAATTTTATATAATAATAATAATAATATTTTAACTTTAAATTAATTTAAATTAATATTTAAATTTATTTATATTCTATTTAATTATAATCTAAATTCTTAATAAATTTAAATTATATATAATTATAATTATATATATTTATTTATTAGATACTAGAATTATATATATAATTTATATAAATTCTATTTTAGTATAGTAATTTATAATTAATAAAAATCTCTATTTATATTATATAGTCTTATTTTATAAAGAAATATATATTTTTATTTAAATTATTAAAAAGAATATATTTATTATTACTAAAATTGATCTAATTAATTATATAAGATTTATATAATAATATTAAATTAATAATACTAAGATTAAATTATCTAAGATATAAATAAGAAGATTTTATAAGAAATACTTAAAACTTTAATTTAATAAACCTAAAATTAAAAGAATTATAAAAATTAATATAAAGCTTAATATATTTAAAATAAAGAAATTAATTGTTTTTTATCTTATTATAAAATAATATAATATTTATTTAATTATTTTATAAGATTTTAGTAAAATATTATTATAAATTAATTAATTTAATTTATTATTAAAAGTATATTTGATCTTAAAAAGAAAAATACTAGGCCTATAATTTTCTAATTAGAAAACTAAAAATTACTTATTTTTATTAATATAATTAATACTATTAAATAAGTTATTCTATTTTTTTTATTCTTATAATTAAAATATTATTAAAAAAATATACTATAATTAATATTAAGAATTATATAATCCTTATATATAAAAACTAACTTTAATAATAATTAATAAACTTATTAGTAATTATAATATATTACTAAATACTCTTTTTTTAGATAATAATTTTAATAATTGTTAAATTAAAAGCTAATTTAATTATAAACCTAATACTAAAGAAGCTAATTAGAATTATTAACTTATTAATACTATAGTTGAGAAGCTAAGAAAATTAAAACCTATTTATAAAATGCTTTTTATATATAGACTTTTTATTTATAAAAATCTTAATTTTATTTTATCTTTTTTTTATATTAATTATTTACTTTAATTTCTTAATATTAATATCTGAAAATATTTTAAAATAAAATAATATTTAAAAATGATTATATATATAGTAGATTTAAAAAGTCTAAATTAATATATTTTAATCTAAATATTATTTTAAAATTATTTTATTAAATAAAGAGAAATTTATAAAAGTCTTTAGTTTTTATATTATTATAAAAGTAATTTATAATACTAAGAAAAATAAAAATAGAATTTAATATTATTATAAAAAAAACTTATAATATTAAATAATTTAATTTAAAAGATTATTTTATATATAAAAAAATAATTAAAATATAATAAAAATAAATAAGGATTCAGATTTATATATATATATATATATATATTATTATATTAAAATTAATAATAATATATATTTTATTATAATTATTTATAATAAGATTAGAATTTAAGCTTATACTAATAAAAATAAGTATTTAAAAGTATATTAAAAAAGAATCTATTTTAATAATTATAAAAGAATAAAAAAACTATTATTAGTTTAAATTAATACCCTTGAGGTATAAAAAGGGATCTATTAGCTATAGCTTCTTACTTTTACTATCCTACTCTTTCCTCTCTTTCTTTTCTTATATTATATATATTATATATATAAGTATATATCGTATTATTATATTATATATATATATATGTATAGGTAGTCTAATATATATATTAGTAGTGTATTGTATAGGTAAAGGTTAAAAAGCTATATAAATTATAATTATATATAAATTATATATAAATATTATATAAAAGAAAAGAAAAAGATTATTTTTTTATTTTTATTTTTTTAAAAAATAATAATTAAAAATATAATTATAATTATATCTTCTTTTTATATTATTTTTTAATTTAAATAATAATAATTATTATTTAATAATTTAATATTAATCTTAGTATAGATTTTATAATAAATATAATTAGGTAATTTTTATAATTTAAAATCCTCTATTATATAAACCTTTTTACTTAAAATAATAATATTCATAAATTTAGTTTATAAATTATATATATATTTTCTTTATATTTATATTTTAATTATTATTTTATAACATCTTATTTAATTTAAATAAAAGATCTTTTTTTATTATTAATTTAAACTAATAAGAATTATTATAAAAAAGAATTATAAAAATACTATTAAAACTTTTATTAAATTAATTATATAAATAATAAATTATATTATTAATATTAAATAAAATATAAACTCTAAGTATATTAATTCTATTAATAATAAGTAATTAATATACTTTTTAAAATACCTTAATTAGCTTGTTTAAAATTCTTTTTAATTACTTTTATTATTTCTTAAATAATCTTTTAAAGGTATTTAGAATATAAACTAAATGAATAATTATATTATTAATATTTATTATTATAGTTCTTAATATAATTATAGTAAATACTATTATTATTATTATTATTTATTTTTCTTTTTATTATTATATTTTTCTTTTTTTATATCCTTTTAAATAATAATAAATTAAATTTCCTTTTTAATATTTATTAAAAGTATAATTTAATAAAGTTTTCTTTATAAAATTTATATTATTTATACTATTTTTTCTTTACTATTATTAATAAACTTACTACAAAAATAATATCTAAACTAATTTTTATTATTATTATAATTTTAATATAAATATATAAATTTTCTATACTATTATCTTTATTATAATTTTTATTTTATATACTTAAAAAAAACCTGAATTGTATTTTAATTATGTTTCTATTTAGCTAATAATAGTGCCTTTTTTTCTATTCCTATATCCCTTTTTCTTTTCCCTTCTTCTATCCCTTTATTTTTATAATCTAGAAAAATATAAATATAGGTTTTAAAACTAGCTATTATATTTGTTTAAGTCTATTTTATTTGAAAATCTTTATTAAGATTTACTTTTTTGGCTATTTAATATTAATAATAATCTTAGTAATATTTCTTATTATTTAATAAATCTAAGATTATAATTATAATATCTTCTTTTTAGTAACCTATATTCCCATAAGATTAACCTAATCTTGAGGAGCATAGGGAAGGGGTCTGGCCGCATGTTCAGCCATGGCCGGAGGTACCTTGCAAAGTACTATCTATTAGCCGTAGTATATGTGACGGCTCTAATTTGCATTTTGCGTTTGCTGGTAAGATGTTAGCCACATCGCAACCAATAGCAATAGCTATGATATATATGTAGTGCATGGCCGATCTGCTATTAGGAGGGCTGATGCCTTTGTAAATGATGCACTGTTTGATTGTCACAGGCTGAGGCCTGGTTGAAGGATACGGCTGTGCCGTATCCACCTAGATTAAGCTTCCTGACCACTTTGGTAGCGAGGGCACCAAGGCATATATAATCAGAAGAATGCATTTCTTCTGATCGCCTTTCTTTTCTTTCCTCTCTAGCTTTAGATAGACCAATACAGAGCACCCTTCAGGTTGAACAAACCCAGGACCAGCCCTTCACATTGATTATTCCTATCTTTGAGAGATGTATTGTGTGTGTGTGTATGTGTGTGAGAGGAATGGTATGTGTGTGTATTGGAATGTACAAATGTTGGTAGGAAGAGTATTATTTCATAATGATGAATTTGTATTAGAGTTAGCTTTGAAGACTTTTCTTCTTGTGTTACCTTTAGGCTCTAGTAACTATTGCGGTTGCTATACCAGTGGATTTAAAAGTATATATTCAGGCAGTCTGCCCTTTGGTTTCTAATCTTGATGGGGTCCTATTCCTACTAGTAGAATGGCCTTTTATAAATTACTTTAAAATATACCTAAAAAATCTTTTTATAAAAATAAAAGAACTTTTTTAATAATTTATAATATTAGAAATTTCTATATTACTATTATTATCTTTATAATTATTATTATTATTATTATTATTATTATTATTATTATTATTATTATTATTATTATTATTATTATTATTATTATTATTATTATTATTATTATTATTATTATTATTATTATTATTATTATTATTATTATTTATGTTTTTTATTATTATTATTATTATTATTTATGTTTTTTATTATTATTATTAAAACTAATTTTATTATTATTATTGTATTTTCTATTTATTATTATTATTATTCATAATATTATCTAATATTAAAATCTATTATTTTATATTTCTTTTAATATTGTTTATTAATTTCTAAAGCAATTAAATATTTTATATTATAAAAAGTATTCTTTTAAATATTTTCTTTTTTTTAGATTTTTAAATAAAATTAATATTTTCTAATAATTGATAAATAAAATCATTTTAAGATATAAAAAGTCTAAGATATTAAATTATTATTTTATATATATATTTTATAAATAATTAATAATTAATCTAAATATGAAATATAAATATAAGATAGAATAGGATAGGGTAGAATAGGATAGAATAGGATAAGATAAGATAAGATAAGATAAAGTAAGATAGAATAGGATAGTAATTACTATTTATTATAGTAGTTAATTTTTCTAATTTTTTTTAATATTTATAATTAAAATATAAAAAAAAAATATTATTAATATAAGATATTATATAATTCTCTTTTTATTATAAAATCTATATTTAATTCTTAGAAAATAAATAATTATTTAAAAAAAAATATTAATTAATTTATATTTAGTATTCTTATATTAAGTCTAAATAAATATAAAATAATTTTATAATAAATATCCTAGAAAATAAAATTATAATAAAAATATATATTAAATATAATAAAAGTTTTGTTAATATATATATTTTAATTATATTTAATATTACTTTTATTTTATTTTATAAAATTCTATAAATATAATTATTATTTAAGTATATTTAATATAAATAATTAATATTAATAAATATCTAATTTTTATTAAAAAAATAATTAAATGAATATTTAATTAATAATTTTTATAAAAAATTATTTAATTTTATTTAATTTTATTATAAGATATTTATTAATAATTATCTTAATTATATTATCTTTTAATTTTCTAGAAGTAAAAAAAAAATTATTATATTTATTATTTACTTTTATATAAAATTATTTACTTTTATTATATAATTTATAAAATAATAAATTAAAATTAAAATCTTAAATTAAATAATAATAAATAATAAATCATTAATTAATTCTAATAATTTATTTATAAATATTTCTTTTTAATATAAATAATATTTAATTAATTAAAATAAATATAATTTACTAGATTTCTTAGAAATCTAAATTGATATAAATCTTATTAATTTCCTGCTAAGGAAAGTTAATATTAAAGTAATATATTATAAGATATTTATTAATATCCTAATAGATAAACCTTTTATTTATATCCCAAAAACTCCTATATACTTATTACCATCTATAAATCTACTCTAAGATTTTCTATTATTTATATTAATCTTATTTACTATATTTAGTAGATTCTAAAGCTATAATTAATTATTATTAAGTTATAAAAAATTTAATTTTAAATATCTTAAAGAGCTTTTTTTTATTTAATATCTTTATTAATAATTATAAAAAACTTTTTTAATTATTAATAAAGCTTATAATATTATTAATTTTCTTTAGTAATAGCTCTTTATAAGATTTTTTAAAAAGAATCTTATAATTTAATATTATTATTATTTGAAACCTATTAAATAGCTTAAGCTTATTTAATATATTAATATATAAATAAGATTTAATATTATTATTATTATTTAAAAAACTAAAAGTATATATAATTATATTAATCTTAATTACTAGCTTTTTATTATCTTGCTTAAGAATATTATATTAGAATATTATTATAAAAAATAAATGGATTAAATTGGATATATTAAACTAAATAATTTAACTTAGGGGAATGTATTTTAATACTAAGCTCTAATAGACTTTTTCTATTAAGGTCTTTAAGAGGGTATTTCTAGGTTATTATAATATCTAGTAATTTACTTATTTTAGGTTTATATTTATAAGCTTTATTTATTATATTAGCTATTAATCTTACTAGATAACTAAAATTATATATAAATAAATGTGAAGGGCTGGACAGTTGGTTGTTCACACGAACTGGTGCCTCGTATTGGTCTATCTAAAGCTAAGGAGGAAAGAAGAGAAGAGTAGCCTAGAGGGCTACCTTCTTCTTTATATACCTTAGCTTCTTGCTATCAAGGTGTTGCTATCCAGGTTCCAGATAAGGCATAGTCCTAATCTCTAACCAGGCTCCAGCCTGTGATAATAAAAGAAAGAAAAAGTCTTATTAATTCTATATATTATTTCTTTTAATCTTAATAATATACTTAAAATATATAGACTTATAATTATATCTTTATAAAGCTTTTATATAAAAATTAGTTTTATTATTAAAATAAATATTTAGTTAATTTTAATTTAATATTATATTTAATATATTAAAAGTATTAGATTTTTTATATATAATTATATAATATATAAACTTATTAAGATTCTAAAGTAAAAAGAAAAAATATAATAAATTAACTTAAATTATAATACCCTAATTATAACACATACACTTATATTAAATACTCTTTTAATTAATTAATTATATTAACTAACTCCCTGTTTCTAGGCCTTTTCAGATACTTACAGCTAGGCTTAATTCAGCTGCTATTACTTCTGCAATTTCATATACTTAATTACTATTTCCACCCTATTCCTAATCCCTTTTAACTAATTATTATATTAGTTCTTTCTAATTTCTTAAATAAAATCCTACTACTTTCTTATACCTCTATCTAGTCTTTTTATATTAAAATTATAAAAATAAATATAATTATAAATATTATATAATAAATTACTTAATTTTAATAAAAAGTATTTTAAATAATAGGAAACTAATTATATTTTTAATTTATAAAAATAAACTTTTTTAAAAGAGGATATTAAGATATTTATTTTATTAATTAGGGTAATAACTTTTTATAATTAATTTATTTATATAATTCTAATTATATACTAGTAATATTAATTCTATGAAATTAAATTTATCTACTAATAAGAATAAAAACTTAGAAAATAAGAAGCTCTAATATAAAATTAGGTATTAGAGTTATCTAAGGAAGATTTCTAAGAATAAGCAAAGTAAAAGCCTATAATAACTAGTAAATTAGCTCTAATTAAAGTAAGAATTAATAATTAATCTATTTAAGCTCTTATTAATATTAGCTATAATACTTTTGCCCTTATAAATAAAAATCTAGCTAATTAACTAGCTCTTCTATATATTAAAAGAAAGCTATAATAACTTAATAGCTTTATTAAATCCAAAGAAAAAACCTATACCTCTAGGATTATAGTACTAATCCTTAAAGTAGAAGATTATAAGTAGAGGCTATATACTTATATTATAAAAAGCTTAAAAGAGGATTTATTTCTAAGTAAGCCTTAATTAAAGGCAAATAAAGTTATTTATAATATAATAAAAAAGTATATTACTTATAGAATAACTAGAATTAAGTTATAGTTTACTAGCAAAAAAGAAATCCTAGGGATTTATTAAATATAAGTAGTTTATTATATTATAGCTATAACCTTTATAGCTAATTATTATTACTTATATAAAATATATAATCTAGTAGTATTATTAATATAATCTATTAGCCTAAAAGATATTAAAAAAGCCCTTTAATAAAAGATTAAAGTAAACCCAAGGAAATAAATTCTAGCTATATTACTTAATAAATTCAAAGAGCTATTCTTAGCAACAAAAACAACTAAACTACTACCACACCAACTAAGCATTAATTATAAGATTAATCTATAGCAAGATAAGTTCAGGAATAAACTACTACTCCCTTGGGAACCTTTATACAATATATCTAGAAAAGAATTACTTATCCTTAAGAAGATTTTTAGGGATTTGCTAGATAAGGGGTTTATCTAAGCTAGTAGCTTAGCTACTAGTGCCCTGGTATTATTTATTAGAAAGCCCAAAGGAAGACTATACTTTTATTATAATTACTATATACTTAATACTATTATATAGCAAAACTAATACCCTCTTCTTTTAATTATAAAGATATTATAGAACTTATTTAAGGCTAAGTAGTTTATTAAGCTAGATATAATTACTGCCTTTTATAAGGTCTAAATAGCTAAAGGATATAAGACTAAGACTACCTTTTAGACTTGGTTTGGGCTATATAAGTAGCTAATATATCTATTTAGTCTAAGTAGTATATTAGTTATATTCTAAAGATATATAAATAAGATATTATAAGACTTTCTAAATAACTTTACTATAGCCTACTTAGATAATATATTAATTTATTTTAATAGCTTAAAGAAGGATTATTTAGTAAAAATATAAAAGGTATTTTATACCTTAGTTATTACTAAACTATATCTAGATCTAAAGAAATATAAGTTTATAATCTAGGAGATTAAATACCTAGGATTTATTATTTAAATAGGAATAAAAGTATTCTATAATCCAAAAAAATAGTAAATAATCTATAAGTAAGAAGTATCCTAAATAGTAAAAGGTATATAGAATTTCTTAGGCTTTATAAATTATTATTAGATCTTTATACTAGACTTTATAAAGATATTAGTTCTTCTAATAATATTAACTTAAAAAGGGATTGCCTTTAAATAGGAATCTAATAAGAAAGTAGCTTTTTAGAAGCTTAAGTATAGGTTTTATAAAGCTCTTATATTATAATAATAAAATCTAGATAAATTAATATTCCTTAAAGCTAATTACTTAGATAATATATTAGGAGGAATTCTAGCTTAAGAAGATAAATAAGGCTATTATTAGCTAGTTATCTTCCACTTATAATAGCTAAGCCTAGTAAAATATAATTACTTAATTTATTGTCACAGGCCGAGGCCTGGTTGAGGGATACAGCTGTGCTGTATCCACCTAGATTAAGCTTCCTGATCACTTTGGTAGCAAGGGCACACCAAGGCATATATAATCAGAAGAATGCATTTCTTCTGATCGCTTTTCTTTTCTTTCCTCTCTAGCTTTAGATAGACTAATACAGAGCACCCTTTAGGTTGAACAAACCTAGGACTAGCTCTTTACATTTATAATAAGAAAATACTAGTAATTATATATTACTTAGATACTTAAAAAGTAAAACTATATAGCTATAGCTTATTTACTATTATTATAAACTATAAAAATCTAATATACTTTATAAAATATTAATATCTTATTAAATAATAGAATTATTAAATAGGATAGCTATTAAAATATAATTTCTAGCTTAAGTATTAATCTAATAATAAGGTAGTAGTACTAAATATACTAAGCTATAGAAAGTAGAATATACCTAAGAGGATTAAAGACCCTAGGGAATAGAGCTATTACTTATAATTAATTCCTTAATTAGCTATTCTATAGGATAAAAAAGCTATACTAAAGTAAATTATTTTTTAGGTAGCTTAAATAGAGATATTATAAATAATAGTTTTTTTTAATTATTTAGAGCTATAGGATTTATAGGATTAAGTTATTATTATAAATAAGACTTATATAAGTATATATACTATAGTATAGTAGCAAGAGCAAAGTCTACTATTTAGGTTAAGTCTAAAGGTTTAGATCTTAAAATATACCTTAGATATTAAAGATTAATTAACCTTCTGGAACTAATTATAGGTACTTAATAATAAGATTAATATAGAGGTATTATATATTTATATTATATAAATAAAGTATAATATTATTACTAGAGGTTATTTAGACTATAATAATATAATAATCTTAGTATTAAGGTAATTCTTTTAGCTAGGACTATTATAGCTAGTTTAATAATTTATTATTAATTATTATATATATAAAAGAAGCTATATTTAGTAATAGCTAAAGAAAGGGTTATTAAAGCCTTTGCTAGTCCTAGAATAGCTATAAAGTAATCTAGCTATAGATTTTATAATAGATCTTTCTCTAATAGATAAAGATAAGTCTTAATATCTATAAGTAATAATTAATTAACTTATATAAGCTATTATACTTAAGATTATACCTATAATAAAAGCAAAAGCCTATATAAAGTAGTTCTTTAGCTATTACTATAGATTATATAAAATACCCTGGTTTATTATTAGTAACTAAGGAAGTAATTAGACTAATAGGTTCTAGTAAGCCTTTTATAAGCTAGCTAATATCATATAATAACTTAGTATAATATACTATCTATAGATTAATAGAGAACTAAAATAAATAAACTAGGAAATCTAAGTATATCTATAAGTATATATTTATTATTTATAGAAGGATTAGGATTATTATCTTCTAGTAATATAATTAATACTAAATAACTATAAGAACTTAGTAATAAAAATAAATCCCTTCTTCTTAGAGTATAGGTACTATATAAAGCCCTTTAAGGTCTAGAAAATTACTATAGAATTACTACTAAGTAATAATAAGGCCTAGGCTAAAAATCTACTATAGAAGATTTAAGATACTATAGAATTTATATAGGCTATAGCAATTATAATATAATAGTACTATAAATAAGTAGTAAATAAGAAGTAAATACTAATAAAGAGGTTTAAGATTAGGAATAAGATCTAGGTTAATTTAACTAATTATAAGTCCTTAAGGCCTTATAAAAAGCTAAATTAGCTATATTAGTAATATACTATAATAAAGATAATAAATATATATATATAATAAAGATTAATATATCTAGAGTAATATACCTATAATTTTATATTAATCTCTTAAAAAGAATATAATAAGATTCCTTACTAGAATAATAATAAAATAACTTTTAATCCCTATTAATATAAGTAAATAATAAAGATAAATAGATAATTAAGGAAATTCTATATACTAAGTAAAAGTAATAAAAATAAAATAAAATCCAAAAAGCTCTTATTTAATAGTATAACTATAAAGAACTTACTTAATAGCTAATAGAATTCTTAATAGAACTAGAAGCTCTTAATACCTATAAGACTAAATATAAATTAATTATAGAAGCTAATAGTCTAATTAGCAAGTATATAATACCAAAGCAACAAAATTACTATTTAGAAGAAAGAGGAAATAATATTATAGGCTAAAGCCTAAAGTAGGAATATAACTATATTATATCTATTAAGGTTGGCGGAGAGTAAAACCCTTCTCTAGCTACTAGGGTAACTAGAGCCCATTAAGGTTGTGGAAGCCTAGATATAAAGCCAGAAGGGCAGCCCTTCTGGCTTCCTTTTCTTCTTTTCTCTTTAGCTTTAGATAGACTAATACAGAGCACCCTTCAGGTTGAACAAACCCAGGACCAGCCCTTTACAGCTAGCCCCGCTTTAGCTCAATCGGGCTAAATTGTGATAATATTATTTAATTATTATTATATTTATAAAATATATTATATATAAACTTTTTTTTAAAAATATATAAATATTAAAAAATATTATTTTATAATAATAAATTTATATTAAATTTAAATTTAAAACTTTTTTTAATATTATTTTTAGATTCTAGTAATTATTATACTAATAAATTTAAAAAAATAAATTTAAATAACATATTTTTTAATTTTTTAATCTTAATAAAGTCCTATTTTTACTAGCAAAACACCCTTTTATAATTTACTTTAAAATAATAACTAATTTAATATTATTAATAAATTTATTATCTAAAATCCTAGTAACTACTAAACCCCTATTTTAATCTTAGGTGGTTTATATTAAACCCCCAGGACCTACCCATAGTTTCTAACTCGTAAATGAGTTCTGGATGAAGGAAACGCGTCTTGGATTGACGGACTAACACGTGAATCACAAAAGGCACCATTGTCGCGAATAGTGCACCGTTCTGTTATGATTCACGCGTATTTGAGGCAACTAGCAGAGCCTCGGTAGAAAACGACAATTGTTGAACCTGACAGTCAGGCCAAAAAACGTAGCGTGCTACTCTAATTAGCATAACACATCAAATCCAGTCTTTTATCGTTTCAACAACAATGACGTACGTTTCTACACACGGGTTACGTTTTAACATTCGAGGCCTGTTCTTTTTATCGCGTTTCGCGTCGCGCGTTGCCACTCTGGCAATCACATTGCTTTTGCCAAAAAATTTTTTTAAATTGTTGAGTACTAGGCACACCCCTTCCAACCTCGCTTCGATTAGCGCCCAACCCACCAGACGAAGTACCAACCACTCGTTCACAGGAAAACGTCTCTTGACCTACTCTGTCGGCACTGGGCTGCTATGTACCTTCGGCTTTGTAATTTCAAACCTTGACCCTGGTTCGGTGCATGAATCCTGCTCCGGAGTACCTCAGCGAATCTGACCACACTTGGGCCGCGTTACTTAGCATTCCATTATTATTTGTCACCAGATCTGAACCTCATGGCTCTGCCCGAGAGCAGCCAAGCCACAGCACTCATGAGCTCTGGCTGCATGTCGCCTTTTGCTAATGTTGAATTCTCTGGCGTGTTCTGTGTGCATAGCTCATATCCGGTGGCAATTGCTACAGATGCATAGCCTACTGTTCCCTTTTGTATTTGAAGTCACAGGTGAGAGTTTGAAGTTTATGCTCATAACCCTCAACAATTATCACAAGAGCTGTCATCCTGCCATCTTCTGTGATGGCTCAAGTGAATTTCGAGTCGCGGTTCTCCCGCGCAATGAGGGCCTAGAGCTTCACCTCTCTCCACCAACGATCTTAAATCAGAGAGCCAAGGCCAAGGAGTACGAAACATATTCAAGATCCGAAATCGTTCGTCGCAGGATGTTATTCATTTATTTTAACAAGTTAATGTGCAGAAAAGTAGCTGGGCTTTCTTAGCAGATTCTTATCCAGATACCGTATAATTTTGTGGTTATCTATTACCTAACTAGCACCTCAATCACGATGCCCCCCACCCTGGGGCATGGGTTAAATGGTCGAATCGTTGCTACCTTTGGATTGCGAACATTTGGTAGCGCACCTTGTGAGTGACTTTGTGAAAACCTTGGGTCTCAAAAAGCTGAAGGAGTTTTCAATGGCCCCTGACCATGAAAGTCGGCTTAATCATAAGGCTAGATGAAAAACTTTTTTCTTCTTCTCTTTTTTCTTCAAAAAAAAAAAAAGAAAAAAAAAGAAACTTGGCATTGCCGTTCATCACGCTCCATTATACCATCCTACTTCATGATACTTTTCCTCACCCATCACGACCCAAACAACCCTCATCAGAATGAAAGTCACTATTCTCATAACTTGTATCGCCGTTGGCTTAGCCGCCGCAACCCCAGTCAACCCCATCACTAAAATATTTATAAAAGCTGCAGTTGGCGCTGCGATGGAAGAAACTCCTCCTATGATAGAGGCTGCTGCTATGATGCAAGAAGCCGATCGGGCTGACGATTAGACAAGAAGTCCGCTTCTAGTAAACTTTCTGAGTGTGTATACCTATATCAGATCGCGATTCTTGGAGCTTGTCTAATCGTATATGTGGGAGTAGATTGAACTTGGCAATGCAGATGACCTAATACGGGACGCAATAAGGGGTGCGGTCAAGTTCGAAATTATTCAATCAACGCAATAGTCACGATGCAAAGCCGTCATCGAGTTGGAATGTCGTCGGAGTAGAGTTTCGAGTCCTCCCCATCTCTGTTGTAAGGCGATAGGGGTCTGATTGTATGAAAAAAATCCGCCAATCATTTTTGGAGAATTCTCAGCATTTATTTATCAATTAAAAGGCAAGAGAAATTGCATATTTGTTTGGGATTCATCCTTCGAACTGCACAAGCACAAGCTTTTACATGAAATAGATATTACCCTGACTCGTAATGAGTACGCAAATGTAATTTTCTTACACTATCCGGTTGATATTATACCTGGTCTGTTTTCAGAGCAAGGGTAGAAGCAGTCGGGACCTCAGTGGTCTTGAACTTTCTAGTCGGGGTTCTTTGCTCGAAAAGAAAATCCAGAGCAGCAAAGTCGCGCCCCTTAAACTCAGGAACCTCAAGCCATGCCCAACCAAAACTGAAAAGAGTTAACCCGGCCCAAACGAACGCGGCCTTTCCCCCAAGGTTTGCTGATGAATTTAGTGCTGGTGTCATGATATTTCAAGTTTAAATATAAAGCATACCTTCGTCATTATTTATAAGATAGGGCGTAATGAAATTCATAACCCAGTTCAGCAACGCATTAGTAGCGGTAGCCAGGCTTTGCGTTTTGGCGCGGAGGGTTGTAGAACTGGTCTCAGCACTGAGTGCCCAAGAAACGGCACCGATGGTTGGGGCATATAACAGCTGAGAGAAGTTGACGGCGTATGCGATGAAGTAGAGAGAGGCGCTGGTTGGTACAGTTCCTGCAATACCAATTCCAACGAGCAGCAATCCGTTAATAATGAGCCCGAAAAGTACGAGGGTACGACGACCTAGACCAAGGAGCGTAAGAAACCAAACTTTTCAGAACGCAATCGTGACTGTGAATACATACCGACGTGGTCCATAACAAACCACGAAGCAACGTTACCGAGCATGGCAACACCGAAGCCCGCTAAAGCGAGTTGAAACGTCAACGCAATGGGCAAGCCGGAAATCCCTAAGAAATATAGGGACTGAGCATAAAAGGCAATACCAGAAAATTGTTGGATGATAAACATGCCACAGACAATCCTGGTGCGTCGGAAATTAGCCCCCTGGAAGCATGCCATATAACTAGCACTCTGTTGGACGGAAGAAAGCTCTTGCTCTGCAGCAACAGAGGCAGAGATCTCACCAAGGAGCTGCGAAACATCCGTGCCTGCACTATGGAGTCGTGACAGGCTTTCCCTGGCGTCTTCCAGACGGCTTTTGCGTACAAGGTACCATGGGCTCTCAGGCATGATGATGGCGAAAAGGAGGACGAAGCCAACGAAAGCCCACTGAGATGCAAACATGTCTTTGTAGGATGATTTATCCATGATGTTGAAGCGAGTATTGCCAATTCCAATGGCCGTCAGTTGTCCTGCGTTGATGAACAGGTTAACGGCAGCCGTCATGACGGGTCGAAGTTCGGTCGGTGCAATTTCTGACGCGTACATCGGAGCAAGGGTTAAGAAGAAGCCGAGCGCCACACCGTTGATCTATCAAGAAGCAACCGATATTGTTAGTGATGATAAAAAGGGCGAGAGAGTTGTATGGATTTTGAACGGGGACGAGATAAGACATACAGTCTTCGCCGCAAGTAGGAGACCTGGCGTCTCCGCCGCATACATAAGACCCACACCAAACATTGATATACATGAACCGGTGATGATTCCAAGTCGACGTCCACGGAAATCTGCTACGTAGCCACACAAAAGGCCTCCAATGAGCATACCGGCTGCCGTCATTGCTGACCAGAGGGCGTTCCAGGTTGCTGAGAGGAGTAACTCCCCTCCGTATTCGTAACCGAAGTGCATTTTAAAGCCTGGGAGTGCCGTTGTAATGGTGCTGACGCCTGGTTGAAGATTCTATATTAGCTGATATGGTAGAATGAATAGGTAGCCCGTTCTAAAAAAAGATTCTTTGCATACCAAGGTCAAACCCCCACAGAAAGGCGCTTACGTTGGCACCTAAGCTATAAATGATGATGAATGGATGGTTCTTGAGGTGGATTAGGAAAGAGGTATTATTTTTCTCGTTCTGCTTTTGCTGTTGCGGCTGCTCCCGGGTTGGGGTGACCGTCTGCTCGTACATGGTACTCTCCGGTTTGTGATCGAGACTCATGATTCGATGAATGATGTTCTTGTATCAACTGGCACGATTGCAAATTTGAAGTTCTAGATGGGTTTTAATGGCTTAAAACAGGTTCTATGGGTGTGTTTATACTTTAGGAGCAACCTCCATTTCCCATCGGATATCGTTCCCCACAGGCATCCCATCCCCATGGGGGGTTATACTGGAGTATATGCGGGGAAATAGACTAAGGGTTTGAGGATACTTGAATAACCTGCATATGATACAGAGGTAAATAAACGATCCTTGTCCTACTAGTCTCTATCAAGACATCGTCTGATGCCTTAAGGACCCGCCTCCACCACGCCACCTCCACCTCTTGTCAAGGTTGTTTCCTCTCCACTTCCGCTACTCTACTCCATCATTGGCTTTGTATTAATAACAGACCTGAAGGGATCACCCGGCATCGTAGCCGAGACAATCTGATGCGGCTGGCTGTTGGAGAACATAGCCTCAAGCTAATAGGCGAGGGGAATGGCAAATATCCTCGGTATTTCTTGTTTAGATGGATGTGAGGGGCCAATGCCCGCTCAAAAATTACGTTACGAAACGGATTTGAAGCGACTGCACCTGAATTTCTCCTCAAAAAGTCTGCGGTGTAATATTGCTATTTAACATAATGCAGAAGTGTTTATTCATTCTGAAATTTGCTCTCAGTTTGTCAAAACCTCTGTCCGGTCATTTCTCTGGCAAAAATGCGTCAAAATGGACGCGAAGAAAGTACCAATTCGGCATTGCCAAAGTGATCGCAGCGCGCGAGCTGCTCGATCTATTTTCTGATGAAGTAGCTCGGCATCAAAGCTCTCGGACATCGGTGTCGCTGCGGAATCTCTATCCTCATTGCCCCCCGGTTGCTGACGCCAACGACTGCAAATCCAAAAAATAAGTCCAGCCATAAAGAGAGCGATTGCGACCTCGAGACTGCACATATCAGCTGTGCCATCATCCACTGCATGTAGTGCAATGTCGAGCATCTGACTTGTCAAGACAATCGTCTCTTCAACATTTTCATTTTGGAGCCAGTCGTCGAGTGCTTCTTGGGCGAGGGCTATGTCTTCTTCCGAGCCGGAATGACCCGTGGCAAGGTGAAGGTAAGAGAAGCTAATCTTCATGGCCAAGGTTGCTAAGTAGTACACAAGCTCACCACATGGACTCTCTCTCCCGTCTGTGACTTGGGGGTTGGCGCAATACCCGTAATGGGAATGCCAGTTCTCAAGAGCCTGCAGCAGCCATACTTTTCGTTCCAATAGCCCCTTTCCGATAAATTGGGGGCTCAGCGCCAACACGGATCGCTCGAGGCGATTTGTGTTGAGAGTGGACAGGATCTGTTGATACTCAAAGATATGGACATGCAAAGTGTAAATAAACAATGTACGGCTGAATTGATCAAGCGTAGGGAATGGTAAAACCTCGGGGCTTGTCCCATGAAGCAAAATGGAGTTGATCGTGGTAAGATAATATGTGCCAGGCGGAATCTCTGCAGGTCCAAGCAACACTTTCCATGCCTGAGCCGTCTCGGCGTTCCAGTACGTGTCGGTACACGGGAGAACCGCGTTTACCATTTGTGCCTTTCCAACGTATGCTGGAATATTAAGCAAGGCCGCAAATTGGCAGTCATAGAGCTATGAACTATGTCAATATTTGAAGTGTCCAGAGTTTTAACGCGCCTTACAAATATGCTCAGGCCGAGTCTTTTGTTTCTTTCCATTGTGATCCACTCGTGCCAAGTCTGTGATATCCCGGAGATCCGAGACTTGCCATGTGATTGTTTTTGCGGCACTGGCCGGCAGTCGAATAATCGTAGTCGTCTACAGGCAAGTACCAGGTTACCACGCTCACTATCGGCTCGCTCAAACGCTACCTTGTCTGCACTACTGGTGGCAAAAATGCAAAGGAGTAATAATGCGAACACGTTATCAACATCCTTCATCTAGGATTGCCAATATTAGCTCCAAAACACAAGAAAATGGTGCCCGGAAGGAGGACAGTTGCAAATGAATATTACGCACAGTGGTGACATCTCTCTCCCGCTCAAGCGCGAGCACGGCTCGAGCTTGATGAAAATATTCCAATCCAAATTTGCCATGATTGTTCTGCGAATAAGTTGAGCCAACAAGAATCATGCAAAGTAGCAATAACGGTTTGGCCTTCGACACAGAAAATGTTGGTATATGTATGACAGGATACTGTAAGTGCATATACGAGAAGTACAACTGCAGATAATAATTGGCTAGTTCCAAAGTGGGAAATGAATTTATGTCTGATGAGAGCCCATAAATCTGTTGTAACTGTGCGGAGCCAATCATCTGGACCATGGCGTCTCTTTGTTGCTCGCCAATAGTTCCGACGTCTGGAATAGACCTACTGTTCGAGGAGTGAAAATTCAAGCGCTCAGTGTCAACGGCCTGTGGATCTGGCGGACTGAGGGCCACATCCGGAACTTGGGGTGGTGATGCTGACTTTTCTTTTCTGTATGAATTATGTTGGCCAGAATGATCAGTATATTCCTATGGGGCATTATCAGGCTCATGTTTCTTGGAAAAATGATTGGCGGATATTAACTTTTCCTGACGAGGTCTGGGATGGACGCAGCTGTCCAGTGAGCGCGTCAGCCGGGAAAGTGTTGGACTGAAAATCAAAAACCCATGAGAAATTGGCATCGTAGGCTCCTTGTGGAAAGAAAGAAAATTCAGGCTGCAAGATGTACTCCTCAGACCCGGCAGTGAAGGCCGAGCTGGGTATTGGTGGAGTAAAGAGGTTTGCGGGTGGTGGGACATGGTCAAGTGTCGATTCAACTTGACGTGTCGTGAACGTAGAGCTCTGCGTAAGCGTTGATGTTGAATGGGACAAAGCAGACGGGTTTGAAAGAATTAATCCATCGTTTATCAACGAGGCATTGCTCCCTTGAGAGTTTCCGTTTGGGGTATCGCGCCAGTGGATTTTAAGATGGCGCCTCAACAGATCGCTAACGATCATTACAAAACACGGTCAGCAATTGTCGCATCCTTTTTATCAGCCGAACCACCATCGGAAATTTCTTCTCACTTAAATTAAAATTTTATGACCAAAGAAACTGGCAGAATTCTCAAGTTCAGGTCTTTGAAAGAAGTGGTCACGATGTGGATCTTACAAATCGGGACTTTCTTCGATGGTCCAGACAAGGGAAATTCCTACCTACGACTGAATCGCTTTCCACAATGACACGCGTAGCGCAATTCACCTTTATCTAGAAAGGCCAAGGGTCAGTGTCAAAGGTGACTTGGTGAACCATGTTCTTACATGCAGCCTGATGCCTTGCTAGGTTCTCGACTCGAGAGAAGACTTTGTTACAATGGTCACAGACCAGACGCGGGCTAGCGGCTGGTGAGGCCGAGAAGCCAGGAGACTCACTCTCATCCAATTCGCGCGGCATTGAGAGAAAAGCGGAATGTGAGCAGAGGTGAAAGTGGAGGGAGTGAGGTGGAGGGAGGGAGGAGGTGGAGGTGTATGAACAAGTGGAGGTGAGGTGGAGGAATGTGGGGCACTTACTGCAAGGTGGCTGAAAGGTTGACTATGCTTCTAAAATCCCACCTGGTTAATAGCGCCAAAGAATGCATGTGGCAGAATTTCTTAATGCACCATCTGCGGGAACAGTAAATTTTCAGCTGGCACATAGCTCTTATAGTTTAAAGTGTATATAAGAAGGGGCATCTAAATGTGCATTCCCAGCTTTTGTATGCAAACCACAATGCATAACTATTTGCATCTCATCCCTGGTCTTCTCAGCTTATATTTACACGTCACGATCTAATGAAGCTTTTCTCCATCATATAAAAAGCCCCTCAATCTACATCAACAGCATTGTTATACAACTTTAATAATTATTCTCTTGTCTCTATACCGCCAACACCTTCCTAAAGGCTTTTAATGTAAACTATTCTGCTTTGGCTAGACCTTAAACATCCCTTGGCAAAAGTTTTGAGTTGGCCTTGGCTGACGGACATGCTCCAAAACACCAACTCCTTACAAAGCCTGGCACCTTTGACGGTGACTAACCAAAATGTTACGTACAATTGCCCCACACACAAAATGCACAGGTGTCAACATGATGGGAAAAGTTGTTTAAAATACCATATGTATGGGCATCACTTAATCTACTCAGCTGTCTTCTTTAAACTCTCCTAATCTTTTACTATCCACTTACTTAACACGACTGCATCCGTGTCCGTCTCACATTCTCCATTTATGAATCAGGTTCAAATAGATGGGCGTTCTCAGTTGGCGATGGCGGTCCATGATGCAGACTCAGATATGTCACGGAGAAGGGCTGTGGTCATTATTTCATGCATAACATGCATAGCTGCAACTGGCAACTTGCTGGCTGGGCTGTTGACCGTTTGCATTCCGGTAATTGCTGCCGATCTCAACATGGCACCCGAGCTTCAGCTCTGGCCAGTATCTGCTTTTGCGCTAGCATGCGGCTGTACGCTTCTGCCCTGCGGCGTCACGGCAGATGTACTAGGTTGCAGACGCGCGTGTTTACTGGGCGCACTTCTGCAGGTGGCATTTGCCCTGGGCTCTGGGTTGACCCAAACCACAACACAGCTAATTGGCCTGCGGGCCGCTGCAGGTGTAGCGGCCTCGTTTTGCCTGCCGAGTGCCGTTGGTGTCGCTTCCAGCAGCTTTCCTGCCTCAAAGCATCCGCGCCTTCGCAGCGCTGCATTTGCCGCTATGGGTAGTGGTCAGGCTGCTGGCTTCGGGCTGGGTCTCGTAGTTGGTGGTATTTGTGCTGATACTATTGGATGGCGCTGGGGCTTTTATGCCACAGCTCTGCTGAATGCAGTTGTCTTGGTCTTGTCACTCTGGGCATTGACGGTCCATTGAGTGTAAATTCACTGAAAAGACTTGCATGGGACGTCGACTGGATTGGCGCAATGCTTGTCAGTGGGTGCTTCGCGCTGGTCTCATATGAGCTGGCAGTTGCTACCACACTCAATGCCAAGCAAGAGATGCAGAAACCTTTCAACCTTGTGCTTCTTTGCACAGGGTTCGTTCTGTTGCCCATATCCGCCTTCTGGATGAGACGGCAAATGAAACTTGGCCGCCCAGTACTGATACCCAATTCACTATGGGCCAATTTGCCTTTTACGGCCATCTGCGCTACGGTATTTCTCATTTGGGGCGCCCTAAATGCTAGCGAGCAGCTTATAACTTTATATCTGCAAGATGTGCGTGGAGAATCTGCCTTGACTACATCCTTGTACTTTTTACCTGCACCAATTTGCGGTGGCTTGATGAACATCGCAGTCGGTGTATTCCTGCCATACTTGAGACCTTCGCTTGCTGTACCCGCTGGCTGCCTCGTAAGCGGTATTGCGCCGTTACTTCTCGCCACGTTATGCCGCACTGATGGACCTGGTTACTGGGGTGCCGTGTTCCAGGCGACAGCTCTGAATCCCTTGGGTGCAGATCTTATTTACACCATAGCAAATCTAGTGGTTACGGCAGCATTTCCTGCAAACACACAAGCAGTTGCGGGAAGTGTATTTAACATGATAGCTCAGATTGGGAAGAGTGTGGGGATAGCAACCTCGGTCGTTATCGTGCGCCAGGCCACTGCGGCGATGGATGAGGGTGACTCTAGGGAGGCATTGCTGCAAGGATATAGAACTGGGTGGTGGTATAACTCAGCACTGGGTTTTGTCTCGGTTGCTGTAAGCTTCTGGGGACTGCAGAATGTTGGTAAACTGGGCAAGAAGAGGGATTGATGCGTGAGGTTTGAAATAGTTCCATCTGAGTTGGCTTTCACACTAGGTTTCTCACCGTTTTTTCTAATTGGTAGTTTTCATATGGGATTCCTTTGCTCCCAATTTCTCTCCGCTCTCGCATTCACAACACGTTCGTCCCGCTCTAGCTTCAGTTGTCATGATGTTGCGCATGAGCAACTGGCTGGCTCCACCTCCACCTCCACTCTATACCCACCTCCACACTCATCTCCACTCATCTCCACCTCCACCTTCTTTAAGCAAGATCCAACATGCGTGTGCATGATGTGCAATGGTTTTACCTAGCAGGGTTTTTACAAGCAATACCGGCAGTTCCCCGCCCAAGCTAATATGCAGTAAAAGTAAAATAAATAAAAACTAGAAAACGGACAAAATTTGGCCGAGGGAACCAAATACCATCACATTAGACCCCAGCACCACACCTTGAGGCCAGTTGAAGCATCATGAGCCCCAGGGACACTGAATACGCAAACCCCATTGTACCTGGGTTTGCACCTGACCCTTCAGTGGTCCATGTTGACGGGACATTTTTCCTCTGCAATTCTTCCTTTCATATATTTCCGGGGTTGCCCATTTATGCTTCCGAGGATTTGAAAGAATGGACCCATATTGGTATGTTCTCTTGGTACGGTTAAGCTACAAAGCTATATTTCGTAGATCTAATGGCGCATGGGGTTTTTGATAGGAAATGCGTTGAACAGACATAATCAACTAGAGTTAAGCTGCGCATTCACTGCCAAGGTACCGCTCGATACAGGATTCTCCATGGTTGCATCCATGGGTGTAGTCGCGCCGAGCATCCATTATCATGACGGCACTTTCTACATCATCACCAGCAGGATGGCCATCATAGATGGCGAATGGGGACTTAAAAACTTCATTCTGAGCACCAAAGATATTTGGAGCAACGAGTGGAGCGACCCGGTATTCTTTGACTTTAACGGCATGGATGTGAGCCTCTTCTTCGAGCATGGCCGCAGCTATGTACAAGGAGGCTGGTCGCTGGGACGTGATAAGCAGCCCATGACCACGATCTACCAGGTCGAGATTGACATCAACACGGGCATATTGTTGTCCGAAGCCAAGGAGATATGGGGTGGGTGGGCAAAGCACGATACCGAGGGCCCTCATCTCTACAAGAAGGATGAATACTACTATCTTGTTGTAGCCGAGGGTGGCACTTTTGAGCACCACATGCTGAGTGTCGCCAGGTCCAAAGACATCTGGGGTCCTTATGAAGCATGGGAGCACAACCCCATGATGACTGCAGATGGTAAGGACGAGAATATCCAGAACATTGGGCACGGCGCCCTCTTTCAAGATCTCGATCAGCGGTGGTGGGCTGCTGTGTTAGGTGTTAGGAAACAAGAGAACGGGACCCTTGGACTCGGCCGAGAATCATTCTTATCACCAGTTGACTGGCCAGAGGGTGGTTGGCCAACAGTGCGGCAGCCCAAGATGAATTTCACAAGAGAATACAGCCCGAAGCTTGCCAAAGTCAACGTGCCATTCAAGACTCCTGCGTTTGTCGAAGATGTTTATATCCGTCATCACGATGCCTTTCGTTACAGCTATGCTGGCGACGGCAAAACTATAACACTTCTGCCAAGCCGCGCCGACTTTACCCACCCTGTAGAAACTTGCACGTTTCTCGGTCGTCGGCAACGTACTTTAAACAGCGAGGCTTCTGTCCGTCTCCATGTGTCGAATAAGGCCACTGGGAAGCCTGTCGTTGGCGGAATCGCACTGTACAAGGACCCTGTCCGGTTTGCAAGCCTTGGCTACGACGTTGAGAGCAACTCGCTCGTTTTCAAGATTCATAATTCCGCGACCAATCTGTCAGGCTTGGTTTCTCGTCAGCTGCCTCAAAAAATCAAGCAGGTAGCCTTTCGTATCACCGCTACATCTTTCCGGTATACCTTCGAGGCAAAATTAACTTTTGTAGAGGAAACTGTGGACAGTGAGAAGTATTGGATTGAGATGGGAAGCGTAGATACCCGCGCATTAGCGGCGAGGGACTATACAGGCCCCATCTTTGGCGTTTTTGGGCATGCTCAATTGGATGATGGACTTTCAGTACCTCTTGTTTTTGAAGGCTTTGAGGTCCGGGCCCTTGACGGATAAATTAAACTACATGGCGCAAAAATGAATTATCAAAGGCAATATTGGCCTTATTGACTAGATATCGTTAGCCACAAGGCAGAGGTATTGGAAACTTGATGTCCTCTAATGCTTGCAATTTGGGAATCCGATTACTTATAATTTAGTCATATACTTGTGCAATCTATGATAATGTACTCCAAGAGAATTATTGCTCAGGTGTATTTAAAATATACCTTCTCCTTCCTCAGATCATCAACAAAACCAACATTTCGTCGATTTGGGCCACGTACTCTTGCCCACCCAAGACGAAGACACCATGCATGTGGCCGCATGTCCCCTTCGTAGTGCTGCCTTAGCCTAGTCTTGGCTACTCTTAGCAGCATCAAAAAGTCATGCTTGAAGATAGTTTCATTACCAGTAAGCATGATCCCATTGCGTATATTTATACGTTTAAGTAGACAAGTTCAGGATCACCAACACTCATGAATTCATAATTACATCCAGCCGTAAATCTCTTCGGCAGTAAAGACATGAGATAGTAAAATTTAGACCCTATGAGATTATTCAAAATTGCACTAGCGATTGTTGGCTGCCATTGGTGACGTATTTCGCTTGGTACGCTCTATCATGGTGATTTGCTAAACAAGGTTGTAAAGTGTCAAAACGGCCGCGTGATCTGATGTCCACTCATTATGTTGACAGTCCGGCAGCGGCTTCGGCTCTCCCACAACAACGCATTGTGACTCTAGAGGCTCCAATCCACTACCCTTGTGATAGATAAAATCAATTCTGTCCTGAGGTTCCGGCGCTTGATGGCCCCAATTCCACGGTGTGACGGGTGACCAAGTAATACCCGGGACTTTCACTGGGTCTGGATGCAGCAGGCGAAACGAGTCAATGAGCCCCTCCTTCTCTGGCAACACCGACGTCGGCCATGGGACGTTGCAGAAGCCGCCATGCTCATCTTTCACTTCTTCAACCCAATCTAAATGGGAGGGCGCGTTCATGTCACCTGTGAATATGACGGGAATTTGATCAGCCTGCTCGAGATAGCATTTCATCCCAGCAAGAGCTTGTTGCATTTGCGGAGTGCGGCCGGACTGGGCCTCGCGTTCCAGGACTCTGTGTTTGGACATGTGATCGTAGCAAAAGTCGTATGGGCCGTAGGGAGTATATCCTAGGTGCGCATCGAAAAGGTTGACCTGTTGAGCTTGTCCATCCAGAGCGATTCGTACGCCGATCGCGCGGTCTGGTGGGCTTACTGCCCCGTAGACCTCAGCAAAGGGATACTTGCTTAAAATGCTAGTATCGCCACCGCTTGCCCAGTGATACCACCCAAGCGCGCCAGCAAGACGCGGTGCGTGTCTGCCTGACTGATCTTCCTGGAGGCCGGCGATATCAGCGCCCGAGGTGGCTATGAATCGGACTTGTTTTTCGTGGTAGTTGTTGACTCCAGTGCCGCCATTCCACATATTCCAGCTCAGAACATGGAGAGTTTCTAGCAATAGGAAACCTGCTGGACGCACGGGGATGAGGAAGTTGGCTGTCGCAGAAACACCCTGGGCATCGGTTGCACAGACGGAAACGTTGGCATCACTGGCGTTACAGTCTGGCGTGCCTGAGAGAACGCCATTAGGGCTGATGGAGAGCCATTCTGGGCTCGAACTACCGATGGAGAATACAAGAGGGTCACGGCCGCCTTGGACAAAGCCGCCGATGTCATGCGAATAATAATCGCCCTGTCGACCATTTGGCAGCCTAACGTCAGTGGCGATGAAGTCGGTGCTTCCTTTGATCTCGCGGGGCAAGACAACGCTGAGAGGTTCAGCGAGCCACTTGTACCCGTCGGTGGCCAGGAAGAAGGCGGTATATCGACCGGGTTCCAGGCGAGATGTATCTAGGTGCACAGTGCCTCGGGAATCAGAAGCATACTCCCAGATAAGAGATGGATAGTGAGAGCGTTGGTCAACGGGGCCGCCCACGTCTTCAAACCAGAGACCAACCCAGTTGCTTAATGCAGGCCATTTCGTAAAGTAAGAAATCGTAATTAGAGGCTTGCCTTTCACCAATGATAGCAATCCTTCCTCTTTCGTTGGAAGATAGTGGATTGTCATGATGGAGTTGAAGATGCAAGCTTTGAGAGGCCACGAGTGGTGATGTCCGGTTGTTGATCGAGAGGAGGAGGCGGGGTAGCTGGCATGCCAAGCCACAACAATACCGTCCGAGCTTCCACGTGTTGGCGTGTTTGAGGTTGAAGATGCTTTCCCAACTCACCAGCCACTTTTAAGTTTTGAGATTGATCAAATGACACAAATTGATGTAAAATAGATCGGTCGGAAAAGCCGCGGTCGGGCGGATGAAGTAGGCTTTCCATTTCTAGCCCATGTGCGCGTTGACACTCCTTAGCCCATGAACGAGACGAAGTAGAAAAGATCTGACTATCGCCGACCCTGTAGAAGAAGCACTTGTTTAGAACCAAGCCACCAGGTATAAAATTGACCTGCACAATGCTCACCCTCCTGGCGCAGGCCAAATATTTGTTTGGTTTAATAGCTCAGCTGGGAAAGCAGGCAATGGAAAATGTTTGTCTTCCGGCTGTGCAAATGTGAATATGAATATGTGTGATTTGCGAATATTATTGACAGTGATGGACGCGAACTCATTATAGCGAATTGTCCGGAGCTTCTATTAGGTTGCGTTGCATCTGGTTCCGGCATTGCCTCACAGGTGAGCGTAGCAAATCGCCTTCTGGTCACCTCTCGGCCTTTGTAGAAGATCGTGATAATATGATTTGGGATAGTATCCTGGAATTTGAATGGGAAAATATACCGGACCCATCCTCGTGGGCTGACTTGCTCAAGTGGCTTGAAGGTTGCAATGCAATGCCAAAGCATGTTGGGCTGCTAATATCGCTCTTCTTAGCACGATTCTCGACACTGTTTTTGGTCCTGGCTATATTTTTGTTTAATGGATGACAACCACCGGGCAAATTGAAGCAGGAGGAGAAAGGAAAAAACTCCGTGCAACCCATCACGGAGGAGGGAGATCTACCAAAATCGCGGGGGTGTGACATAGAGCCTTGGCACTAAATCCCTGGAACTGCATAGTTTTTTGCCTGATGCGACTAAAGTGACATGGTATCCGGATTTTGTTTAAGGTGTATATTGAGCTGAGAGATAAGTACATATACGAACTATCTAGGTTTCTGGCGTCCGGAAAATTGTGGGCTGACCCGTCTCAAGTAAGCCCCACGGGAGGAGAGTTATTGTAGCACGTAACAGCCCTTAGGAGCCTTGTACGGTGGGCCAAGCAGTCTGGCCCCTGTATCTTTCTAGAGTATTAGGTCCTGCTTAATAGGTGCAAAGAAATTTATGAAAGATTGTGGTAGGGCCAAGGGCCATGAGAATTTGACGTGGATTCTACTCAGATTTTTGGGAATAAACCTGGATAGAATCATGTAAAGCCACCAAATTCATTACTGCGCAATTGGCTTTAAAAGATGACTCTGTAAATAGCTCTGAAGCTAACGTAATCTATGGATTGCGTGGGATTAACAAACGAGTAGCACCGCCTGACATGTCTACCATCTTCTCACTCAAGCTTCAATTTCTCAAACTGCTCAATTGTAGCCTCAAAACCAGTTGCCTCACTCTCTAAATCAGCTAATTTCTTCTTATCAGCCTCTTGTGTCGCAATGGCGACCTTCTCTACGTAAGCTGGATCGCTGACAAGCCTTCGCTGCTTCTGAGCAGCGTTGCGGGCCTTGTCCAGCTTCTTTGTTGCTTTGGCAATTTCCTTGTTTAGGTCGACACGACCCTTGACGTGGATGAAGACAGAGACGGTGCTGGACACGATGAAGGCAACACAGCCGACGGGGCGGGCGTGATCCGGCGAGATGATGTCAATTTTCATGGAACCCTTGCCGCAGAGGGACCGGATCGAGGATTTCTCCTCGGAAACGGTCTTGTGCGACGGTGCATCATGGGCTTGGACGAATATCTTTGCCTCATCTTTGGGTGCATACTCAGCCATCAGAGACCGGATACCTTTAGAACAACCCAACACGACGTCGTACGCAGCTTCGGCTTCTGGGTTCTCAAATTGATGGTCCCACTCGGGGTATTTGGCAACCATGATGCTCTTCGTTTTATCAACTGGCCGCCTAGGCAGCCTCTGCCATAACTCCTCCGTAACGAAGGGAAGGAATGGGTGAGAAAGGACAAGAGCCCCTTCTAGGACCGAGTAGAGTGTTTGGAGCGTTGAGTTTATCTGAGCTTCGGAGCCCTCGTGGATGAGAGCCTTGGAATTCTCGATGAACACATCGCATCTGGGCAATGGAACAGTTAGTCTAGAATGACAGCGTTCTGTGTTGGGACGTTGCTTACAGTTGAAAGTACCAGTAGGCGTAAACAAGGTTGGCACTTTTCATAAAATTCCTCTGCTCAAGGGCCTCAGAGACCCCCTTCACAGCCGCATTCATCTTGTGGAGAATCCAGAGCTCTGCCAAAGATTCATTTCCTCCAAGAGCCCTCTCCTTCGCGGGTACAAAGTCCTTGACCGTCTCAAGCTTGCCGATCACATACTTGCTGGCGTTCCAGATCTTGTTGCAGAAACGCTTGTAAGAATGGATGACATTGACATCGAAATTAATGTCACCGCCGCCAGTCGTGTAGGTAATGAGGGAGAAGTGAAGGGCATCTGCTCCACATTCCGGAATGCCCTGTGGAAATGCTGTCTTCTGGTACGCGGTCGCCTTCTTTATTTCGCTTGGAGCAATGTTACCCGTGAGTAGCTTATCATGAAGAGACTGGAGCTCGATTCCTCGAATGACGTCTAGAGGATCAATGACGTTGCCCAACGATTTACTCATCTTTCTCCCATCAGAATCGCGAACTACACGCGGTTAGCTCATCGTAAGTCACAGCGATCTTGAGTTATGGACTTACTCAAAGAATGGCAAAATACCTCAGAGAATGGAACCTTGCCCTGTTTGTCGAGAAAGTGCCGTCAACAATGTGTACAAGATGACCATACAGCAAACTGGTACTTACGGTGAGCTTCAGACTGAAGAAGATCATACGGGCAACCCAGAAGGGACTTTAGGGTTCCAAGTTAGCGTGTGCTTTCTATATGGATTCTGCTGATATTCTCTGTGGACATGGTAGGGTGAAACACTGATATAGATAGTTCTGTCCAATGTTCGCATACCGGAAAAACTTACATGATGTCCCATCCGGTCTCTAGGAGGCTAGTAGGGAATAAACGAGATAGATCAGGAGTGTCGTTGGGCCAGCCGAGCGTCACGAAAGGCCACAGACCAGAGCTAAACCACGTATCGAGGACATCTTCGTCTCGAACCTAGAGCGCATGTAAGCGTCCGAGCTATGCGCCGTGTCAAGTGGTCGAAACATCAAATCGTTTATCTGGAAGCACAATCGCTTAAAGATGCAACTAATCCAGATAGAAGAAATATATAAGAGCGTCGACTTACTAGTTCGAACCTTTTGTTTGGCCACGCCTTCTTAGCCTTAGCCTTAGCTATATTTGAGTCAGTTTTAGATATTCATAGCAAGATTAAGGGTGTGACAACCGGACCTTCTTCTTCAATTCGCCCTGCAAACCACCTGTTGTCAGAAGTTTGCTCGCCCTCCTCCCCTTCAAAGCGGACATAATACACAGGACACTGATGTCCCCACCACAGCTGTCTCGAGATGCACCAGTCACCGACGTTTGACATCCAATGGAGGTAGTTCTTCTCTGCCGACTCTGGCTGCATCTTGATGTCTCCGTTTTGAACCGCTTTGAGCTGTGAGACAGGCATCAGTAAATCAGAAAAGTCATCACAGCCGATTGATATTTGATCTTACAGCATCTTCTGCAAGGCAAGACATATTCACCCACCACTGCGGTTTCATGATGGGCTCGACGACATCCTTGGTTCGCTCTGACAAGGGAACCGTCATGGGGTTGTCCTTCTTGTCCACGTAAAGGCTAAGTTTCTTCAGATCCTCCTGGATGGCGTATCGAACGTCAAATCTTTTCTGGCCCTGGTAGGGACCGCCATTCTCGTTGATTAGTCCGTCATCCGTCAAGATGTTTATGAATTCGAGTTTATGAGCCATGCCCAGATTGAAGTCGTTGGGGTCGTGCGCCGGGGTCAATTTGACGGCGCCTGTACCGAAGTCGCGGTCGACGTACTTATCGGCGACAATTGGAAGCCTCCGGCCTTTGATAAAAGGATGAAGGGCAAATTTGCCAACAAGATGGGTGTATCGAGCATCATCAGGGTGCACAGCGATACCACTGTCACCAAGCATAGTTTCAGGACGAGTTGTCGCAACCTCAATAGTCTCGTCAGAGTCCTCGATTGGGTATTTGAAATAAACAATAATCCCGAATTCGACTTTCCTTTCGTAACCTGGAACGTTAAGAAGTGTCCGTCCTGTCAATTCCTCATTGTCAACCTCAAGGTTGCTAAGAGCTGTCATTAGGGTGGAATCCCAGTTGACCAGACGGTTAGCTCTATAGATGATACCCTCTTCGTAGAATCTGACAAATACATCTGTGACAGCTGCTGAAAAGGTCTCGTCCTATCGAAGGATCAGTGTTCGAATCATCTCAATGGCCCAATCACTCAGCACGTACCATTGTAAACGCCTCTCTACTCCAATCAAGACTGCATCCCATTTTCCTGAACGCATTGTTGATCTTCTGATGATACTCTTCCTTCCAATCCTGGACGAGTTCGATAAATTTTGCTCTGCCAAGGTCATGCCTAGTCTGTTTCTTCACTTTCCAAAGCATCTTCTCGACAACGCTCTGTGTTGCAATACCTCAAGACCTGTCAGATTATTTTGCTTGGCGAGGTCACATATGAGAGTACCTTACCAGCATGGTCACATCCAGGTAGCCATAAGGTGGTCTTGCCTTTTTGTCGGTAGTAGCGGATCAACAGGTCTTGCAGTGAGTTACCCAAGGCGTGGCCCATACTGTTGAAGTTAGCGATCTTCAGAGTAATTATTCGAGGTGTGAGCTAAAAAGACCTACTGTAGAGCTCCCGTAACATTTGGAGGCGGTACGACGATGACAAAGGAGCCCTCAGGTTTGACATCACTTTCGGGTGTGAATTGCGGCTGGAAGAATCCCTCCTTCTCCCACCAAGCATACCACGCCGACTCAACAGCGACAGGGTGGTACGATGAATAGTGAGGGTCATCAAAGGGCTTGAGGCGCTTCTTCTCTCCTACGGGGGTGTCCTCAAAGAAAGGTGGTAGGATAACCTCAGCTTTTTTTACCTTTTCCTTCTTCTCATGGGTCTTATTGGGATTGGCGGCGGCTGCTTGGGCACGGGAAGCTTTCTTCTGATCGAACTTTGCTTGTTTTTCTGCCTTCTTCCGTTCCTTTTCAAGTTCCTTCTCTGTCCTGAGTTTGGTAGTTACAGTGTTGCTGGTGGCCAGGGGCGGATTGTCGCCCTGTTGTGGGCTGTCAGCAGTGCTGGCTGCTATGTGATAATGGTTTATTAGCTATAGATTGGAGGGCGCTTGTGGCTGGACTCACTCGAACTTCCCGGTGCGTTGTCTGTCGCCATCGTGAATGTGTAAGATAATGGTGAGCTGAATGGCGTTAAGGGCATGAAGGGAGCTTTAAAAACCAGCCCAAGAAAACAAGAAGCGTTCAGTCTCTGAGTCAGACCAGTGTCAAGTAGTTATCGGAGGGTTAGTTTGAGTCATAGGGCGCTCCAGCCACCAAAACGTGGCGGTATGTCAATGTGGCTGAAGTTCAAGAGACTGACATGTATTTGAATAAAATAGACAGTTAAATCAGAGATTCATTGGAGCTACTTCTAATTCATCGCTTGGGTGGTTTGGTCCACAGTGCGACATTTCTCCAAACAAAACCTAGTTTTCGTGTTCCTGGTCTTCCATCGCTCAGCGCCGCCACTCACTTTTCCCCGCATCTCACTTAGCTCCACCCACCAAATCCAATCTGGGCTTCACTCAATCGCTCCATCACTACAAAAGGAAATGGATTTAAACTTTGTGTGTGACTTCTTTCGTTACTGGTAGTTTGAATATATATGTGGTGCTCGCTATTTCTCCTCGTTGCTTCGATTCCGTATTGCAGTCGCTCACAACGAAAGGTATTTCATGCGTGTTTTCCTAGGTTTGAAGAATTTCGCGAAGACACAATTTCTAGGTGACTGGGGTGGAAAATGTTCTGCTCTGTTCCAAGATGATTCAAAAGGAAACCAAAAAAATGATGAGACTGGGACTCGAACCCAGGAGGATTGCTCCATCAGGAATCTTAGGTTGTTAAGGTGACCTTAACCTGACGCCATAACCAACTCGGCCATCTCACCGAAGGGTTTTCTTGGGACCTGCTTGCGATATCCACACGTTATACCGTAAGCGACTCATCAACTTTGGAAAATGGAAAACAGCAATAGGGATAAAGTACCCTAGATTTAACACTCATTAGGTACTAGAGTGTTATAAGCAAGCGAGCAAGTGGCATGCCCGAAAGGATTCCTTGACAGAATGCTATGGTATAACGAGAATTCTGAAAGCAACACGCCACAAAACTTCCCCACCATGGAGACCACGTCCATGAAATAAAAATCTCAAGGTACTTTTCTTGGTCAACGATAAAAATCGGCCAGCATATTAGAGAATCTGCGTTTGACGCATCGCGTGAACTAGCCGATATGACGCCGGATCAGAGCCGGCCAATCTCCTTCAAATGACTCAGCCCATTCCCTCCATTCCCCTCTTGTCATATACGGCTTGGGATATGCGATTTCCATCCCCTTGAGATGAAATTCATCCTCCAGTCCCTTCATCAAATCCCACGGGTACCCATCGCTCTTCCTTCTTGGCTCTCCAGGCTTGAAAAGAATGCAGAACGTTCGGCAGGACGATGCCCTCTCAATGGCCGCTTGGACGAAGTCTCGAACCCAAAGTTCAGCATCCATACCAAAGTGGTGCCATGCTTCTTTGCCGAGCTGAATACCGAAATCCCAATTGAATCGTTTGAGATTGGGAGCGAGAATCAAGTTTGCGTCTTGAGCGCCACGCTGCAAATCTGTTCTCATATTCCATCTCGAGATCGTCAACTCCTCTAGGGCTATGAAATCATTTAGGTCAAGCATTATGCCGTCGCTACATTTTGAAATGTGACCAATGTTCAAATGTCGAAGTGTGCTTTGATGCTTCAATAGCATTGAGCGAAACATAGGGAGACTCAGATCCTCGGCTATGTAACGGGATCCAGAAAAGTGGAACCTTGAAAGCCGCCTTGGCCACTGCAAGAAAATGCCGAGGACCTGAGGGGAATCGGAATAGTCGGTTACGGATATTTCGGAAAGGGTTGCGTTCTCAGGTTCCTCATAATATCAGTCAGTATCCAAATTCACACATAGTAACTCAACCAGGGACCAAGAATTAATGTGGTACATACCTCAGTATCGGGAATTATGGACTGCACATCGTCATTGAAGCTACCACCAATGTCCAACTTGTTTAAAGAAGACGAACGAAGTAGTTCCCTGATAGGTAGGATGCCAATGTCACAAATGTTACGCCAAGAAAGGCGCACATGTTGAACAGCAGTCATGTCTTGCAAAGACTTGTGAACGAGCGCTTGGGTTTGCTCCCTGTGCCTCATGCGAGTCTTGCCCACAAGTGAAAAGCGCCTTACATGATCAAATCTCGATATGAGGTTATGAAGCGGAGCGAAATCGGGGCAGCCAGAGTCTCCCAGGTTCGGGTACAGTGTGATTCTCAGATCTCGACAGCATTGGGAAATAGACGGATTAGTTTGAAGGGCCTTGTAAATTATTGTAACATCAACCTCTGTGGATTCACCAGCCGCTTTCAGCTGGATTGTATGGTAAATGAAAGGTACCAGGATGCGGTAGAAGCGCTTGCAAGTTCGAGCGCAAGTAATAGCAGGCTTTTGATCGAACTTGTGAGGCGAATCAAAGCTGAAGTCCAAACTTGGTTCCGGCAACAATGGAAATCCCAGCTCGAAAATGCTGATCAAGATTTCGTCGGGTAAATTAAGGATGAAGCAGTTTGCATTGCGGTGAACCAGTGTGGTGCAGCCGTCATGTTGTGCAGCATCACCCCGCGAGTCGCCACGCAAATCACCATCCGTAAATGGCTCCCGCGGTTGCTCCATTTGGATTCAAATACAAAAATGAATTCTAGCTGGGCTAAGGGAGTTGGATTCACAAAGATGCCACCTCAGTTACTTCGTCTCGCGTGATGTTTTCAAGCATTTTGCACGAGGCGGGGTGGACCCACAATGATAAACGTGGCCGCACGCGTTACGAGTCGCGCTGGAGGGCGACCACTGGCCTCATTGGTAATAGCTGTTATCCGTACCGGCGATCACAAGCATGGCGGCTATTGGCTTGCCGTTCGGTGAGGTGGCAACCAATTGGCGAAATAGGAAGTACGGGTCCTTGCAACTCATACAGGAATGTTTCTATAAATATGGAAATTAAATATACATAATTGTTTTTAAGGAAGGTTTCGTATGATTATTAAAAAAAAATAAGTATGTATATTTATATACTTTCGAATCAATCCTATTGACTTTTTAGTGTCGATGAAATGATGAAATTGAGGTTCTACGAGAAGAAAAATAGTTTCATAGAATTATTTATGAAAAAGAAACTAGTGCCATGCATCATCATCTAAAGGATCAGAACCATTGCAGCAGCGGCAACGTTCAAGATAAGACAACTATCTCTTAGACTTCCTTCTATAGCTCCACTCACGATGACCGGGGTCTCCGCGCCATGGGTGAATCACCACCTGGAACCAGCTTGGCGGTTAACAGAGCCGAAGGCTCAACAAGGCTGGAATCCTGCCCTCCCTCCGTACCAACATTCTTTAACTGTCGCCAGAGGTCGAGTCACTAGACTTGGAATGATCCGAGGTCGAACCATCGACACTGCCATTTCAACTAGGCGTAGATGCGCCCCGGCAGGTGGGACGGCACTACCTTGCGGTCCCGACTCCCGACTCCCAACTCATTGTTATTGACCTCGTCGGATGTTCTGGACCTTGTGGCCGGTGTTTCCTGCAGGTAAGGTAGTCATGCGCCATTCCGTCCTCCTTCACCATGCAAAGACTGGCGCCGTTTGCCAACCAGCTCTCCTCCTCCAGCACCACTTTGGTAGCTAATTCTTTTGCCCGCTGTTGAAGCCCTGAGTGAGATTTCTCCCATCAGCCTTTAGTGATCCTCATCACTCAACTTTTTCAGGGGCTAAAAATGTGACTACGACGGCATGTGGAGCTCTAATCCGCGACAAAAGCACTCTCTTCAGATCTGAGCCCTTAGCGGTAATTTCAGGGCTTTTTGTTTTAGAAATATTCTTTATCACAAGATGAGGGGGAAAAATGAATGTCATGGAAGAGCTTGATTTTTTCTATCTAACTGACCGTAGGTCAGGCTTTTATGGATGAATTCAGTAGTGACTGTTAGTGACTGTTATCTTCGGAAATGACTGTGCCGATGATGATGCTACTGATCTCTTACTGTTAGGTCCGGCTTCTTGCTATCCGGCGTTTCGTGGCGTTGAGATGAAATATGATAGACCTAAAATGTGACATTCTTTTACAAAATTTACTGGAAAACAGCTCTCGCCGTTGACGATTGGTTCACTTTGACCACCATGCTTAGCGCTATCGCGGCCCAAGCCCATGCCAGGTAGGGAACCGTACCCAATGGAATGGGCTGAGATATGTGGACCTTAACGCCTCACAATATTAGGAATTTCCTAAAGCACTTTTAGCCAATGGAAATACTCTACTTGCTTCAAGTTGCCGTCATCAAAAACGCCTTGCTTTCATTCTACCTCCACATATTCACACTAGCAACCGTTTGCTGCCTTCTTTGGGGTACCGTTGTTATAAATAGTGTTGGCGGTACGTTGTTTGTGTTTTTATCAATTTTATAGTGCTCCCCAAGAAGCTAGTTTGGGCGAGCGGGATTGGGGGAGAGAACTGGTCATGCTTGAACGTGAATGCCCTTACTTTGATGAATCCTGTTATGAGCGTGGTCCTTGATTTTTGGATAATATATATTATCATACGGCAACTCAAAAGTTTGCGCTTAGATTGGAAGAAGAATGTTTGTGCGGCCATGATGTTTTCCGTGCGTGTGTTGTATGGGGTCTATCAGTACCTCTCACCTCAGGCCGAGGTACTAATGTCATTGTAGTGTAACAATTGTGAGCATTCTCCGCCTCCGATCGCTTATAAAATTTAACTATAGTTCTAGAAACCGAACCTGGGCTAGCAGGATGTTGCAATGTTATCTATTATTGAAATTGACCTTGCGATAATTTGCATCTCCATGCCGGCATTCCGCCTGCCCCTCTCACCAGGATGATGCAGAGAAGGGGTTGGCTCCACCACAAAATACTGCAAGTGATTCCTTCGCTGATAGAAATCAGCTTAATAGACATAAGTTGCTCAGATCTATGACTCTCTGACATAAAGTTTGACTCCGCTCAAGAATGCGACGTGGATAAACGACGCTTAGCTTTGTTCAGTCTGGCTCGTCCCCGCACTCACCCCTGCTAACGATAACCAACGGGTGGATAAATAGCAGCGTAAATATCATCATGGGCGTAGCACACGTCCCCCTAACATTGTGGAGCAGCATTGGCATCTTCCAGTTTGAGAAATTTTACAAGTCAACCCCTATATATATCTTAGCCCCATCAACCAATCTTGAGGCAATCCTGAAAATCAGCGCTCCTGAACAACGATTGGGATTGCAACTCCCATGTCCTTAGCTCGACGAGATAACGGTGGGTATACAAACAATTCTGTGCACCACCAAGCGTCTAACGTGAGAACAAGGTTGTTATCAATGTTATAAGCGACGGCTGAAGTGCGACAAGGCGGAGCCTACATGCCTAAAATGCATCAAAAAGGGCATTGACTGTTCTGGGCAGGGCGTACGCTATCGATTTAGTAATCAGATGAGATTTAAACAGACAACGTTTGATATTTCATCTTCGACGCCTTCAATACCGTCAAGTGTGAAAAAGAGCCATGGCACTGGTCGAGCCACCCGGGTCCAAAAACAGTACCAATGGGTCAGTGTGGGAGGTGCTTCAACCAGGAGCAATCAATTGCCCCGTCAATTTTCAATGGAAAGGGACACTGAGCGCTTAAATATAAAAAACGGCCCATCCGCTCTTACCGAAAACGACTCCAAGAGTCCTGAAGACATCAACTCACTCCCATCTCGCTTACCTCTTTGGTCTTCACTGAACGAATTTATACATCCGCAAGCACGAATGCTCTTCAGTTATTGTATGGATTTTGATGTTTCATCAGAGTGCACATACTAAAAATATGGTAGACTCAGAATTTGTCGCTCCAATCATGGTTGTGTTTGACTCCGAAAGCAATGGATACAGAGATATCATCTTACAGCTTGCTTGCCGTGATGCAGTTCTCCAACGAGCTGTCTCGGTCACAGCAACTTTTCACATGGCACAAAAGACACCAGATCTGCGACACATTGCGGAAGCAGGACATCATGCAATCATCGAGAAGTTACAACGAGATTCTCTCCAGTCCCAGCCACACGAAGTCTTTAATCACTTTACTCTGGCAACAGTTTTGGTACTTTTGGTAGGAGAAACCATAACGGGTGCTAATAATTACGCCTTCCTCCTAGAAATTCTGGATTGCTTTACTAAGGTACTTGGAATTACCGTTCACCTACCCAACGAACTGAGCGGATTCTTCTGGCAGCAGATAAGGATGTGAGTATATGCGGTAAAAATGCCAGGCACGTCAATACTAATTCAATGCCTAGGTTCCAACTTTTCGGGCTTCCTTTAGCAGATGAAGCTAAAGGCCTCCAATTGCTTGAAGCAATACCTACGCAATACTTTGAGTTTATGGCATATCCTCACCTTGGTCCAGATACAACGCATTATCAGATCCTCAATCTCATTCGAACCGCGATACAAGATGCATGTGGTCTATACCGACGCCGTGTCCAATCCACTTTGTGCCAAGAGGAATCAATCCATATGGTGGAGCAATTGCGTCAGAAAATTAGTGGAGTGGGATTGGACTTTACCGGCGCGCATGCGCTGGTCTGGACTTGCTTTATCGGTGCAGCAGAAAGCATCGTGCCGGAGCACCGGTCGTTTTTCTCAGAGTGCTTACGGTCACTTTATCAATTGACTGGCTTCGGTAGCATTCCTGCTGCTTTGCGGGCGTTAGAGATGATATGGGAGTGTAAGCCGCATCAAAGATGGACCAAGGTGATGACGAATGATATGTCGATTCTGGTGATGTAACACAGATATGATGAATAAAATGAACAATATAAATGATAAGTTATTTACCCTTCTCCTTGGGCTCCCTGCATCGCATGGAGTCGTTTAATTTTCTTTGTCCTAATGAACACAACAGTCGTGGTTTTTTAGGGTCATTCCGACATCTGAACCGAATTATGGGACTTTGCACAAACAAATGGCTTGCGCGAAATGGGCGGCGTCAAAACACTTAAAACATGCTACCTGAGTGTGATTCGGGGCAACTGAAGACATTATCGACGTTTTCGAGACGTCTGAGCAACATGACCACAGGAGATTGTTGCTCACTCACCTAAGCGATGACGTTTTTTTTGGCATTACCCTACCCCACCATATCTGATTAACCCAAAATGAAATTTTTCTGAGAAAATACGGCGCTGTGATTGGACTAAAACGCTGAAACTGGGTCTAGATGGGTCGATGGGTAGTCGGTGGTGGGCAGCCCCACGTTACAGAAGGCCAGGGTGGCTGGGTGATATTGAGGATCTGGATGTGCCATGCCAGATGGTCAAGTTGAGTTTTCTCGAGAAATTTCCGTGTTCGGAGGTGGGCTGGAAAATTCCTTAATCGCAGGGTATTGTTTATGACTTGAGGTGGGTTGCAAGAACGAAATAAATTGGTCGTCATGTCCGCCAACATACCTTGGCTAATCCATCTCTGGGTCATCCTGTATATTTCTCGGGCCATTGTATAATCATTTCCTGTTCCGGTCTGTACCAATGTCTTCAAAGGACGGTTTTACCTGGACACAAGCCCAGGGCCTCAAGCCCGGTGTTCCGTGCATCGGGGCTATCAGCCCACCTACCAACTTGTCAAGTGCCGACTCAAATTTCGATGTGATTGTGGTGGGTGCTGGATACTGCGGCCTGACCGCTGCTCGCGATGCTAGCATTGCCGGTGGGTTGCCTAAAAACTTACCACCGATTATATTCAGTTTACGAGGCTCATTAGTAATAATATAGGCTTGAAGGTTCTGCTAATTGAGGCCCGAGATCGAATCGGCGGTCGCTCATGGTCATCCGATATTGACGGCTACCCATATGAAATGGGAGGCACGTGGGTGTACTGGGGCCAACCAAACATTTGGCGAGAAATTTCAAGATATGGAATGCAAGATGAACTTGAGATTTCTTATGACTTTTCTCGAGGAATCAACAAGTATCTCTTGGTGAGCCCCAATGGCACCCAGAGGTTTAGTCACGAGGAAGAGGTACCGCATACAAATAAAATTGGCCGTTCCCGAGTTGCTAATTTCATCTATAGGATAAGCTTATGCAACAAGGGCTTGAGAAGCTTGTCAATGTTGATGGTGTTCACGCGCAAGATACAGAGATATTTCCGCATAGCAGGAAACTCAGCCCTGCCGCTGTCAAGTACGACCGCATGTCCGTAGCAGACCGGATCGCCGAGATTCAGCATGACCTTACTCCAAATGAGCGACTCTGTTTGGAGGCCTTTGTACTGCTCTGTAGTGGAGCAACTCTAGAGACGACGAGCTTTTACGAGTTCTTGCATTGGTGGGCATTGTGCGGATACACATACAGAGGCTGCATCGAGTACCTCGCCAAGTACAAATTCCGCCGTGGCCAGTCGAGCTTCGCGATCCGCTTTTTCAAAGAAGCTTTGGCAACGGGGAATCTCAAATATGTCTTCAATTCCCCAGTGGCTTCCATAAAGAGCCACCAAGGCGGAGTCGAGGTAACAACACGAGCGGGCAACAAGTTTAAAGCTCTGAAAATGATTAGCGCTATACCCTTGAATATTCTTAACGCTGTTCAATTCGACCCGCCGCTGTTTCCAGGCAAGCAGGCTGCGGCAAACATTGGCCACGTCAACCAATGCACCAAGGTTCATGCTGAGATTCTCGATAAGGACTTGCGATCTATGACGGGCATCAGCTATCCCGGCAATAAACTTTCATACGGTTTTGGCGATGGCACTACCCCGGCAGGAAATACTCACATCGTAGCTTTTGGCGGAGAGCACAATCACTTTCACCCGGATGAAGACATTAGCAAGACTCTAGCTGCATTCCAAGGATTCGCGCCTATGCAGATCCAAAGATTGGTCAGTATATTCGCTCTTATGTTACTCCTGCCTTTCTAATTTTCCCGCAGGTCTTCCATAACTGGTCCAAAGATGAATACGCGAAAGGAGCATGGTGAGCAACCCTTGTATTTATCAATCGGCGCTGCAGCGTGGCTAATGTAAACAACAGGTTCTTCTCGAGCCCAGGTTTACTGGCGGACCATCTCCAAGATATGCGGGCTAGCCAGGGAAATATTATTTTTGCTTGCTCTGATTGGGCCCTGGGCTGGCGTAGCTTTATTGATGGTGCCATCGAGGAAGGGACACGGGCAGTGGTGGCTGTTCGAGCTGCCCTGGCTGATAAAGCACGGCTCTGAGTAAATAAACACATATTTTGTATACCAGCAGCCGCAAGGTATGAAAATCTTTGGGCTCGTGTAGACAGATGCAGCTTGATAATTATTGAACTTTCTTACTGTTTGTTTGCTCATTTTTCATCTTTGGTCAGCTGTCAAAAACCACCCAGAGCAGTGATTCTATGTTGTACGTAATCAATGAAAAACAGTTGGACAAATGGTAACAGCACCGTGATCAAATTTCCTGTGCCAATTTGCAAGCGATTTATCACATTTTTAAAATTCTATGAGCCATTTCTCTTTCGTTGAGAGCGAGCCATAAATTGCATAGCTGAGAGCTCTGCCAGTGCGCGCAAGACATCGCCACATCGCTCCAAATTAGTCTTAGTGCAATTGACCCTCGTTGATGCGATGCGTAGATCAAACGCCGAGATGATCCAATATTTGCTAGCGAATGACCTCACCTTTCGGGGTAATTAGGGACTGACTCCGAGACGCCACCCGTGAGATTGCTCTGCCGGCGAGCAATGATGTGGTCCAACAGGAATGAAGAATCCAATTTAGCTGCCCGACCATTTCCCTAGACTCAAATGTGTGTGTGCCGTCCCCAGTTTACCCCATTTTCCCCGCCGGAGCGTGCCACCCTGACCCACGTTGGGTCGGGACGCGGCCCCGCTGAATCAGGGCCAGGAGGGACTGCTTGAGCTTTGGGATTCAACATGAACAAGCAAGCTTGAAGCAATTTCATGGCAGAAGAAGCGAAAAAGGCAAAAGTTTAGCCGAACACCTCAATATATCCAATACACTCTCAAACTTGCTGGGTCCAACTATGGCTTCAGGACGACTCGACGGCAAGGTAGCCATCATCACAGGCGGCGCCTCGGGATTCGGCAAAGGCATCGCAACCAAATTCACCCAGGAAGGTTGCAAGGTGCTCATTGCAGACCTCTCTGAGCAGGCAGGCAAAGAAGTTGCGGCGCAACTGGGTTGCAGCTTCAAGAGAGCCGACGTGACCAAAAAAGCGGACTGGGAGGGCTTACTGAGCGAGGTGCTAAGTTTGTTTGGCCACCTCGACATTGTGATCAATAACGCCGGTGCCACGTACCCCAATAAACCAACTGAGGATGTCACGGAGGATGAATTTGACTTGGTTATGAATGTCAACGTCAAGTCTATCTACATCTCCACGTCTGTCATCCTGCCGTACTTCATCGGTCAAGGTCGCCCCGGGAGCTTCCTCCAGGTGGCATCAACCGCGGGAACGAGGCCGAGGCCGCGGTTGACCTGGTACAATGCTTCCAAGGGAGCCGTTATCACTGCGACAAAGACTTTGGCTGTTGAGTATGGCCCAAAGCAGATTCGGTTCAACTCAGTCTCACCTGTCGTGGGAAGCACGGGCATGTTGGTCTCTCCGTCTCCACATTCACATAAAGGGCTTGCTAACCGTAAAATTAGGACGCATTTATTCATTGGAAAGCCGGATACACCCGAGAACCGCGAGGCATTTGTGTCTACAATCCCGCTTGGCCGGCCATCTACTCCCGCCGATGTCGCAAATGCTTGTTGTTACCTCTCAAGTGATGAAGCCGCCTTTATTACCGGTGTCAACATGGAGGTGGATGGAGGTCGATGTGTTTAGGGAATTGCGTCAGGAACAGAGTTAATAGCAAATTGAACAATTGTGACAAGGATGCATGTTTTATACTCACTGTGTTTCGCGAGTCAATCCCGCTCGTCATTGTTCTACTGGCTAGTAGACCAGAAGCCGCTAATGCACCCCAATATCCGCCCCCACATGACCTGAGGGGGAGAGAATAGTGACTCCGTTCATAGCATTTTTCACCGTCAATACCTTCTCACAGTTTTATGTGCGCATTGAGGTGTCTCCAGACCCTACGGGAGTATGGTATTGGCCTCACGATTCGGACATGATGACGCCTTCGGCTCAAAACCCAGACTCGGTGCGTTTTGTTTTGCTTACACTAGAGCTTCTGCAGATGCTGATAGTTACCAAAGCAGCCGCCTTCCCGACCAAGATTCTCTTGCAATCTGTGCCATCGAAGTTTCAACCGGCCCAGTCACCTGAATCGCCATAATTTGACCCATCAGCCACCGTCCAGTCGAAAGACGATCCCATGTCTCCATTGCGACCAAGCTTTTTCGAGAAAAGACGTACTTCTTCGCCACCTACGGGGGACCCACAATATTTATGTTCAAACCAGCTCATGCCAGCAAAAGTCGTGCAACAGATGTGTTCGCCGAAAGCTCAGATGCAACAGAGCTGTACCGTGCAATTCATGCGTTGAGAGCAACACATCTGAATCGTGCTATTACCCCTCTTCTGAACAGATTTACAATACTGGATCGCAGGTACACTACCAAAACCATGAACAGCCTGCCATCTGGAATCCCGCTAGTGAACCGAGATTGACGCAACCGGACCTTTGCACACTCACTGCAGAATCACCAGAGACCTCATCGACGATGAGCCAGTCTTTCGACCCATTAATTCTGGATTCTGGCGGCATGAGTCCCATCTTCACAGGAGACCCTACAGTTTCTGTTTGTACCCCGATGTTTCAATCCTCTTTGAATAACGGAATAAAATTTGATTTCCGATGTAGTGGGTTCGACTGGCTGGACTTTGATATGCCTGACACGGGGCTCACCACGAGTTTTGCCGGGATTGATACGAGATTGTTTGCTCCCGTGTCTACGATATCTGTACCAACAACTGAAGACATTCCATTCGGATTACCACAAATTCGACCAAACGGTACTGGGTTGCCTTGGCCATTCGAGCAAGGACAAGAGAAAGCCTCTGCAAGATATCCTCTGCCCTCGCTCTATGAAGTCCTGCAGAGGATAGCACAACAAATGCCAGGCAATAAATCACCTGCTCTTGAAGGACTAACACAAATCCTCTCTGAACAAAAGCTCCCACGATTTGTGGATGTAATGAATCCGAAGATTTCCATGGGTATGGACTTGCTCAGACGGCTTGTTGATGCCTACTTTTCCGTCTTCCAGCTGGTTCAGCCGATATTTCATCGCGCGACATGGCGCATAGCAGAATGCCCTACCATTCTGCTGGCTACTATGGCCTGTTTGGGTGCTATACTATCAAATGAGCCCAACGGGATTGAACTTGCTTCTTCTATCAGTGAGTTGTGTAGCCCAATAATCAGTTGGATGGTGAGTGAGGTCCCAGTTTCTATGTAGTATATTATTGATCTTGAAGTAGGGGGTGGTGGATACAGCTAATTACTCCGATATTCGGTATCTTGCATCACTCTGCTTACATCAAATATATTCTCTTGGGTCTGGAAACCGGCAGTTGTATCAACATGCGGACAGAACTCGTGGTGTATTATTCGGAAGCTTGCGAGGGCTTGGATTGCTAAGATCAGGACCCAATGTTCAACAAGGCGGTGAGTTGAATACCTCTATTTCCACTAGCATGGCCAGTTTAGAAGTGCAATGGCGGCGTTGGGCGTCCAAGGAAGAAGAATCTAGGGTGGCTTGGGCATCGTTTGAGTATGACTGCAGCTTGTGTACACTCACCAGTCGGCGAGGTGCCATTGACTTGAGCTCCCTCCCTCCTAATCTACCCTGCATAGAGTCACTGTGGGAGGCGCCTTCAGCTAATGCATGGGCTGCTCTCAAATCTCGATTGACTCCATCTGCTCTTGGAGTCTCAGTATCAGCTGTAATCGGTTCTGCAATAACTGGGGTTCCACTGCCAGAACATGTTTCAACGTGGGGAAAACGACTTTGCGGCCAAGCTATTGGGCGTCTCTTATGGGATCTTAAGCAACTTCAGCTTCTTTCAAATATGGAGTATTTTGGGCTTCCCGTACTTTCTACAGCGCAGAGCCAGTCGAAAGACCTGCTTCTTCAAGCTCTGGATTATCTATTAGAAACTATGAGTGATCCTGTTTCAGTGACAGATCTCGTGAGCTACAAGTAGGTTATAACATATCATAAGACTGAAAATCACTGACAGAGTGTAGCATCACTAGCCTTTTGTGCCACTATTCGCATCTCTACACAGCAGGCGACATCATGGACATCATACTTTACATCGTCCAAAGCGTTGTTTCACGGGGTTCAGACCAGGAAAAAGGCATTAACCTAGCTCGTCATAGCCTGTGTTCTACTTTGGCCAATGACCCTCAAAAAGCACGAATGCTTGCTTGGCATGCCGGTCAGATAATTGCTGTCGCCAACGAATACTTGGTATCAGCTCCGTGTGAGATAATGCGAATATTTATGAGCTACATCTTCATCGTTGCTTTCGTGCAGCACTACCCCCGGTCACAAGAAGTGAGGAGCGGTACCAGAGTACGACTTGATACTTTAAATCAACAACCGGAACAGAAAAAGTCTATTGAAAATTGGATCCGAAACGGAGGGTCAGCCAGAATCGGCGCCGCTGAGGACATCCTCGCTGAGGGTTCAATCGGGATGATAGTGCAAGATGCGCAAGTAATGCTGCAAAAGTTGCGATCTTGGGGGTTGGCAGACAAATTCTCAAAGATACTCGCGAGCTTTGGAAGTAGTGGCAATTGACATCGACGTGTTCGTTAAAAAATGGCTAGGCAGTTAGGGGGACTGCTGACACCACCAGGCATATTCAAAGGCGAACTAGCTATAAAGAATTCCCACCTTCCCGATTCCTGGCATTTGCGACTCAGATCCTCTAGATCAAACAACTCACCAATGGGAAGACCCCATCCGGCAATCAGATACTCATGCATAAACAAACCTTCCACCTGGCTCCCGTTTAACCTCGAGTATGACTTTTGAGGGGGATACACTTCGAATGAGACGGCATCACCAGCCACTGCCGCAAATCCTTCATCCCAGATCCACCTCAGCATCTCTTCGGTCCCTTCGATACCAGCGTGCTGAGGATTTGAACTTTGTGCATACGCAAGTCGATCACTGGCAGTCATCTGGTTATCCCACTCCTTGGTCAGACCAATCCGCACAAACAAGATATCTCCTCTTTGAAACTTTGTACCCTGATCTTCGGCAATCTGCTTCAGCACACTAAGGGGAACGGCATGGTCAGACAAGGCGCTGTAGCTGATGGAATTCTTTTGGGCGTAGGCAACATAATCCAGCAACACTCCTCGCCCGCAAATTCCTTCCTTGGCCCAGTACTGAATGCCGATTCGAGTATTAGAGCGGTCTGATATTTCCACGGAAGTTGTGCCTCCATAGAATAAGCGCCGAGAAGGGTTTTCGGGAATGGGGAAGGGCGCAGAAAAGTGTCTGAGTCCGTCCCACTGGGAAGACTGCTGAGGATTGAAAATATAAACATCATCAAATCCTGCTCCGCCAAGCAGCGACGTGATATGATGCTGTGTAGGTGCGCGGTTGAAATTCGCAATGTCTAGCTTGGTGAGGTCCCAATTAAGACCGATGCGCTCGCCAGTCCTAATACAAGACCGAGCAGCATTGGCGACGATTTCAGGGGTGAGAAGAACTAGCCTTCCCAAACCTTCTTCTCTTGTGCCTGACTTTGCTGGCCATGCTTTTCGCTTGTCTGGGAGCTCGTGAAATTTCAAGTTGTGGAAAGACTGCAGAGCTCCGTCCCCGGCTATCTCCTGAGTAGATGCCATTTCTGTGAGCAATGTTTGGCGAAGTTGGTCAACGTTCTCAGTAATAGAACCAAATTTCAAACTTCTAAAATGGCGTTTAAAGTACAAATTTTTTTTTTTTCACCTCTCCGAAGGAGTTCAAAAGAAAGAAAAAAAACTTGGCATCTGAATGTCTGACCTAAGCGCCATCAGCATCCACCTCCTCCAGCTTGGGTGGGGCAGCACGGAGAGTGCCATCTGCAGGATTTAGGTTGAGTCACACGCGGCGGAAGAGGCTAGATGGAGATAAATAGAACCGGTATTTCATTGCGTACCCTAAATCGACGATGAACCAGTCTTGGCACCTGGCATTTGCCGAATTAGTGCCAGCTGGGAACTCCGCAGAGGGCCGATCCGCACGAAGCATGTCACTGATGTGAACAAATGGCAAATTACATGCTGCAAAAGTGCATTGAATACCATAGATTGGTGATGAAATTGAAGGTTGTCTAGGGTTATCTGCCATACCTGCTAAAGCATGTTCTCTCTCTCCACCTTGGGACATGTCGGCCTGACTGATCCTACTTAATTGCTCTCATGCACCCTCTTCTCTTCAACGGTTTCAGTCAGTCTACCCTCATCCTTGACCATTGCTGCTACATCCTGGGTCTTGAGAAAGTCATCCAGCTCCTTGCGTTGCGAATCAGTGATATCATTTACATGGACTGCAACGTCGTCGCCAAATCGGGCCGAAATTTCCTCCAAGGACAACTTGGCGGTTTCTGGGAAGAAGAAATAGACAATGGGGATGTAGAAGATACACCAGGCGATGATGACCAAGTAGTACTTCCACCCAACTTGATCAATCCCGATTGGAGCCGTCTGGAGCAAGATGATGGTTGAGGCGAATTGTCCGAACAAGGAAAAGCCCATCCCAATCGGTCTGATTTCTGTTGGAAAAATCTCAGACACGTAAATGTACATCGTAGTATCGCACAAAGTTCTGCTTCAAATTAGCCCTGCCGGTGAGATTGGATGCATGGAAAGTTTGCTCACCCCTGAAACGCGAGATACAGAAAGACAAAGAAGACGCCTGCAATATTCCCGGCCTTGTTCGTGGTGCCTCCGTACTCGGCAATGCATCCAACCAGTCCAGAAGTCGTAATCAGGCAGCCAAACAAGCCAACCATAAACATCCATCGTCGAGAATTGATCTTGTCATGAAGCCACGCACCGAGGGGGTTGTAGATAACACCGGCGGTGGTGAGCCACAGGGCAGAGAGCAACAGGGGAATGGAGCCGGTTTGACCAAGGTTGGTGTAGAGGATTACAGAGTAGTTGTTCTGGTACAGAAGTTCAGTATGCTCCCAACAGCCTGCACAACTCAACTTACAATGACGAGCGGCCCCGCAAATTCAGCACCCCATTGGGTGAGGAATCCAATGATCATTCTCTTTCGGTAGCTTCTTTTCTTCAATACAGCCGTCCAGGGTGTGCAACCCATGATCTTGAGCTTCTCTGTGTCCAGGGCAATCTGCATCTTGACCTGGTACAGCTCTTCTTTCGCCACGAGATCATCCAGGTCATCTACAGACTTCCTAAGAGCCTGAATAACCCTCCATGCCTGTTCCACCTTGCCCTGTTGCAGTAGCCAACGCGGGGAGCGCGGAATCCAAATGCTTGTGATAAGCAGGACCAAGGGTGCAAGGCATTGCACGCAGAGAGGGAACCGCCATGCAAAGGAAGGATGCTTGTCCGTCGCAAAGTAGCATGCGTATCCAAGCCAACCAGACAGCATGTATCCAAAGACTAGAAAAATGGCATGATGGCCAACCAGCCATCCTCGCTTATTGGGAGGAGCCATTTCTGATAGATACATAGGACATGCTGTGACCAGGACCCCGACGCCAAGACCTGAGATGACTCTGCCTACTTGAAACATGCTGGTTTGACATTAGCATCGTCAGACGCATTGCAGAAGCACATAGCCTACGGAAGATTTGCTGCACCACCTTGAAGTGCTCCGCCGAGTATGCCACAGGCTGCACCGATTTGAATAGAGACCTTTCGGCCCAGAGCAGTCGCCGCCCACATGACAAAAAGGCTTCCCACAGCACCGCCAGCGCTGTACAGTCCATTTGCGGTGGCAATGGCCTGCGTAGTCCTATCGCCATAGCCCGGCTCTCCCTGTTCAGGAAGATCGAAAAAAGAGTACCATCCCGGCTGACCAATAGTACTACCAATAATCGCAGAACAGTATCCATAAGTCTAGATAATGCAGGTCAGTGGCCAGCATCCTTCCACACCCATTGCCCAAAGCAAACAAACTCACAAAGGAGCCAAACGCGACCGCAATCGTCACGCGCCTGTTGTAAGGGCTTGTTCGCGTATGGTGACCTTGAGACTTGATTTTCAATGACATTGTAAAGCCTTTGCCTCAATGGACAGAAAACCTCACAAATGCATGGCAGAACGTCATGGTAAAATACGGCACAGATGCTCTAGGACAACGCCAACACAAGCCATAATTATCCTCGCCAAGGCGGTCCCACGGATCTAAGATCTCAGCTAAGGTAGCTTGTCTTGAGGCGGAAATGTTCCCACAGAGCCATGCAGCGTCTTTTAGGGTGATTGGCTGATGGGTCCGAAGATCGCTTCGGAGCGTGCCACTCATTCCCCGCATCCCCACCCTGTGCCGCTTCGCGATAAAGAACAGCTGGACAACTGACGAGCGGAATGATTCACAAGTGAGCCGCGTGACTTCTGTCTCAGGACCCCTTGGGAAATTAATACCTACCCAACATACTTGCGATGCGAGGAGCTAGCCGACACGGTAAAACTACCTGAATACTGCCGGAGCTCTGACATTCGAACGCCACCATGCCAACCAGCCACACTAGCACGCTCCCATTTGAACTGGCTGACAAAGGCCTTGCGCAATTCGATTGCCAAGTCAATGGACACTCTGTAGTAGCAAAATCGGGCAATAGGTTTGAAGTGGTAGACCCGGGTACGGGCAGAGTTTGGACGAGCTGCCCGGACTGCGATGGCGCTGACGTCGATGACGCTGTGCAATCTTGCCATGACGCATTCAATTCGTACTCTCAATGGACGCCCCGACAGCGAGCGCAGTGTTTGTTAAAATGGCACCAACTCATCATTGAGCACCGCGATGACCTCGCCAAGCTTCTCGTCTTCGAAACGGGCAAACCTCTGGCAGAGGCATATGGGGAAATCGACTACGCAACGACTTTTACATGGTGGTTCGTCGGCGAGGCCGAGCGAGTCCAGGGAACGACAATCACATCTGCCATCCCAGGGCGCCGCGCCTTCACAATTAAGCAACCTGTTGGTGTCGTCGCCGCCCTGGTCCCATGGAACTTTCCCATCGCCCTCACGCTGCGCAAGGCTAGCGCAGCTCTAGCAGCTGGATGCACCATGGTTGTCAAGCCGTCGCCAGAAACACCAGCAACCGCCCTCTCACTTGCCCGCCTGGCCATACTCGCAGGTTTTCCCCCAGGCGCGCTGAACGTCATAACCACAAGCCTCGAGAACACCCCTGCTGTGGCAGAAGCGCTGTGTCTGCATCCTCTCGTAAACAAGGTTACCTTCACAGGAAGCACGCGCGTGGGAAAATTGATTTCCGGCCTCTGCTCAAGAAACCTGAAAAAAACTACACTGGAACTGGGGGGCAATTGCCCCTTCATCGTATTCGATGATGCCAATCTTGATCAGGCGATGGGACAGCTCATGAACCTGAAATGGAGACACGCCGGTCAGGCTTGTGTTTCATCAAATAGGGTGTACATTCAACGCGGCATCTACGACAAGTTTGTTCAAAATCTTATTCAGAAGACGGCACAGCTGAAGCTCGGGCATGGTACGGAGGATGGTACCACTCTGGGCCCTGTCACAACGCCTCGAGGATTGGAAAAAGCAGAGAGTTTAGTCAAAGATGCAATCTCCAAGGGTGCAAACATTGTTTTCGGAACCGGCGAACGACTACATACGTCTGTAGATGCGCAAGGTTTTGCTGGGTATTTTATGGCTCCTACAATTCTCTCTGGCGTTACAGACGAGATGCTTCTCAGCCAAGAAGAGATTTTTGCTCCTGTTCTTGGTGTATCGGTTTTTGATACTGAAGAAGAAGTCATCCAAAGAGCCAACAACACTAGCATGGGACTAACGAGCTACGTGTTCACCAAGAACGTCGACCGTCTGTGGAGAATGTTTGAAAAGCTACAGGCAGGCATGGTTGGATTAGTAAGTGATCAACAACGGTAATACGGTACTGGGCTAATTTTCCAATTAGAACACTGGCAATAATTCATCCGCTGAGGCTCCATTCGGAGGGATCAAGGAAAGCGGGTCCGGCAAGGAGAGCGGCAAGGACGTTGCTATTGATGAATTTATGATTGTAAAGACTGGAACTTTGACATTGGAGGATTCGTAATGAAATAAAATTCCTGCTTTCTTCTCGAAACTACGATAGTGTGAAATTTTTATCTCCACACCATCTTTGCTCGCAGTCTGCACTCTTACCCAGCGGATTGCAATAGCATCACCGGTCAGACCAGCCCTTTTGTCTGCAACGTTGGCTACCACATCCAATTGGCCACCTGTCAAATCGCATGTGCAACGTAATAAGTCACGGCAATCCACAAGCGCGATAGCCATTGCTCATCCAAATGACCTTAGACCTCATCATGGTTGGCTCTGAGTATCTCATAGTCCCAGTTTTGCACAGGGAAGATTTGGACAGCCCGGGGCCTAGTTTGCGACAGCTGATTAGCTTGATTGATGGACAAAAAGGTATAAATATGTGGCGCTGCCTGGGATAAAAAGCAACTCGCCATATTCTCTTCGTCCTTACTTCTTGTCTTGCTAAATTCTACATCCAACCTATCGCTTATTTCGGTTTGCAAGCTTCTCGTTTCAACTCCTCATCATGGCAGACATTGAGGCGGCTTCGGGACAAACGACGAACCCGACCGGGTGGATGTATCGCACCGTACGCATCGGTGGAATAAACATCCCTTATTACGCTTCGCCTTTGACCCAGATTCTTCTCGTCTCGGTTACTTGCTTCCTGTGCGTTAAGTCCCGTCGCTTTTCCCCCGTTGACCTCATCCCGACTCATCCAACAGCTGCCCTGGCATGTTCAATGCCCTCACGGGCCTAGGAGGAGGCGGTCAGTTGAATGCAGATGCTGCAAATAAATCTACAGTAGCCTTGTTCACGACTTTTGCAGTCGTGGCTTTCTTTTCGGGGTCCTTTTGCAACATTATTGGGGTTCAGAAAACTCTATTCTTGGGAACACTAGGGGATGTTAATCTTATCGCATCACGATGAATCCAGATCTAACAGATAGCATAGGTATCCTCTCTACGTGGGTTCATTTCTTTCCTACAACCACAACCAGAACGAGGCCTTCGTTATTGCGGCCGGAGCTGTCCTCGGTGTCTCTGCCGGCTTGTTGTGGACGGCCCAGGGAGCAATCATGATGGCGTATGCTACTGAAGCGCACAAAGGGCGCTACATTGCCATGTTTTGGGCCATATTCAACGCCGGTGCTGTTATCGGTGGGTTGATTCCCTTGATTCAGAATGCCACCATGACGGGAGGCTCAGTGGGAGACGGTACCTACATCGGCTTCCTGGCTCTGACTCTTCTTGGATGTCTCGTGGCCCTTTTTGTGTGCAAAACCGAACGTGTTGTTCGCCCAGATGGCTCCAGGATCATCGTCACCAAGCAACCCTCCTGGATGGCTGAAATTATTGGAGTCTTTGCCATTTTGAAAGCTCAGCCTGCTCTAATTCTATTGTTTCCTTTATTCTTTGCCTCAAATTGGTTCTACACCTATCAATTCAATGTCAGTGTATTGAATATTCATTCAACATTTGGTGTGTTCTGACCCTCCATCAGGGTGTAAACCTTGCTCGCTTCAATATTCGCACACGATCACTCAATAATCTGATGTATTGGCTGTCGCAAATCATTGGCTCCTATATTTTCAGTCTTCTTTTAGACACACCCCGTTTTGAACGCCGTACCCGTTCTGTGAGTGGCCTTGCAGCAGTCTTTATTCTTACCATGATCACCAGGGGCTGCGGGTATGCATTCCAGAAGGGTTACACTCGCGAGTCAGTTCTTAGTGGTGAAACCGCCCCGATCGACTGGACGGATAAGTCATTCGCAGCCCCCTTTGTGTTGTATTGGTTTTATGGCATGTGTGATTCTATTTGGCAAACGTGAGTCACTGTTTATCTCTTGGGCATCTCAAATGTTCGACTGACACATTCTTTCAGGTATATATATTGGCTTATGGGTGCCTTGTCCAACTCCAGCAGTCGACTGGCATACTTTTCTGGAATGTACAAGGGCTTGCAGTCAGCTGGTGCGGCTGTCGCGTACCATCTGGACCAAGTGCAGAAACCATACATGGCATTATTTCTGAGCAACTGGATTATGCTTCCCGTGAGCATACTCATTGCCTTTCCAGTTGCCTACTTCATGGTTCATGAGCATAGTGAGGAGAATAGTGAGGACACCGATGACGCACTGCGGATTTCTGTGGACGTTGGGCTCAGCAACTCGGATGAGAAGAAAACAGAGCGCAAAGGATAATGATATTATTTGATTAGAGGCTGTAACTGACTTCTTTGTCCTCTATACGCCTTTATTGGCCTGTCTTCAGTTCATCAAGGCCGACAATGTATTATAAACATTATAGGATTGTGGTGCCCTAGATAAATGGATAAATAGAGCCACCTAAGATTTCATTAAATTTAACCATGCACCGTTTGTCATTGTAATTTATCTAAATTCTTATTGCCCAAATAAAGCGACAGGCCGGAAGCGAAATTTTGGAAGTTATCAAGAGTAGATCCGTCTGCGTCGGCAAACAATGCGTAGGAGACTATGGAGCTCTAATTTACCCTAGAGTAAGACGGGTGATAGAACCGCGTCAGATTGAACATGTGGGGCACCGCACTAGAAAGTAACACGGCGTTTCTGCGACGTTGCAGAAAATATCTACAACGTTGGCTCGTCGCAACCCCGCATTGGAGTGACTTGTGGCCTGCCCAAGTTTTGTTGGGTTTTTTCATGATACCGGTAGTAGGAACAAAGATGGGGTCAATGTCAGAGATAAGCTGTACAAATGGTTATAGTCGGGCTCGTGCCTGAGTCGTTCGCATGAAAGTTCTGAATAAGGTGAAATCTTGGATGTAATTTACATTCTCGTTATCGTTGTTGGCTATGCCACTAGCTTGTATTTCGTAGCGTCTCCGCTCAATAACTATCAGGCTTTATTGCGGCAGCATCTTTACAAGGCCTCGGCTGGACCAAGGAGTCAGCCACAACAAGGATATTATTTCGAGGAGAATGAGGCCGTAGCGATGCAGCTATCGCACCAGCGCCACCAGGGCTTTTCCAGCGTGCCAGCGCCGAGCGCCGGAGCGCCCCCACCACAGCTAAAGACTGGCACATCAGTTCTCGCCAATTCTTAGATTTCCATCATGCCGTCATCACCCAAAGTCTTCGCGAAATGAACACATTTTTTGCACCTATGGCACCATGAGTTCATCTTCATCCTCCGACGCCATCGAGAACTGCAACATCACATCGCTCACTCCGACATCTCCCAGATGCAACTTTGCGATGCAACTGGATGTGGGCGACATGGGCCCATCCTTCATTGAAACCGCCATCTCGTGAGTAATCACACGTTGTAAGCTTGCCAGGCTGATTGACCCGTATATTGCGTTACTTGATAGAACCAGCGACCATGCTGTATTTTCAACACCTCATCTGCCCGACTTTTCCACTAGCCTAGAGGGCCTGTTCACATTTTCTGCACTAATATCTGATGCAACCCCCGCGGCCGGCGACCAGGACCTAATTTCGACTTCAAACACCTCCAATGAGAAGCTGCTGGGGTTTTCTCCGCCCATTTTCACTGGCGCGCTACTCAAGAGCACTGGGCAAACAGTCGACGTTTCTGTCATGACAGCCGAACTTCGAGGCATGTTTTTCGTCGCCGAAGACGTTTTTGAAGGCGAAAGCCATGGGCGCCCGCTTGAACTCACCTGCTATCGTCGCAATCTTTGGCAATGCTTATGCGAATTGACTCTGCCACGTGATATTACACACGTTGCAGATAATCAAGGGAAGGTTTCCCACCTATCCGAATTGGCTGTATCTCTGACAGCCACCGAATCAATAGAAGGGGAAATGGCCGAAATCCTTGCTTTTCCGTGGAAGACCTCAGGCCGCGCTACAAAGAATACACCAGCGATATATCCCTTGGACTTGGCTGTGGGACAGCAGGACGATCTGGGCCGAGTAAGAATGAAGGTGGCCTGGAAAAGACTTCAGTTCAAGAATGCGACCGCCAACAACGGCCGTCGAAGTGGGCTGCAGCAGTGCTATACTGTGAGAGTCAACCTCGTCGCAAAGACAACAACGGGACAATTTGTCAAGGTGACTGAAATTCGGTCTAGCCCCGTGGTTGTTCGAGGCCGGAATCCCGGAAATTTCAGCACCAACAAGGAAGTCCCTGTTACCACTGGGAAGAGAAAGGTGAGCAAGGGGAGTGGTGTCATTTCAGGGCATGTCAAGGACAAGAATTCCCAACTAAACAACACGACTCAAGAAGATGAATTTGGGACTGGCTCCTGGGTAAGTAGTCTATATTTGTTGATGCACACGCAGGTATTGATTCGATATCAAACAATAGACTGGGGATTATTCACTGGAGCAACCCATTCAGGTCCAGAATCTAGCCAGCTCTCCCAATAAAAGGCGTGCTGCACCGCAGATTAAATCTCCCGCACCACCATCTTACACAGAAACACCAAGGCCAAACTGTGATCGGATTGGCTCCGTTAGATCCTTCAGGGAGCTGGAAGTTTCTGAGCCTATCGCTCTGAGCATTTTCAGTAACTCAGATTGTGAAGGGAGCCCTGCGATGATGGCTTTGAGTCCCGAGAGCCCGCGAACGTCCATGGAAATGAGAGAAGGCGTCAGTCAAATGTCTGTTCAAAATGAAAATACCCTTTATGAATATTTCCCTCTCAGCATGGATGACTGGTAAGGCGTCTGATTGAGATTCCTGGCCAACAGAGCTGACTGCGTTGAGTGTAGGTTACCACCAGTACAAGCCGTATATATGCCGCATAGGGTTCATGATATGGTCCATCCCGCTGAGAGCAGTGCCGACCAAATACGCAAGAGATTGAAGAGATATTTCGTCGCCGATCCACCAAAGCGACGTTGCAGGTGTTACGATTAATATATTCCAGTAATGCACTGAGCTGATAAATATTCTCGGGAAATAGAAGACGCGTGTTCAATAAGCCTTTTGATAAATAAAAACATAATTGAAGTTTGGCAAAATAACGTTATGTGCAAGTAAATGGCTGCTTCCAATGCGACTGGGAACTTCTCGCAATGCATTTGGTCTGAAATATTCTGAAAATTTGTATTTTGACCACATATTTAACTCCTGACACATTATCTTGATATACTTGCCAACTCTTTTGATGGAGTACTCATGGTACAACATTGAGTGGCCATCCGAATTCATGTCCCAGTCACTTATTTGTATCTATTTTTGTTGCTCTCAGTAAAAACATGACAAATGAATCATGAGATTGGCAACAATAACGTGCTGCTGCAATTCGTCATCAACAGCTGGGCAAAGTGACCATCGCGCTAAGCTCGAAAGATCATGGCCACGCTTCGATTAGAGGTCAGGCACACATGAAGCCGGCACGAGGGATACCGTAGCTAAGAGCAAAGTGAATTAAAAGACTCACGGGAAGCGAAAGCGCCTCAAGGCACCAACGTGACTAGCCAAAATGGCCGGAGCGAGGCGCAGCGCTGACTCATCCGCAGCGATGAGATGCGAAACAAAACAAGGCACCAGCCCATTCCAAACCCATTGCAATCCAGAATTCATTGAATTCGCTCTCTGGGAAAAATCAGAAATAAGATCTACTTCCTTATCTTGACACGGCCTCACCGCTCCTTCGATAATGGACCACCATAACGACGGAGGATCCCACGATCCTGGGCATCATGACGCAGGGTCTCATGACACTGCAAATCACGAAATTGGGCACCACCATAATGAGCCTCACCATGACCACCACCACGGCCGCCATGACCACCGTGGCCACCATCACCAAAACCACCCTCCTCCATATTATCCTGATCCAACTTTAAATCAGGATTATAACACTTTTCAAGCTATTGAGGGCACCGGAAGGTACCGCGTTCGTATGCAGGGTCGACCATCCTTGCAGCGTGAAGACCCCGACGCCTTCTGTTACTTGATCTTCTTTATCATCATCTTGATAGAAATATGCCTCCTGATATCAGCCTACAATCGGTAAACATGCACCAAGAACGATATTGATCATCTCGCCCTCTTCTTGCGTTGCGCGACAGCCATATTAGCAGGATTCTGCCAAAACTCGGCTCCATGCTTGAGTTTGGACAATGAGCAACATGCTCGATACTGGATAGCGCGACATGCCAGCTATTTCAAGTTCGCTCCATCGTTGAGAAAGCCAGTCCATCACACTCAGCCTCACCCTGCGATCAAGATTCAAAGCTACGTCTCTTGCCGTAAAGCAATAATCTGGACACGCTGAATAGTGATGTGTGGGGCATCATTATTCACATTTCTTGCACGTCATATTGGACCGTTAGTGGTAGATAGAGCAAAGAAGGCTATTTAAATCTGTCACTTAACCTGGTGGCTTAGACTGGATTTTAACACTGCAATCTTCCCACATTAAGCCTAGTTTAGCTTAGAATTGGCGGTTGTTAGGCTCATCCAGTCGTTTATTCATCCTTTACCGCTCGCTAATGATAGCAAACGGCTGACTTGAAGCCAGCGTTGGCTAAACTCCCGAATCTTTCGTGGGATTTTCACTTACAGATAGAATATTCATCATTTTGATACTAATTTGGCCTCTCATGCTCGTCCCTCTCTGATCTGAATGTTGCGGGTCCATGAATTAATACAAACAAGTGCAATTTTATTCACCCAAGCTTCACTCTTCTCCGTTGACCAAACGAAAACCCTTCAGCCACGGGTTTTCCCACGTTCCACTTGAAATACCCCAGGCGTTTAAGAACCCCACTAGATGTTTCGTGAGTAACAATGCCGGAGATATGATACAAGAATGGCGGATCATCCTCACGTCGACGGTCCGACCTGACTTGCTGAGCCAGCTGCAAGTAGTAAACGCGAGTAGTTTGCGGGAAAGCCTCCACTGTATCCAGGTCCATCTTCAAATAAACGGCTTTTGATTTCGATAGGTCGTCATCGAATTCCTCTTTGCTGCGGCAGAGTACGTGACATTCGATTTCAAGCACTGTGGCATTTGAATTGTCACCTGCTAGAGGTGAGTGGGAAGAGATTCCGATCAGTGAAAACCCATCATATGCCTGCTCGGATCCAGATGTTTTAAACAGAATTGGACAATCGAGGCTGACCCAGGACCAACTCGGCGCCCTGATGGAGCGACTCAGCACTGGGGCGGGGCGTGGTTTAGGGCCGTAACCATCTGGCGAGAGGTGTGGGAAATCGAACCGACACCAGAGCAGCTGATCTGGCAAACAAGCCATCCAAGTACCCGCAGCGTATGTCTTATCCATGTCACGTGAAAGGTGTTGAGACTGCAATAGTTCATTTGCTATACCTTGCACAGCCCGGGGTCTATCGTCCAGCACCGTCAAGGCTCGGAGCGTAAAGTCCGACAGCATGGACTCCCACATACGCCCGAGGAATGGCTCTTGCATCCAATTGTCTCCGTATTTGCTGCGCTGAGACTCGAGCAACTCGTAGTCACGGTATCCAAGGTTATACAGGTTTGGTTCGTAGTAGCGCTGGTGATTAGCAAGGTTTAGTGATCTCCCGTACTCAAGCCGGCAATGACATCGCAAATCATATTTAGAGAAGATGAGAAGGCGTTGCGAAAGAATGGCTTCTTGAAATGCCCATCCGCGTGTCCGGAGCGGGCTCGGAAGCTCTCCATTGTGTGCCATCTGTGGCGCAATGGTCACGTTCCCAATGTAGGGTTTCGTAGGCAAATGCACGGGCAACGTGCAGGAAGAGGTTGGTTTGTAGTCCCTGCTGACGTTGAGAAACCCATCGGAAGCGGCTCGTGAATAAGCAGCCGCCAACGTGACCATGGCATTTCGATATATGGAGCCCATTTTCTCAATCTCGGTTTGTTTATCCAGGTCACTATCTTGAATGATGCAAAGAGCATCTATCCATAGATAACGAAGACCGAGACGCCTTGTGACATGGACAGCGTCCTGAAGCGTTTGCGGCAACCTTTCAATCTCAATTCCCGCCATCAGCTCCGAAATGTTGTCCTTTGTTGCCGTAAGGGGCTGAGGTCCTCCCCAGCAATAACTCAAAGCCACATACCAATCACGGTCGCTGGTATCCGTAACCTGGAGACGAATAGAACCAAGGCTGGCGTGGACATCCAGGACTCGAGTAGGGAGCTGGGGCTTCTCAATAACGACACATTTTTCATGTCGACCCTCCATGCAATCTGCGAGATAACCTATCGCCTTCTCCATTATTTTGTCATCAATGAAGCTATCACAAATGGGCCGTTCTGGGAAGTAGTGGCTTGCGATATCACCTTGCATTGTGTTAGTTTTCTTGATTTTGGTCGTGAGGAGTGGTACGCGCTGGGTGACGCGATAATGGTGAGGGATATATATGTAAAGCCTCCAAAATTTCGTACCCTTCACATGTTCGTTATCACTAACAAGACCTCCATCGAGCCATACCATGTCGACAAACGGTTGACTGATGCGGTTCTTCCAAATCGCTGCTAGATCGGGACCGGAAGTTGGGTTCTCCCATGTATGTTCATTCCGAGATATAAAGTGAAGGGGTAAATGCTCAATCCTTGAGAAGATCTCGGCCTGCTGGGGAGCCGCAGCCCCAGCTGTGCGAGCTTCCCATCCATAGTGGAGGATTATTTTACACAACTCACATCCGCGTCCAGCGCCCAGTTCACATTCTTTCCAGCGAAGATGGCGGTATCCAGGCAGCGTGCATAAGGCTTTGATCCCTTTGGCAGTGCCCAGCATGCGAGCACATGTATCGCAGTAGCCTGCCTTCTTTGCTGCAGCCTTAGCTGGATGTGGCGTTAGGACCTGGTGGAGGATATCCATACTACTTTCTCGAACAAAGAAAGACTGAGAATTGGGTTTCTAGATCAATAAGAGGATAATGCAGTATGCATTGTTAATATGTGCCGCATACAGACATGGGTTGCTTCGAGTTTGGACTGTGATCAAACTTGTCAGCTTATTGTTTTTCCCCGTGATGCCAAACTGAGACATCTTACTGGTTGGATTTTACAACCTTTTGGGGGCCGCCTTTTGGACGAGCCTTACCAGCGAGGTTGCACCATTGTGGCGTCTCGCTGATATACGGGAGAGCCGTTGGTGGGCTGACAGTCGTAGAAAGTTGCTCGAAATCGAATTCCGTGCATTTTTTCTCCATGGCCTCCTATCAGCTAGCTAGTCAAGAACTTTTTATTCTCTCGAAGACACTGTTAAATTACAAATATTTCATTTATTTCGTAAACCTCTACACTCCACCTGACATACTCATGACCGGCGAGATATTAGGCGAATACGTGCTCTAGTAGATATGAGATCTCGGTCTCTCTATAATCATCTCGTGCGACATATCGCAAGTTAGTACGATTGGCGTCAAAGACTATGTTGTCAGGCTTCGAGAGCGTGTACACTGGCCATTCAGCACCCTTGCGAGGACCTTTCACGTGGTTGGGATTGGTGTTGTGAATAAAAGCCACCCACATTTTGCTCATTAAATCTGCCAGCTCAATGTAAGTCTGAGGCTTGCCCTCAAAGGGGTTGACAGAGTAGCCAATGCCTTGGACATTGTTGAAGACGAACGCAACCTCTTGGAAGTGCGTAGCTCCGTAGATTGGCGCAATGCCGTTGACAAAAACGTCCCACATATAGGAGTACACGGGCAATTGGGCACCGGCATATGACTCTGCCAGAATCCTCCTGCCAGCATGCTGCTGGTAGTCTCCGGCGAACGCAGATACTCGCTTCCACTGAAGTCCGTACGGGTACGCAGCAGGGCGGCCTGGGTAAGATGCGGGAATTCCCACCGAAGGGTCATCGGGATACAAGTCTGAGATGTTGGCGATCTGGTTGCTGTCGAGCTTCAGGCCGGCGAGGTAGGATTGAAATTGCGCCGTGGTGTTGATGCCCTGTTTTGCGTATGCCGTGCCTTCATCAAAGTTGTTCCCGACCAAAACGGGGACGTGGGCGAATTTCCCTTCCCGCAGGAGGCTGTATCCTTGGGCCGTCATAAAATCACCGTCAATGACAGCCGTCAGAGTGGGCGCTGTGACGTTCAACGGGGTGGTGCCATTGAAGATGGCGTTCAGCGTCTGCCAGGGAAGATCTCTCAGGCAACACAGCCGGTCGTCAGCCGTAGCGCATCTCGTTTGTTCAACAAGGGCATCAAAGTATGACTGCCAAGTATCAGCATTGGCGTACTCCGCGACCGGTCCACCGCTTTCAAGGATAGCACTACGGAACAGGTCGTTGTGAGCGCCGTCATATGCAACCAGCTGCATGCCCAGAGAACGAGCACCAGCGGACTCTCCCCAGATTGTAACCTTGTCAGGACTGCCACCAAAAGCAGCAATGTTATCTTGCAACCATTGCAAAGCCATGCGCTGATCTCTGAAAGCAACGTTACCCGCTCCGGCCTCTTCCATCTCGCTGCTGAACAGGAATCCCCAGTATGAGAGTCGGTAGTTTATCGATACAGCCACCATTGGCTTATCCTCCTTCACGGACTGATCGACGATGTAACTAAGGTTGTATCTTGGGTCGCGTGAGCCACCCATCACATAACTCTACATCTTGAATTTAGCAAAAACTCGCAGTTTGGTGGTCTGGACCGAAACTCACCCCGCCATGCACCCAAACGCCGACTGGAAGATCATCTCCTGCCCGCACGCCTGCTGGTCGGACGACGTTCAGAGTCAGGCAGTCCTCAGATACAGGGTTCCCCAGATTCGAAGTATCTGAGCCGTACCCGATGCACATCCAGCCATACTCGGTTGCCGAGCGAGGTTCGTCAAAGCTCTCGGTAAGCGGTTGCGGTGCTGCAAAACGAAGGGAACCAATCGGAGGCTGCGCATAGGGCACGCCGAGGAAGAAGTCCTGGCCGTAGTAGTCGTTGCGCACGCCCAGATACGTTCCGTTGGAAAGATCGGCAGAAGGCGTAGTTGGGGCGTCCTGGTTCTGGGAGCGCCATTTCGAATGGTGGCGCGAAGCCGCTGACAACTGCAGCCCCGACAGAACCGCCACGACGGTCTTTAGCCCGGGTCGATGCATCTCACAACGTTCCAACGGCGATGCCCTTTTTCTAGAAGATGAATAGGATGCAGATCAGAGTTTGTGGCTTGGCCTTGGGTTGATCGCAGGACCTGGCTTTAACCAGCTGGCCAAACTGTCAGCTGGTGGGCCTCTGCCAGCATTGGGGCCAAGAGATTACCTCCCCATCTTCGAAGCTGAAGTGATTGTTGGTCCCCGTTCCACATGCTCGCGATCCATTAAACATGGCCGGGGTCACCAACATGGAGATATTCCGTCAAAAGGTGCAAGGGTCTATCCTGGGGGGCGACCCAGAGTCCCACCAGCAAACAAAGCATAATGTGCTGGGTGAGGCTGAGGAACGGGATTAAGAAAAGAAACCAGTGCAGATTCCGGCACGGCACGATGAACGCCCTGATCAAATGGGATATCACCTAAAATCCCCATTTGACTAACAACAGCAATGAGTCCTCCCTGTGCAGAACAAGTCAATGCCCTTTGTTGTGAGCCTTGCTGATGAAGCGAAAGTTTCTTAAATTCCCGCTTTGCTCCAGTAGGCTATTCCTCCGTCACATCCCCCAGACATCTGGGTTTTTCCCGCGTGATGGACACCTTGCTAATTGCGCATGTGGACACCACGTTCCCCACGATCGGATGTCAAATGGCAACTCCATCTCCCCCATGACACTCTCAACTGTGGATCGCGCTATTCAGCTGGTCGGCTTTAGGTCGGCTGTCGGCCTGTTTTCATGCTAACCGAAGCATGACGAAAAATCGCGAACCTCTTTCCATTTTTGGTTAGTGCCAGAGCTAGGAAGTGGTCAAACCGGCCTGACACAGGCCCAGAACAAGCCTGTTATTGGAGAAGTCGAGGACTCCCTTCCAAAAGATCATCTCTTCCTCGCGATGATCACTGCCGCAGGTCCTGGGATGCACCATGCAGAAGTGCGACGGCAGCCATAGCGTGGCAGGAAATGTCTTGATTGAGTCATGAACGACCAACCTTCCAGCTCTTCACCGAGTTTGCGCCTCGCTTTTGTTTAGCGTCAAGGCCTAGGCCTCATTTAGATTGAAGCCACCAGTACGTAAGTGCCCCGTTCCGCATTCCGCTCTCCCCGGGCTCCCCCATTTCCACGTCCCAATCCCTTTTCCCTTTTTCCCTTTGGGCTGCCTCAGATGGCGGTAATTCCCACATGGAAATTGTTGGAGTGGAAAACTAGACGCCATTGTGGCGCGGTGGTGATTATTTCCTTCCAAAATCGTCACTCACACGTACTAGCAGGTGTCGCCTTGTGCAGTTCGAGGAATGATCGTCTGGCCCGAACAAATACGAAACTCTCGGTAGAGTTTGAGGACGATCAGAGACATGGATTCTCGATTGGCCCGTTTAACCGACCTGAGCTGTGATCCAGCACGCCGCTCAGGTAATCAGCACCAGCAGCCCCTTGATGCACGTGGATCAAGGGTCATCGGGTGTGCCTGGCGATTTGTTGAGTGCTTTGCCGTGTCTACTAAACTAACAAAGTGACTCGCGTCTGATGTTTTGATTCGACTTGGTGCGCCTCGTGGTTACTAGCAATTAATTAAAAAACGGCCAGATCCAAAACCAGGTTTACCCATCCATCCATCCATGGCCGTTTCTAAAAGCGCGCCATGGCAGCAGCTTGTGGCTAAAAAAGACCATTGCCATACATCATGCCGAAATTCCACTTCACCTGAAAGAGGATAGCTAGTGGCTTTTTCGCATCCAAACGAAGCTCGATGCACTGACACGGCGCGCAATGACCTGGTTCCCCGTAACCCGTTAATCAATAAAAGTGTCCGAAAGGGTGCTTGCCGGGATGTGCATGTCTTCATAGATTGGGATTGTCGCACATTTGCAGCCTGATTTTCTGTCTTTTTTAATCCTTCTTGTCACTCCTTTCCAACTTTTTCGCAAGAAATCTTGTACCTGGCCCATGTCGTGGTCTTCACCATGGGCGACGACAGAGGCGCTCGGCTTGTCGCTTCATGTTGGTCGCTGACAGTTGCGAGCGCCGTCTTGCTGGCGCTGCGCATCTACTGCAAATTATGGCGCGGCCGGGGTTTGTGGTGGGACGACCACTTATTAATTGTTTCCTGGGTATGTTCGATTAGGTTTTTCCGATCGTTGGCATTGACACGTCGCAGACAGCATTGGCCATCGCCGTATCGATAAACACGTATATCGTCTCGCTTGGATTCGGTCGTCACCAATGGACAATCAGTGACGAGAACCTCAAGATAATCAACTTCGACACCATTCTTGTAGCAACCTTCGGCATAATTGCAACCACTACGAGCAAGGCATCGTTTGCTATGACCCTATATCGCATTGTTACGAATATATGGGTCAGAGCATTTCTCATCTTTGTCATTGTGTCTATCAATATATCGATGAATTTGGTGTGGGTATTCGGCTTCGCGAAATGCACTCCTGTAGCAAGGGTCTGGGACAAAAGCGTGCCTGGCACCTGCTGGAATTTAAAGCACCTTACTAGATACCAGCTATTTGCTGCTTGTAAGACCGGGAGAACCGATTCGATCATTCTGTGAGCTAACACTACTTTGCAGACTACTCCGCGATTTTGGATTTTGTTTTGGCATTGTTTCCCTGGAAAATTCTCATGGGAATGACAATGCGTCTCCGCGAAAAACTTGGTGTCGCCATAGCAATGAGCCTTGGTGCAATGTGAGGAATCATCAGTGCAGTGGTTGAAGCTTGGAGCACTAACAAGCATCCAGTGCTGGCATAACTGGAATTGTAAAAGCCGTCTTGGTGGTCCACATGACGAGTCCAGACATTACCTACGATCGCGTTGACCTGACAATATGGACATTGGCCGAGCCTGCCGCATCAATAATGGCCGTGTCAATACCAATCTTGTATGCAATCTCCTCACGGAGACGCATGTTTGACCAGACTGCTAACAAAGTAAACAGAAGAATGCTGTACCAAGAACTGAAATCAAGTCAAAGAAGCTATTTCCGGAGCGGATCCCAGTCAAGCCCGCCAGGACAAGGGCCAAGATACAACCAACACGGCTCGGACTCACGCAGGTCGAGGCGGTTAACCTTTAATTCAAGGTATAACCGGAATTCTGTCGTCATCATGTCCACTACGGCATGGGACGAGTCCGAGGAGGCTTTGCAAGGTCCAGAAACTAGCCGAACAGAACCATCTCTGAACCCAAACGTCGTTATAAAGACGGAAGAAGTCAGAGTTCACCACGAACGATTGAGTACTTTTACCGAAGAGCACTTGGTAGAGCTGAAGCCCATGCAGCCGGCTCATACGAAGGATGACGAAATGAAAAGCAAAAGTTAGCATGTTTACAGTATTAGTGTTAATTATTAGTATGTATTATAAATAGCGGGCCACTCAGGCATGCCGTGACCAATGCAAGCAACATGGCACGCTTGTCACATGGAAACCTAAGGTTTTTTGTCATCAATCCAGGCCAGATTAGAATAATCGATATCCCACAAGGCTCTTTCGCGAATGCTAACTGGCAACCCAGTGACTGAGTCGGCCCATGAAGCCAATATTCCTTTGGGGTATTTCCATATCATGCAACTCTATCATGTACAACGAGCAGATGAATATAGGTAATCTAGCTTGTCTTCACCTTAACCACCAAAAGTAGATTCAAAACAACTTGACTGGATTCCGATCGATGGGATATCTAAACACTCCAGTATTTTGCAGAAATTCCGGTTTGCAATGGACAGGCAAGAAATAATGTAGACCATGACTGTAGCTCGGTTACTGGGAGAGTGAAATATCGGCAGTATTTAACTCCTAAAGTAACATCAGATTACCAACATATTACCGTCTGTTTTGGAACTGGCATATCACTCTAAGGTAAACCATTCTACAATCACCGATCCCGTCTCCTGCCTATTCCCGAACGCTTTTCCATCCATCTGTCCTTTCACATAGCATTCTCCGATAAAAGAAAATCTTCTATCTTGTTGGGGATCAATGTTTCCTGTATCATTTACCCCCAATGACTCGCCTTGTCGACTGGGGGGAACTATCATTGGTAAATTGAGTGAGGATTCTTCCTCCCGCAGAATATATGGGACTGTGCCGCCATAAAGAAGGACGACAACATCACCTACACGTGCCCCATATGGGCACAGGCCCGGAAGTATGGGAGTGCAAGGCGCATCGTTCTGAATTAAGACTGATATTTCATCTGTATAGGCTGGCTGAATCTTCCGCGCCAATGTGTCTCTTGACCTTAGCGGAGTATAGTTGGTAGAGCCAATCACATTGACAGATGGTGCGGTTTGCAATTTAAAAAAGCAGTTAGAGAAACATGAGTGCTCGATATGTGCCCCTCTCATGGTTCCTTCACTACCCAACTCAAGCTTATGAGCGGATTGGTGGTCGGTCAAATCCTCAGACGAAATCTCCAGCTGTTCCTGATCCGCCCCCAGAATCAATGTGGCGTTCCATAATCCTAGTTCACATGATGGATCGAAAATTCGCATGAATGCAGAATGCATGTCTCGATCATCATAGTTACCAACTGGTTTGGTGTCGAATGGATGTGGGAAAGGACCGATTTCGATGATCCTACCGAGACGCTCACCTGCCAATGCAAGCCGAGGATTATTAATTTGTGAATTTGCGTCCGGGGATGAGCCTGTGTCTACATTCATAATGGTGGCATGAGTGTGGCCTGTCGCCTGATAGTGCGGTTGTAATCCCAGAGCGTTTATTGCCCAGCGTACGTTGCCAGAGTAGGTAATAGCCCATGATGGGTGTCTCTCAAGCTCTTTTGCAGGGCTCGCGCAGCATGAAGGCGAAGATAGAGAATTCATTTTATCGGAGAAACTCATATTCTGCCATGTCCTTCCTGTGTTGGCATGAATGGCTGATAAGATGGCGAGTGACTTGTACGTCTCTATCCACCACCGGGTAAAATCAGCATATACCTGGCCGACAGACTTTGTATAATCTGGTAGGAGTAGCGGTGATATCTTGTCGCGAGAGCGTGTTTCTTCACCGAGACCTAGAAGGGCAAAAATCTTGTCTCGAGGGTTGGTGGCACGGAGTTCGAGGCTCTCTAGCACAAGGTCAAATATCTTCAATCTTGGTATACTAACCATTTGCTCTAGATCAGGAGCAACTGTTCCAGTTTGACCTCTATCCCACTGAATCCGAGATTGCGGGGCGAGAATCCGCTGATTCTCTGCAACAGAGATCCATAATGGCGGCAGAGGCGCCCACGAGAAAGCAGGGCCTCCGCCACCATTCATCCAGTAGTTCGCCAACATTATGGAGTCCCAGGACACGATTTCATTCCCACACAAGACGGATGTCCTTTTAGATAACCAGACCTCTTGGACAACCCAAGCGCGACGAAACCAAGGATAGTTGAAAAAGCGAGTCAGGGAGTTGATGATAACAGGGTACCTTTGGTCCCATTCTGCTTTAGTAAGAGTGTCCGAGTATGGGAGAGGAATCCTGGTGTCTTTGATTGATTTCCAGTGCTCATATCCATTAAAATCCTGCCGCAGCACCTGAATTGCCTCAAGCGCGGTGTCATCGGGGGTGCCAAGCCAAACAACTACGGTCGATGCCATGGCGTAAATCTCCCCCATTATTCCCACCTGTGAGCTTCTTTCCTCTTTACTGTTCTGATTAATGCACATTGCATCTACCCATAAAAGTCTAGGAGCCTCATTCTCCCGATGACGCAAGTATCTCAGCGCTTCATCAAGATTAGCCGTGATGTTCAATATGTGAACGCCTTGCGAACCGTTATCCGCACTTGAAAGAACGGAGTCACACAGGGTTCCCGATGAAATCTTCATGCTTTTTTGATTATCTGAACTTCCCCAACAGTAAGAGAGACACTCAAAAGGCGGTAAAGCTGGATCATTTAGTGACGCCGTGATCAACCGGCCAGAGGCCTCATATTGTTCCCCCCCAGAAGCGAGGTACAGCAGCCTAATCTCCTTTGCTCGCTCATAGAGTGGTTGATAAGTATACGATGACACACGTTTATCCAACAAATTCAACGGGCTGTGAGGAAAATTTAAGCACTGGGCCTCGATTGACACCTTAAAAACGTGGTTTTGCCACCTGCGAAAACGGGCTTTTGGGAAAACTTGAATGCAATCTCCTTCTTGCAAACCCTGAACAATGCTCCGAATTTCTAGATTTGTGTCATCGGAATTCCATATCGTTGTGTGTTCTTTACGCTTCCATTCGCCGATTGCATTAGTATGAATCGTCCTTGGCAGAAACATATTCCTTTCTGATGGTCTTGAGAACTGCGCCACGAACCAGCTCAGGAGCCGCCATTCTTATCACTACAATATCCTTGATGCTATCAGGAACAAGTTCAAAATGCTGCGAGCGGGGCGGATTCCGGAGTGTATAGGTACCTTGGTCATGAGAATCAATGATGAATATGATTTTCTGCACCGCTTGGATAGTCTCGGGGAGCATAATCTCTACGTAGGGCTTCTGGGGGCAATATTGTGTGACGACAACATGCTCTTGTCTCTTCACGCAAAATGTTGCTGACATCGCGTCTAAATCACCAGAATCCTAGAGTAGAGTAAACTAGATTATCGATTCGTCGGTATTGAAGTCTTGTCAAAAATAGTTGGAGTCCTTATTGGAGTGAATGAGGAGACTTTTTGAAGATGTTGAGAGAGAGGAGGAGGGGCTCTTGCCGAAAATTATTCACTCATACATATATAGATAACCTCGTGGTTCGCCAGAATGACATGTAAACAAGGCAAACTTGTCAGGCCAGACTGATAAGCCCAGGGTCCGATAGGCCGTGAAATAGATGGTCCCTAGCGACCAATATGCCTATGAGTACCCGGAGTAACCATTTCCCCAATATCCCCCGTGAGAACGAACTCGTGCTTATATAATGTTATATCTGGCTATTCAGCACCAGTAGAGTGGAAGGAAAATGATCACAGAAGCGACGCCATTCTACATGCCATAGAAGCAAGAATCACGTCAAGTTTGTTTCGACTCGCGCTGAGCAAGCAGTCTCTCATTATATTTACAAATGTATCAATGGAGAAATATACAGCTGATGTGCACGGAAAAAAGACTACGACTTGAATGTCCATTGTTTGGCGGCATTCACCAAATCGTGGACATTCTTCCAAACTAAGCATCCGTCGCAAAATCTCTGGGCTTGAGGTAGACGTAATAATCGGGCTTATCCCACAAAACGTAACTCTTGTGGTCAAGCCAATTTTCAGTACCACGAACCAGTTTGATATCAAAGTTCCAAATGACTCTAGCTAAGATCATGCGCATTTCGGCATATGCCAGGCTGTAATGTCACAAATTAGCGGCTTTGGTGCGAGTGTGGAACTCTCCAACAAAATACTTACTTTCTACCGATGCAGTTTCGTGGGCCAAAGTTGAATGGTTGCAAGGCGTCCTTGCGGTCGTTGGTGAATCGGGCATCGTCCAGCCAGCGCTCAGGCACGAAGCAGTCTGGCATAGTAAAGTTTTCCGGGTTATGGTACATTGGCCATTGCCATATCCCAAGCAGAGTCTAATAAAGCATTGTTAGCGAATTTAGACCCACCATATACACGAGAAATCGGACGTCTTACGCCTTCCGGAACATATCTACCGCATATTGTATCTCCGCCAGGCTGAGCAACGCGAGGGATGGGGACCGGGACAGGCGGGTACATGCGCATTGCTTCATTCAAGACAGCTAGCATGTAGTGCAAGTGCTGTACATTGATCAGGTCAATCTCGTCCTCGCTTGTGAAACTTGATCGGACTTCGGCCTGAAGTTTAGCTAAAACCTCGGGATGAGAGGCAAGCAGGTAAGTAACTCCTGTAAGAGTTGTGGCGGTCGTCTCAGACCCTGCGAGGATTAGAATTCTAGCATTGTCTTGAATCTCAGGCAGGCTCAATTTCTGCGATTCCATTTAGTCAACTCTCCAGCAGTCGGAATCGAGGAATCACACCAGTTTCCCATCTGCTCTCATCATGGCATCCATGAAATCCGGCCGAGTTCCTTCCATCTTCATGCGCTGTGCCACCTTTTCTTGGGTGAGTTTCTTGTGTCTGTATACGCGATCAATCAATCTTTGCGGCATACACCACTTGAGGAGAAGAGCTCCAAGGGCATATCGGCGCAGTTCGGTCGCGACAACTTGGGTACGGACTCCGTCAAGAATGAATTTGACCCAAGGGTGGTAGCCTGAGCCATCCAAGCATCCAAAAGACTGTCCAAACGACAAATCGCCGATTATATCAAAGGTCGTCCAGTTGTACCAGGCCATAAGGTTTATGGGCTCAGTTCCGTCCTTGCAATTCTGATGCAACCTCTGGATGAGGAGGTCCACATATCCTCGGATCAAAGGTTGCTGATCCACCATGGATTGAGCCGAGAAGCCATGAGCAAGAATTCTTCTCATTCTTCGATGATCTTCGCGGTTTGCGCTAATAACACTGTGAGGCTGAGTGGCCCAGAATACAGGATCTTTGCCATTCTCTCCTTGGCCTTGGCTCTTGTGTCCCATGATTTCGTTCCAAGCTTCTGGGGAGCTAAAAGAGAGCTCGTCTGGTGCAATACGAACAACAGGACCATACTTTTTGTGCAAATCCAAAACCTTTTTGTGAGATTCACCTGAGATGATTTCCAAGGAGAGCGGGATTCGAGAAAGGACGGATAGCTTAGGCCCTGGATACTTGCGAAGTGGGTGGAAAAAGAAACCATAGATTACAATGTAAAGGATGTAACTAGCACCCTACGCAAATTGACTGTGTCAGAAAGGATTCAATATCCATAATGAGTTTGGTTGCATCTTGAAGAAGCACTGAAACTTACCAGCACAGCGAGTGCAAAGACTCCCATTTTGAGATTAGCCAACACTCCGATGTTAAGCTGAAGGAGCGCCATGTTTGCTGTTTGTTCTCCTTCTCGATCTGTTGGAAGAAGTCGATGTCAGAACACAAAGTCGTTGATACGGAGTATTTATTTGGTTTCTTATGCGTTTTCTCGCAACTCGAAATCGTAATGAAGTCTCTCGAAAGGGATGGGACGGCGGGTAGATTACCCAACTTGCGCCATTTCGTATTCGACAAAGCAGAGTTACGAGCCGGGCGCTATTGGGGCAGTGATCCGCGGTATGGACGTAAATGAACGTAAATGTGTGCCCTGTTGGCTTCGGTCCAAGTAACTAGGGTAGAGTGTCGAAGAGAGCCGAGGAGAAGCGCAGCGGCGAAATTACAATAGAATCTTCAATCGCGCCCATCTAATCGGAGTTTTTACATTAGTGAATGATGAGGTTTGGGTTGTTGTGGGGAAGGCGGTGGAGACGAATGCGACCGAGGCTGTTTCAACCTCGGACTTATATGGGCTTACTCAACACGTGGAACCCAGCCTTTATCGGGCCACCCTTACGACTTGAGCCAGCTCGGCGAATATTGCACTGGGAAGAACTTTCTGCCGGAAATCATTGGCTGAGATACGGGCACAGGTACGTAACCTGGGCAGCATGAAACAACAGGGCAACGTCACAGAAAATGGGCGCTCCGCGAGAGAAATAAAAGGCCGACACATTCCTGTTCTACGTACCTCTCAAAAGCAACTGTTTTTAGCTAAAATCTGAAGCCTTTTACTTGTTCCGCGCCGTTGACGAAGCTCCAAATGGCCCTGGGCGAATGCACAGACAAATCTTCCGGATATTTGTGGGGGCTGCGATGCCGACGCGGAGAAGGCCTGAGTCCATGCCCCGCCTCGTGAGGATCACTCACCGATGGTCACTGTTAGATCGTCCCTGCACAAACCACACCCACTACCCTAGACTTAGAAATTGCCCCGTCTATCTACAGCCAGCACTGCTCGGCTGTGAACATTGCCTAAACTTAAATATGATTTGAGATAGATAAAGAAATCCAACCCCTTTTCATGTGTATCTACCTAATTTACTGCCTTTCTAATAACCCGCCGTGAGCATTCTTTGTGCTTCGCTTTTCATGGCCTGGTTTTTCTCATGACGCTGTGATCCAACACTGTTCAATACTCATCATTCACCTCTAGTTGAAACGCCTTGTTTAGTCCCAAATTTTAGATATTGGCAATTGAAGGATACGACTCTGAGATGACTAAGATCCGACAACTTCCAAGGTTCGTTTGTTGTACACGGCATTGACGCAATTTCCGTCCCGGTCGTCAGACTGAGGCCGTCTGCATCTTCGCAGTGAATCACACCTCAAACCCGAGCCACATTGAAATGCGCAATACAACCCCTAATTCTCTTTCACGGATCGAGGGCTTCCGCTCTATTCCGGAATTAACTTCAATCAAACAGGTGCGCTCCATTATACATCTACTTATTAACACTCCGAATGATGTATTTGCCGAATCTCCGACATCTATCTTCGTCACTAACCATCTCTATCAACATCCCAGAGAGTCCTTCTATCTCTAGCTAACAATGAGATTGACTAGACATCAGCCTTTGATGCTCTAAGTTTAAATAATGTAGTCAAACTGGACAAATTTGCAGACAGCATGTACTAAGGCCTTATTCATGATGTTGATTTCAAAGACTAGACGATTTTGCATGTAGCAATTGAGGCAGGAGACTCGGAAACAATGTGTACCATTCAAAGCCTGTGGTAGATCCGTTAAAGACTGTGCGTGTTGAAAAAGAGAGAGCACTGGCGGATTTAATTGCAATCTATTTGACTAGGAGTGAGGGACAATCGATATATAAAACTTCATCCGGGTGCTGCAATTGATATGCTGCGATGTTGAGACTGGAAAACGAAGGAAAACAATCGATGACCCGGGATACCTGTTGGGTATTTCATGAACAGTGACAACCTTTATTTCTGTTCACTCTGATCAGATAGTTCGACAAGGGATGATAGTTCGGAGCAATGTTTATTGTTAAGAGATGAATTACAGATCAAACAAACACTTTAGGACACCAATAATTTAGAGAACATTGGCGGAATTGAGAATTTTTTAGAAACAGAAAATGGGCACGCTGTGAAGCTGAAGACTCTTCCTGTGACATTCGCCCCATTTCTTTGAGCAGCACATGTATATTAATTGCCACCTAAGGGTGGGTCGGGGACCAAGCAAGTAATTAAATCAAATACTTGATGAACACTACCCACGCGGTTATTATGATTGAGACTAGTAGACTGAAAGTCACGCCTGTGATCCAACGGTTGGGTCTTCTCCTTGTCAGAGGATCCAAGTCTCTGTTCTCAATCAATGCTTCCTTTGCCTCCCTCTGGTGTAGCGTCATTGTCATTGCCTTTCCGATGAATCGATGGTCGATGATAATATAGAAAATACCAAGCACGAATGCCCAGGCTTTCAATCCAATTTGAAGTAGCAGGACATTGCGATACCCGTTCCCTTCAGTGTTGTCTTGTAAAACACCGAATGCGACATCCATCTATCTCGAATTAGCGCAGCGAGTGGACAACAAGGGGAAGTTACTTACAATGGTCGAACCCGAATTATTAAAGGCTCTCCAGACGCCAAAAGCGGTCCCGATCATTGCTTGATCGGCTACCAGGAGTGGAATGCAGATTTGAAGTGGCATTGCGTTGATAACACCAGCCAAACTGGAAAAGACAAGCGCCACGGTTGGGTGCACATCTGTAAACCCAAGGATAGAACAGGCTATGATCCAAAGGATGGGCGCGGTCGCTACATAGTGGAACCGATGACCATATCTATCAATTGCAAGCCCAACTACTGGGCTGAGAACAATAGGAAGGATCTTTTGGGCCGTGGATAGATATCCGGCGACTTCTTCGGTAAATCCTTTCATGCGAATCATGTCGGCAGAGCTGGTGCTGAACCCTCCCGCGGCACCACTTTGGAGCAGCTGGGTCGCCGGCAACATGAGGTATACCCACGGGAGTTTAAAGAGAACATTCCACGAAAACTTGCGACGGTTTGCAAGACGCTCGGCTGTGATGGCTTTGTCACGGCCCGAGGTGAGCTTAAACTTTGATGGCACGACGAATCGCTCAAAACAAACGTATGCAATATTGACCACCAGAGAAAAGAAGCAGAAAAAGACGGGTATCCAAAAGGTCCATCCGTACCACCCTGTTCCGTTGCGGATGGGGATTGCGACCATGCCCGAGACGAGACTGATGGTGCTGGAGATTGCATTCTCAAGCCCGAAAGCCATGGCGAGGCCTGACGCACCAAACCAGTGGTAGAAGAACTGAGTTTATTCACGGTTAATCCAAGACTGAAGTCTTCTCTTTGTTGAGGAACGACGTACCTTTTGGGTTGCAGAATCAAGAACTGCGATGCCAAACCCCATCAAAATATGCCCAGAAACTAACACCCTCCACAAGTCGACCTGGACGCCGACGGCGGCAATAACGGAGCCGACGAGAATGATGCTTGTGCAGCAGACGGTGACAATATTGGGTCCCCACCAATCCAGGATAAGCCCTCCCACGATTGGGAATATTGTATTGACAAATGCATCCGCACTGCTAATGACGCCGAATTGCGCATTGTTAATTCCTAACTCGTTGCGCAACGTGTTTTTGAGCGGACTGAGTGCAGATCCTGTCCAGGTATGGCCCATTGGAAGACAGACAATACACAACAGAGCAATCCACTTGTATGACCAGGGGATCTTGATTGGAGCCGCTGAATTCTCTTGGTCGCCATCCGCCTGCGAGCCGTTGGACATGGCGCGTGCCTCTGAAATGGGTGCCTTCTCCCCCATGGGGGACGGATTTGGGTCGATTGATGCCTCCTTCATTGCGGCTCTTTTGGTTAATCCCAGCTGAGAAGATGTAACTATGCAACTCAAAAACAGCGCCCATGTTTGGCCTTTATAGAAGAAGGGCGTGTTCATCCCGCGCGGGGGCACAAGATTCCCCGTCCCGTGTATACGAAAGCGCTCCCCTCTAATTGAGCCATTTACGAGAAATACCAAGATTGTTTTTTCATCTGATAAGATCCATTCTAAACCCACTAGACGTATTTCAGCAGGGCCTTGATCTGATTGATTACGGACTTGGCATCATCAGCGCCCAGTTGCAACTGTCATTTCCGGATCCACAGGTTAATGTTAAAAATTGGGGTGTGGGCTCCCACCCCATGATCCAATCAAACCATGACTGTCAGTCACAGCCGCCCAGGGAGACACATTAGCGTGATCAAGTGATCCGGGCGGACAAAAATCTCATCCATGTGCAGCCGGCATGGTTATCGTGTTGAATCAATAGTGGAGAACTTGAGGAGGCTGAGCAAGCATCTAGTGATGTAGGGGCAGCTCGGTATTCCTTGGCAGCAGACTCTTTGGCCCAGCCTTGCTATAAGATGCGCTAGATACGCCTTATCTCGCGGTTTAGTTTGTGGGTACTATCTGAGTAATCGAAGGGGCATCTTTTGTGTACTCTATGGTGGGGATTCTTAGTGTGACTAGAAGGGTTTACGTCCAGAATCTTACGTCGAATTTGAGTTATCAGCACATGACCAAGCCCTCGACCCTCCGTTTGCCTTATAAGAATCGATGACTCCCACCACGGACCCATATGTACCCGCAACCATCAGGAACGTACCAGAAGCAATGACAAAAATGCTCCAGCATACCATGAGAGTCCACTTCACTGTTCGCTGTTCCTTGCCCCTGCTCCAATTATCATATAGCCACATACACCCCATGGGCTGAAAGCACTGAAGTGTTCCAAAAAGGGCCCCTATAAGAGCGACAAGATTTCCAAAAATGGGAATCGCGCTTGCAACAATGTATGAGATTATCACAATGATGATGATGCAGCTGAGCCAAACCGTCCAATGCAACGGCGTGTTCGTAACGAGATGCCTTGATCCTCGCAGAATGCGCACAAAAAAGTACTTGCTCGACATCTGAAAATGTATTAGTCGATTCATTCCTGATTCAAGAATGAGAGCACATTACATGAGCACTCAAAGTCGAGTTGACAAACAGTCCGGGAAGCGCAATTCCGTAGGCGATTCGCTTGATGGTCTTTCCAGCAGAGCCAAGAGCAGGTGAGGCCACATAAGGCCCGCAAAAGTAATACACAACAATTCCTATGACAACATAGGTCAGAGTAACAACGATTTGGCATACCATTAATGCTTTCGAATATTGGCGAGGATCGCGCATCTCAGACACAATCGGGAAAAAAAGTGGTGTGCCAGCATAGGCGAAAATGAATGTTGAAATGGCTGATATGCCCTCCGTAAAGCTTGGCTTATTAACAACCTTATAGTCAGATACCCAGGGGCCTTTGGGTGCAGCGTCAGGGCGATCTTGGACACCAACACCAATGGTTACGATGATGACTTTGGGAGTCAGTACTCAAGGTAGCATTGCGAAAAGGGTTCCTTACCAGCAACGAGAAGAGATGTCACCCCAACCCATGCAAGAAAGCTCAGACGATTAAGAGTTCGAATACTTGCAAGGCAGGCGACTCCAGCTGCGCCAACTGCGACAAAGATGGCTGTACAAGCGCCGTGGGTCGAGATTGCATTCAAAGCAATCGATATCCCAAGCATGCCAGATCCACCCCCGAAAATCAAGTCTACGTGCACCTTGTATCAGCGTAGGGTTCCAAAAGTAGGAAATAGGAGTCAACTTACAAAGAGCGAATCCAATACCGAGAATCTCGCGTCCGATGGGGCCAAACATGAGGTAGGTCGCGTCATCAATGCCATATACTTCAGGGTGGTTGAGTTTGAAGACACCAACCATGTAGTTGGACCATGTAGTGATAGCACCTATAACTACCAAGCAAAGCACTCCAGGGACCATGCCCAATGTGTTGAAAGCGGTCGGGATCGACAGTACGCCCAAGCCAATCTGTACTTTCATCATGAGCACCGATGTTCCGATCCACCCGAGCTATGGAGCAAGCATCAGTCCTCTGAAAATCGTAGCCCGTGAGGCTGGAACGTACATTGCGATAGTTGGGTCCCTCCACTGTCATAACTCCAAAGACTGCATCTTCCGTAATGGAGGGATTTGAACCATTTTCATCCACTTGCACAGGCACCGTAGCTAGACGGTCTATGAGGTCTCGGTTCTTCTCATCCATGTCTCTCATGGCTTCTGGAACGCCTTGCCCGAGGAAGAACAAACGAAGAACCAGTCTTCGGCGGGACTGGCGACAATTTATTCATTTTCCATTTATCAATCTCTTCGAAAAGATACCTACTCGCTAACGGCCACGCGCTCCGCTCCCCCGAGGGAAAATGGTTTAGTTCGACTTGCTGAGACTAGAAGCCCCAATCCCCACATCGTGCCATCCTTAGTTAGCCAAGCAGCCGTCTTTATCATCGCAGACAGCTTTGACCAAGCTTTTCCACGTTGCTCACCCACGACACATGTCATGGCCCAACTACAATGCCAAATGTGCATGTCATGGTCGGGATACGAGTCACGTAATTCTTAGTACTGGCGATGTGGGTCATTTGTCACGATTTATCACGAATACATCAAATGCTCATTTTTGTTCGTCTTCAGAAAAAAAGCAAATACAAGCCAAGAAGACCAACCCCCATCAACCAATTATGTCGCTGACTAGCAGATACGCATTCGCCGGAAGGATGCAGATCCCTTCCAGAATGGACGAGGCGCAGTATTGGGAAGCATGACTAAATCATTTTGTCCATTCTCGTCCCACATTACGAACGATGTGGGTGTCCATTTCAGGAGAAATTCTCACATGTGCAAACTAGCCGCACGAACAAAAGCACAGTTGTGAAAGTGGATCCGGAGTGGTTTTTGCGCTCACTGGCCTGCGCACAAGCGCTGCTCTTTTGCATTACTCAACTAAGTTTATCTTGACGGATAGGTATCAAATCTATTTTCTAAATGCCCCTCTGGTCCATTCAGCGGGGCGATGATCAACTCTAGGACGGACTGGAATGAATGAACTGTGTGACGAATAACAATGACACCTGGGAGAACAGCCCTCATTACATAGGGTTGTTGGTCCCAGCATTCTGAATCCGGCCGCAAGGTCCGTTGCTCACGTAATAGGCGACTCCCATTGCCGAGGTCTTATACTGGTTGAGACCGGGCTGGCCGGGAGTGCATGTGTCACCGATCATGAGGGAGCATGTCTCGCCCTTAAGAGCACTGGCTCGGCAGTTGGCAGTCGTGTGGCAGGAAACGCAGCAGTCGTAGGGATTTGACGAGGTGAGGCTAACGACCTGGTCCCGGGAACTGATCTGGGTAATCTTGTAGCCACCATTGGCTGTCGACCGTATGTTTCTAGGGATACCGCAAGCTTGGTAGTAGCTTCCTCCTGGGACAATAGTCTGCACGGTGACTAGGGCTCGTGTCAATGGCATGCATCATTGAAGGAAATGGGATAGATCAGTAACTTACCAGACGTGGTCTCGGTAGCAGTCTCATGATATTCATCAAACACCACCACGTCGTTGGTCACAGTGCTCGTGTATGTGGTAGAAACGTCAGAAGGGAATTTGGTGGATGTCTTGGTGACGAGGATGGTGGAGGTGACAATGCTTGTTGCAGGCTTCAGGGTTGTGGTCTTTCCGTTAACGGTTGATGTGGTGGTCTTGGTGGCCGTCTTGGTAACGATGCGAACACAGTCGACCCTCTGAGGGTACTTCTTAGCAGTAGAAGATTGCCTCTTGACGGGGTTGGAAGTGTCACGCTTGGCGACGTAGTCGGGCGAATCCTGGACGGCGGTAAAACCAGCAGGAGGGGGGACGATGTTGGTGGAAGTAGAAGTTTTGTAGATGGTATTTGTGCTGGTCACGGTGGTGTCGGTGATATAAACGGGTTGGGTGATGTAGTTGTTGTCTTTGTAATGTTAGCAAGGGCCTTGTCTGCACCATCATTTACTCACAAGTCGTAGTCACAGTGGCCGTCTTAGTTGCCGGATCAGCCACTTTAGTTTTTAAGGTAGTTACAGTGACTGTGGTAGTGAGAGTGGTTGGGCTGGGAGTGACAGTCTTGTCCTGGGTGATAATGATCTTCTTCGTCTGGGTTGATGTGGTGGTCTTGGTGGAAGTCTTGGTGGGGATAGTTTTCACCGAAGTTGTGCCAAGCTGGGTGGAACAGGAAGCGGTGGTACCAGCGGCGAGCGCCTCAGCACCTAAGGCGAGGACCGCGACAAGAGCCTTGACGGAAACCATTTTGGTGATTTGTTGGTCGGTCGCTAACGAATGTGATGGATGGTTGAAAAGACAGGTCAGACGGACATTGTGCGGCGGTGACGTTATATATTCAAGGGGATCACTCAGATTGCCAAACGCAATAACAACCACATCAACGGAAAACCTGAAACCCCATGTTTAGCAATAACGAAAAGCCACAATATCTGGGTGTAAGTCAGTGTAGCGAATTAGAGATGTCAATTTGCCGGCTCTCAGGGGAGACGCCACCTATGTCTCCCTGGCACCACGGTTAGTCGTCAGGGGCAGAACCATTAGCGAATCTTTGATAGCTTACGGTCCGCAGCAGGTGATGGCTGTCGAAAATGCCAATGCAATTTTTGATTCCGATAGGGCGAATGTTGGTGGAGCCCGCCCTGCCACGAGCTTAACATCGCCCTACAGCAAGGCGACTAACGCCACGCTGAAGGCATGGCGTTGAAACCCCTGTACTGAGCCCCAGGAGCCCGAGTCCACGAGGATCTAGACCACCGCCACAGCTGTCTCAAGACGCTTATGGTTAAGCATGAAATGGCCGCCCCTTGGACCCTTCGATTACCCTACCGGCACTTTTAGGTCCCAAGCAAACGCTGGCAGTCTGTCACCATTTTACCGTCATTGGACTTTCCCCTTATTTTCTCTTCCATTTTCGCCACTTGACTTGCTCTTCCTCCCACATGCGCAAATAATTATCCCGTCTGGATGCATCGTAGACCTCACCTTCAAAATATCTCTGGGCCTCCCCGATAGGGAAACGTGATTGGCTTCATTTCCACGAAAACATCCGAGCAGCTGCAAATCTCGTCGGGTCCTGGAGGAGGCTTTGTGGCTGAAAATTGACCATCCCTAAATGTCCTGGCAATTTCGCTTTCGCTCCCCACAGGAAGACTTTGACCAAATGCTGCATCTGTGCACTCGGGATTTAAAAATGCGATGGTGGGTAAAAGCTGCTCAGGATATTCACTTGTGAAAAAGGACGGCTACTTATTGCTGTTCAAATCTACACTGCCTGAATCTATGCATGCCTTTGCTTGTCGGGCACATAGATGTCAATTAAATAAATAGTCTGCGCTGCACGTTCACTCGGCTGCCGTTGTTCTTCTTTATTGAGCAACAGCACGGCTCCAGGGTTCACCTCCAAACGTTCTGGAACTTGTCCTACCCCTCCCTGCATCGTAGTCGCGTGCTAAGTATTCTCTTCGTGGCAATTAGCGTATGCTTCATATCAGTTACTGGCCGGTGTCTGGATATGTCGGTCCGTTTATGATCATGAAGTAGACCAACGCTCACTTTCCATCCTCACCTCAAATTTCTACGCTACAGGAAGTCGGCGTCCCAGCACAGAGACTGCGGTTGCATCACAAAGACGCGCACGCACCTACTCTTTTCCTTTAACCATGTTTTGCTATGACCATGTGCGTGCTAGCTTCATTTATCACACTCACAGGTGGTCTCAACACGATCAACTGACGGCTACGACGTTGACCTGATACCTGATCTAGCCGACAACGGAATTTCGGTATTTACAAGATAGTTAGGACCGCAATTGGTCGCAAAATCACTATACTAAATGGCCTACAATGCTAAATTATCAATTTGATAAATACGGGTCTGGCTAATGAAACATCGGGGCCAAGTAGTGATCGACATATCAATCGAACCTTGTAACACCGAGGCTGGAGGCCACCCTCAACGACAACCTCTAACAGCTCGCAGTAATAGCAGGTACAAGAGACTTACGTATATCTCTTGCATAGTTACGGAAATCAAGAGCCTCTCAATGCGCCTGGAATTGTAGCTGTTTTACAATATTATCGGCCTCCTTCCTAAAACCAGGTTTTAATCTTGGCCTAGAAGTAAAATAATTGCAGCGGCGCTACCACGGAGACTTTTCTAGTATTGCAGCACAGCATTTCAGAAGCAAACCCGCTCGCCGGAAGCAAAAGTCAACCCTTGGTCAATTCATATCGGAGGAGTCCTAACCCTAACCCTAACCCTGCTAATCCTGTACCGTATAATCTCGTAAAATCCGACCATGGAGTGGAGCAGCTTTTTGCTTTTTCCTCCGCGTTTTAGCTTTTAGTAACGGTTTCAATTAGTTCTCTGCATATTTATGGAGATATTTTCGTCTCCACTCCTTGGCCGGATTTCACGAGTTTATACGGTAGTTACTAACAAAAGCCACAGATGTTTTTTTTGGCATCGACCAGCTTGGTCCAAAGCAGAAATATTTGCTTATTCTTTTGAAGTATATTCGAATACCGTTATCTTATTCAAGCTCTACTCCAAACTGAATTGGTTACCAAGCACCCTATAGCCATTTCAAGTGTTCCCAAACCGTGTAGCAGCGGCTGCTTGGTCCCAGGCGCTGGAGCTGTGCTTAACCCACGTACGAAAAGAGGTTTGAACGTATTTGGAAACTTTTAGTAGATCAAAACTCTGCTTCACGAGACTTCCATGATTAAGCGTTTCTATAGTTCTCAAGATCGTTGTGTCGTCATATCTTCCTCGAGCGTGGACCGGAAGCAATCGTGATTTTGTGTGCATTTAAAAGTTCCTCCGGGAATCTAATCTCGACCGTATTGGTGTGTATCCTACTAGTAACATATTTTCAGACCATATTCTAGGAAACCCATTTTATCAACTTATGGTGCAGCAACACTATCCCAACCCCATACAACCAACCAAGGTGTGAATGAATGCATCAGTCCCTGTCGATCAGAACGCGAAGAGTGGAGATGAGCCGGAACCAGCCGCTTAAAGCTAGCGAGTTTATGGTTAGCATTTCTAAATTTAGTAGCTCCAAGTTTACCGACTTCTTAATTGCACCAATTGGAGATTAAGTTCCCGAGGTATTTGGAATTCTTGCAGTGGCCAGGTTCCTTCGCCCAGTATTCGGAGCAAAGTGTCGATAAGGAACGATTATGGGGTTTCCCTGACCTTCTTCTCCACCATTGGGCAAATTATCCCCTCACTTTATCAGCAAACTCGCTCATCTTTTGGGGAAATCACCCAGTCGGCTGACTCGGACGCAAGGGTCAGCCACGCATCACCATCAAGTAAAACTATCCAAAATGCGATCGCAACACTGTTTCGCTGTTTCTATTCCCATCCCACCTGAAATACCGCCGCACATAGTTTTAGCGTCGCTTGAGACCCCTCAGGTGCTGCATCATAATTCGTGCGTCCACAGCTTTGATGAGATTCCTGCGGACCCCAACTTTATTGCCAACGACCCCTTCTTCGGACCATTCGACCATACTGTCCGTGCTTTTTCAGTCCGCGAGGTCACACACATCTTGCCTGGCATTTCTCGGAAATCAACGTGGCTGACTGTCACCCAAAACATTCTCAACGGCATCAGCTACCGAGTAGTAACACCATTTACCACGGACATGTCCTCCAAGAGTTTGTTTACCCTTTGGGCAAAGTGGACAGTTAGACCACGAACCCTGTCGCTTGACGTGCCAGGCGGTAGTCCTGACTCAGCAGTTGGTTTGGCAGACGGCTGGGAGCTATTTCATGAGGTGATCCTGGAAACAAACAAAATTGTCATGCGTTTCGTTGCCCCAAACACAGAGAAGGTCCATAGCCAGGTTACCCAAAGTTTGGTGGATGATGTGGTTTATAGTTACCTAAATGAAACAATCAGCCAATGAACTTTGGAGATATACGAAAGATGCATGAGCCTCCGTCGGGCGATCGCGTCATGCGCACACTACATGCCATGCACAGATCGGGAATGGCTGGCCTGTGGCGAGGATATCCACTTATTGGCAAGAAAATGGCCTGTATATGTCAGGGTGATAACGAAAATGTAACTGATTGGATTTGGGACCATGATTGCTGCAGGTTTATATCGAGGGACTATCCAAACTGGACTGGGGCTGATTGATTCGTCTGCGCAGAGACATGTGACTGAAAATGACACCATTAAGATCCGTATAATGCTCTATGTAAATATTGGTACATGTTAGGCTCCTGGATGGGCAATTCTGTTGCCATACTGACAGGAATATCCGCCGGATCGAACTCGTCTCATTGGATATTCATCACTCAATACTTGGACAGACATGAACAATAACTGAGGGTGTTCGTAGTATTGAAAAAGACCGTAATGGATTAAGATATTCTCATTCTTGCAGCTTAATTAACTCGAATTCTATGATGAGACATAGAGCTACGTCACAAACGTGGATCCCCATTATGTTTAATATTCGGCCAAATTGACATTCTCTGCTGTGGTCTGGCAACGTGAGGTACATTGTCGGATTTCAATCAAAAATTTCTATTAGAATGACTCAGTAAAATGTGTAAGTAAAGCTTGCCCAACTCAATGACTACATCAAGCTGAAGTGTGATTTCAACTGAGATGCGGCGGCCCCATTTTCATCCTCTGGATGTGATGCCGTGTGCCCGCATCGCAAACAACAACCATACGCTACGTAATCTTAAAAATTAACATGCAATTTATTATAGTGTGTGCTGGCCGGCTTGCCAATCTCGATTTGTGGTGTGCATCCCTTCTCGCGCAGCTGGCAATGTTGGCGAACACGACTAATCGCAGATGGCCTATCCTATATGCCCGATGAAGACGCATCTGATTTTAATGCAGGATGAATGGTATCAATAACGGTCCCGCTCAATCATAAAAGAACAAAGAATGGACCCGGGGGGGTTGCCGCGCTCGTTGTGAGGGATCGGGGATAACCATAACTCGGCCCAGATGACAACCGAAGACACGAGTGAGCCATCCAATAAGATTGCACAGAATCGAGTGGATGCCACTTTTACGGGCGCTAAACTTGATGTTGGGTCGACAGAAATGCTTCACAAGAGCGCCTAAGACCAACGGCCAATTGGGACGAAAGCTTGGGTCCATTGATGGTTTAGGCAGAAGCGCTCAGGTATTCCCGTGCGGGGAAGTCAGCCCCCTTTTATTCAAACGTGTTGGTGAGAAAACGACCCGGATTTCGGGCTCACAGAGGGAATAGGGGTAAATACCAAACAGCATCAATTGGAGTGAATAGATGATAGAGATGTCTGAGAAAAAGATTGTGAATGTCTATATCCTGGAATATCGTGAAATGTCTCAATAAATCCTTTGTCGGGCAGAGCCAACGCCCTGCCTGCTATGTCTCTGAATATCCTCCTCCTTCACCACGGGTACACCTGGCCAGTCTGCGTGACAAACTTTCCTCCAACCGAATCTCTCGTAGCTTCGTCAATGACGCTCAACATACCCGCAACACTGCTTTCCACTGTGACGGGAGGGCCAGGGCTGTAGTTCCACTCCTTTGCGACGAAATCGCCGGCACGCGTCTGGACCCAGCCCGGATGCAGGGCCACAGCGATGAGACCCTGCGCCTCGTTCTGGAGGTGCAGAGCGCGTGTGATCCAGTTCAATGCCGCCTTGCTGGGCCCGTATGCACCGCCGGGGACAGGCTCCTGGGATGAAATACCTCCGACCGAGGATGTGATCATGATGACCTTGGGCGACGATGCGGCATTTTGCAATAGGGGCCAGAGCGCCTGAAAGACCATCAACGGCGCAATGGCGTTGGTTTCGTATGCAGCACGAAGGTCAGCAGTTGATGTCTCTGCGACTGCCGCCATTGGTGGGCACATGCCGGCGTTGTTGATGAGGACGTCAATGTGGTCGAGGGATTCTCCCACCTCCTTGGTGAAGGCGCTGCGGAAATCTTCAGGGGACGGGGCCGTTGTGAAATCCTGCACAAGAATATGCAGGGCGCTGCTCTCAGCGAGCGACACACTTTCAGATTTCAGGCCAGCAGCGGCCTCGTCATTGCGAACTGTCGCAATGACGGTGGTACGAGGCCGTGTAAGAAGGACCTTCACCAGGCCGAGCCCAAGACCCCGGTTGCCTCCTGTCACGACGTAGACGGTGTTGCCAGCCATTATGTTCTGTATCAATCCTTATGGCACCAAGGCCGAGAGAATGGGGTAGAAATAGGAAGGAGAAAAGGGATGAGAGAAAAGTAATGGCGGAGTGTCACGGTGGTGGTTTGGGGTGCCAACATGAAAGTGAAAAAAAGTTCAGGGGCAGACCATTTTATACCACCTAGGCACGTTCTGCCAAGGCAAATCGCCTTGCTTATTGCATTACCAGGATGACACGTCATAGCTATGCGCGGGGTACGTGTGGCTGTGGGAAGGCGATTCAATCTCTGGGCTCTTCTTGTCATGCGTGGTGACGGAGATGGCCTCAAATTTGCTGATTGAGGGAGTGGTTGAGCATTGGTTCATCACGCGTCTTTTCTTTGAGATAAGTCCAAGACTTTGAAAGCAGAGGAGCTTCATCAAATTGATCGGGGACCAAAGTGCTACCCATTCTTCTCGCTAAGGACTTCATTGAGCTGCTTCCAACATCATTGTTGGACACGGCACGGCTAACTGGAATACAGGGGCCATCGTTAGATTGGGTAAAGCATGAGATCTAAGCGATTCTATTGACCAGGGCTGGTCCTGGCCCCTCTTTTTCTTTTGTCAGCCACTAGGGTCGGTCACCTTGCCCTTTGCAGATCATTCTGTTTTCGAGAATGCAGCCGCCTCTTGCGAGGCTTGGCGGAGGCTGCGGAGACAGGATTTTACAAGATTAATGGGATGCGACATGTCGCCCTGGCAAGTGCGCCAATCCTCGTTGAAGAATTCCCGGTTTTATTGATGTTTTATACTGCATTTTCTTGCCTGCCCATCAACTTTGCAGCTACCTCACAAAGTAATGGCACATATTAAAGAAAATGACGCTAGATTTTGCTTGCACGCATTCCCTTCGCCTTCAGCTGATGCCATAATTTCTTCTCCTTTACCCAAATACTTTTGCTCAAAAAATCTGAAATTGATCGGCAGCAAGAGATCCTGATAAGGTACTATGCAGACCCTGATGTCAGACTTTTCCTTTGCGCCAAACTGCAGGACTTCAACACTTGTCTTCCGCCTAGGTTTTCTTCAGTGATGAGACCCGATCATCACTCCGGCGTACTCGGTAGGAGTTACATTCATATCAGCCTCTCGCACCTTTTCTTTATGGTATTTCTCAAGCATAACTCATGTGAAGGTGGTGCTGGAACGGATGGTGTTGAATTTCATGTTCAAGCGCAAGCTCATCTGTGACAGCCTCAGGCTAGGATTACAAGGGTGCCCTTGGTAGAATTCTAGAGTGGCGTTCTGATGTTTGGCAGGTATGCACTTTGTGATGAAGCCAATAGAAAATTGCCTGGAATTTCCTCCTTGAGCCAGTGGTCGAGCGCAATACAGGAAAACGAATTAGTTCCAATACATTCACCGCGAAGATGTGGTATAGACCAGGTGCGTCGTCAGGGTCATCCTTCGCCAGAGGTAAGATACCAGGAACGTTCCAGAAAGCACTCTGCGGTGACGCCCTGGATGATGAAATTGAAGACTAGTCAAACTGATGTTGTAATTCATTCCTTAATCACACACCTGCATGTTTGCTGAGTGATTTCAAATATTTCGAGACGTTGTGTCAGGACAGAAATGTTACTGCAAATACCACAAGAACAACCCTCCTTCAGAAGCTCAAGAATGCATTTCTTTGTCTCCCCCATATAGGCTATATGTTGTCAACCAAGACTTTAAGGGAAGGGGAAGTCGTAAGGTCCTTTGTGTATTCGTATTTGGCGGTAGGGGGGAATATGAATCGACGCAAATGGTAAAGGAACACCCTCCAATATACTGAGGGGACTCTCCGTCGAACCCCGCAAAACCATGCCTGTCGAATTTGGCGAGAATGTTGGGAAACTTTCTTGCCCACTATCAGCATCCAGTGGCCATGATCGACCTGTGGCATCTGCGTGATCAAATTAGTTCGGCTCGAGTGTGAATAGGGCACTTCGTGAATTTAGCAAAAAAGGAAACCATCTGATATCTTAGCTATTAACCAAATAGTAATATTCATTGCTTTGAGCGAGGATGTGGTCACAGCTAAAGTTCCGCAGTAAATCGTTGTCAAGATGCGAGTTGTGGGACCAGGGCAACTCATACGGCGTAATAAGAGAGATAACCACGATTAATACAGGGCTATTCAATACGTTATAGTCAAAGAAAAGCACAAGGACTCTGTTTACAGCTATTAAATCACTACCAGCCGCTGATAAGTCGGATGCTAATAATACAAACTCTATTGTCGGCATGAACTACACCTCAACGTAGTTCGACCAGGGTATCCCCATCCACCGGCAGCATTTCGATGCGGGCCGCGGTATAAAGCATCGAATATAATGCTTCCATGCATAATGAAAACTCAAGCCACGTTGCTTTTCAACGACTTTAGCCAATCACAGGGTCAGGTAAACAGTGTGTTTGGGCTATCCTGTTTTTGGTCCAGGCCGAATTTGACCTTGTGAATAGATGGTATTCGGTCCCATTGAGGTGGTATCTGATAATGAGCTAATACAGCAAATGAAAGCTGTAACTGGAGGGCGAGAAAGTTTATCTGATGCCGAAATAGTCTTGTTTTCTTTACAAAAAGAACATAAAGCGATCAAAAAATGCGAGCATTGATTTCACAATGACAACACGATGGCAGACATCCAAGGACCCGCAGTTACCTCCTCTTGCCTTCAAATGGTCGAACAAAACTACAATTTGACTGTTGCAATCAAATGTCTATTCCTCGTGGTTTGACGGACGCAATCGGGATGGTTTAGCTATTCAAGAACTGGGTCAAGAGTGAATGTGAGGTGCAGGTAAATTAACAACCCTCCCGGGGAGTTAATGATGTATATACTGCTTTATTGAGTTTATGTAGTATTCATTCCAATCATTTTCCATTGCCCGCCAAATCATCAATCATATTACCCGAACCTAGTACAATCCAACAGTAAGATCACCCTTGACACGAGCAGTCAAGTGAACCTCAGCCTCGAGATCAAGCTTAATACCGACGAGGAGAGCAGCAGCAGTTGGCTTGCCCTCGGCGTCAGTGGGACCCTTCAGGAGCTGGCCTATAACATGGTCAGTGGGGCTTGGGACTGGGACGTCGTCAGATACATACCAGCAGGGGCAGAGAGACCAGTAGAGGTGGGCAGGGGAACGACAAACTGGCCGTTTTCGACACTATTCATTCATCAGAGCTGTTCGACGCACAAGTAGTGTCAGGGCTCACGCGGTTCGCTTTGCGACAGGCAAAGCGGTAGCGGGAGCAGGCGCGGGAGGAGCCTCGACCTCGGGCTCGAGGACGGGGGGTTCCTCAACGGCGGGCCTGAGGATTCGATGTTAAAGGGAATGGGAATTTTTTTGGGGGCTACCGAGGGGGTTTCATGGGTTGCTTACGTGCTGGGAGAAGACATGTTGATTGTTGGAGTTGTCGGATGAACCGGTTGAGTAGATTAAGAGTGGATGGGTGTTGAAGATGCTGTAATGGTCTGGAATATTCTGTTGATTTCGGCAGACGCACCGACGACTTATATACTCGAGCATGGCCTCGGCAATGGGCATCTGAAGGTGCAAGTTCACGCGACCGGAAACAACAAAAACAACGGACATGGCTGGGCTGGCGTGGATGAACCCACTCGGTGAGAGTGGACAACACAGCTGGATCCACACATCAGGCGCAACAGCAGCAGCTTTGTGGAGGTTGTGCTTGCTTTTGGTTCGCAAAATCGCTCTCGTTACGAACTTGCTGCGACAATGCACGAGTGGGGATATGGCTTGCTGTAAACAGTCGGAGATTGCAAAATGATCCGATTCGTGCATGGCTTGACGCAATTGTCCTATAAAAAGTGCGTCCGACAGGCCCACCACTGCTCGAGTCCGGGGAAGCAGCTGTACGTCATGGACCGGCTGGGCCTCAGCCACCCCATTGATCCAGAGGTCGGCGCCCTTCTTTCTTCTTTCTGTTTCGATTTGTTTCAATTGGGTCGTCTTTTGGCCATTGCAGGGCTGGCGGCTTTCGCCCTCGAGCGCTCGGGTTGCCAAATTGCAGAACCCCCCAGGAACCAGCCTGATCCTTGTCGGCAATGGCCAGACGACTTACACGTATCATTTATGGAGTTCAGACACATGGTGGGCCCTGGGCAGGTTTATCGGAACCGTCCGCCGATGGAAACCCGATGGCGACAGCCTGTCAGGCCCACAGGTGCTGCCCGAGATGCATGTCAACGCATGAGAGATCGACCGTCTGTGGCCAACGCGTTTCAACTCAGTCCGCCCCATCTCGCGCCATTACCGAGCCGAGACGCAAACCCGCATTTTCCCGGGCTACCACAGGTCTGGCTGGGCAACAGAGATGAAAAACACGACGTTGAGAAGTGGGCCAAAATTCCACTCGCTCTCCGCGCAATACACAACGGATTTAAAAGCGTAGTAAATTTATGTTCGATGACCCTTGTGCGATGCGCAATTTACTGCAGCATCACAGAGATGGAATCGAATCATGTAGATGGAGGACAAATGAAAAACACGGTATACCATACTGATCTTGATGATGAGTATTTCCATTGCCGCGCAGGAGCATCAGCTGATGCCGCTTTGACCTGGGTTGCTTCTCAGCCCTGCAAATTAGCATCTGTGATTTATTCGCAGCCGGCTTATAAAGTGTTTGTGCTGAACAGCTCACGCCATCGTCACAAAAGCGTTTGGTGCAACGGTTCCTCAAATGAGAGGCCTAAACATAGGTCATAAATCATGAATTGAGATGAAGCTATCAGTTAGTCAAGTTGGCGTCCCCAATCTCACCTTCTATCGAATATTGCCAAAGAGGCTGATTGAATTGCGATTGACCGAGATAATGACGTTCCCATCTAGCGTCTCAAACATCATTCTAGTCGATACTTCGCGGGTTCATAGGCAATATGTAATTGCCGTCGCTGCTTCGAAACTTTGTTCATGTGATGAATTTATTGTCATGTGATGAATTTATTGTCATGTGAAACATTAATTTTCTGGATGACTACATGTTGTTTAATCCTTGAGCACACTCTCTCTATTACGCTGGGAGTCGACATAATCCTCAAGGGTATGCAGGCAAATCCATCCTGTTTTTCCTTTAGCATCAATGATGGGAAGACCACCACCATAAGTTACTGAAAAGGAGATGACGTCGTTGCTAGCACTGCAGTATGTTGGACAATTCTCTGTCCATCCAAATATATTGAGAATAGAAGTTATCCAATTACAACTAATGAGATGGATATAAAATAGCGTTCTAGTCATATTCGGGTTTAGCCTCTGTCCCTTATATTCCTTGGAGGTTCTCAATTCCCAGATATAACGGCTTGTAGCTCGAACTATATCGGGCTTAACACAAAAGTACAGGCTCCATAAAATATATCCTACCTTCCAATATGTAAGGCATGAAATTGGACTATGCATACACAAATGTTCATGTTCACGGAAAGGCAACAGCATTAGATGGATCATCTGCAATGACTCACTTCTATGCGTAGATATGATAGGGAATGATAGATTATTAAACTATGCCTTGGGGAAAAACCTAAACTTCTGGTTGCTTCCATCCGTGTTGGTCCAAGTGATGAATGGTGTCCCATTATTGGTGTTCAGTTGGTAAAGATCCAAGTAGTTTTTGGGAAACTTAACGCTGCGAAATCTGATACGGCATAGTGGTTAGTGAATATGCTCCCATCAATATGACAAATATGAGATACCTGATGAGGTCTCCTGAGCTCAACTGGGTTGCATCGCCACCCTCGAGGTACCATTGGTACGTCTCGTCAGCTACTGAGGGCTCGATGACACAGGTCACAGGGTTGGTAGGGTTTGAAGCTGTTTAGACTCAGTTGACGTCCTTGACGTTGAACGGGAACATGATGCTTACGATCAACTCCTACAAGTCCCTTGTTGGCAGTACTCTGGATCAAGATTCGTGAATCCTTGGGATCCGATGCTACCAAGCCCCAGATCTCCCAAATTTCATTTGGATTAGTATTTGCGGTCCCATTATCCCTGAGAACCTGGCTAGTCAGTATGGCTATTCAGACAGGGAGGGACAGAAATGGCTGAAAGACTTGCCAGTTGATTACAGCGGGGTTCTTTCCGCCCCCTGCGTTGAGGTCGAGAAATTTGCCGCTACATTCAGATCTGATGTTGCCCTTGGCACGGGGAATAGGGTTGATGTTTGCCATTTTAATATTTAAAATGCAAGTGATGTATGATCCGAGGGTGTGATGGCTGGTAGAGTTGGTATAATGTGTCTATACCTAGTGGGATTTCAGGTATTTATACAACAATACTATGGTCCTGTTCCACATCAGGTCAGATAGCGCCGGCCACCGTGGCAATAACGTTTCCGGACTCGACGATTACGGGTGGGACTTGGTGGGCCTGCAACAGCTTCCCAGATAGCTTTGCCCTCAGAAGGACTAAAGCTGGCTGGAACTGGAACATTTTAGAGCAGCAACATGTCCACCATGATCCAGATCTCACTTGACCATCGCTTCTTTCAGAGTTGCATGACGGCGTTTCACCCAATCAAGATTCAACCACCGTAATCTCGATAGACGCTGCGGGGATGTGAGAAAATAGACGAGTGTGGCTTTCGTGAAGGATGTGGTAAATGTGAAGCTAACGGAGCCAACCAGTCTGGCAGACCGAGTTCTGCATCGCTCGCTGCGCTGTCCAATCAGTGCGCTCAGTGGTCGACAACAGGCTTGTAACGGCTAAGCATAGTTGAGACACGCTTCCCGCTAGAGCATCATGTGGTCTGAATAGTAGTGGGTGGCAGTTGGACTATGCAGCAAATCACATGGGGATACGGCAATGCGATGGGACCATGAATGGGAAAGTGAGGCCAAGAGGTGGCTGAGCGTTCACGGCAATTGCGGGGCTATACTAAGGAAGCGGCACGTTCAGCTAAGTTGAGTGGTGTGAGGCTTGTATGGAAGAACAATTTTAGGCGCATTTGCCGACCCAATGATTTAGCAAAGCACACGTACAGGGCTGAAACAATGAGGGCATGGTGCGGTAATCCATGCCGGCGCCTGAAATAAACCAGAGTCTAGACTTGAGCGAAGTGGATCGGAATACGGGATGGATGTGTGTTTGTGCTGGTCCAACTGAAGCCACTCAGCGATAGCGGGTGAAGCTGAATTGCTGTGGCTGGCTGATTTGACGCCTGACCCCACAGCGCCGAAGGTGTGCTCATCACCGCAGGAGGCCTCGAGTCCATGTTTCAACGGAAATATAATAGAGGTTCGGATTTCCACAGTATCAAGATATCAAGTATTTGATACTCGTGTGCTTTTGGGTAATGTTTTGCAGTTTGGTTGGGCAGTTGAACAACTGTGGCGCCAAGCGCATGTCCCACAGCCCAATAATCTACAGTTTAGTGATGAACGATATGTGCATGCTACAGTTCTCCTGGAGTAATTTGAACTGCATCATATCTGTAAATCCTACCTCTCTATCATTCAGGTGTTAATGTTGAGTCCTAGCTGAATCTATGGATATATTGAAGTGTACACATTTCTCGGCTCCTCATAAATTATTCATACCTCAGCAAGTAGCGTATCCCATCTACCAAATCTTTCAGGTGTGGACATGTGCCCGCAATCATCTGGAGCCCACCAAGTCCAATGTGCAATCCCATCGTCAAATGTAAACGAACACCATTTCCCCAGTCTGGCCTGACACTTTACACCCCGGTCTTTCAACATGTGCATGAAACGACCACCCGAAGCACCTATTAAAGGGAAGCCCCCGTCCTCTGTGCCGACTGTAATCCCATAAAAGTAAACATGCTTCAGTTCTGGGAATGTTCCTTCTTTCCGAATAACATCTGCGAGCATGTTGACGAGAAATCTGCAGCCAGCATCTTGGGATCCTTTATTCCTGGTCGCCATGAATTGATTTGTTTCCCATCCCTCCATTTCCGTCTCTTCAGCACCTGGTCTCTGCTCAAGCACCAAAGTCTCAAGTGTGTTGCTGCAGGCCAGCAGAATTTCTTTCCAATCAGCGAGGGTAGCTTTATCGGCACGAGTCGACCAAGAATATTCGATACCATCCGGATCATCGTATCTTCCTGGTTGATAAAGGTACAGATGTTTCAGTTTTGCCAAGGTCAAGCTGGCACTGCGGTCCTCCTTTTGTGCATCATCAACATCACGGCCAGTAGGTAAGAAACCGCTCAACGGTCGAGGGATGACGTTTTCCCCATCCAGGCTACCATAGTCCGATTCCATATCTCCGTCATCATCACCAGCATTTCGGCCAAAATTGACATCATCTTCCGGTAGAGGTTTGAATTGACGCTCATAGGAGGCAGAACCAGAGATGGGTCGGTCAAGCATCCCTAGCTCAAGTCGTTCAAGCAGGGACCCGGATTGAAGAACCCAAACTGCAAACTTGCGCGGGATAAAGCCAGAGAGCTTCACAAAATGGATGTTGGACAGAGGAGGAGCAGAGATCTCGGCAGCGAGCTCGGTTTCGCTGTCGGCATCTGAGATTTGACCATGCAACTCCAGTGTTTCGAGATTTGAAAAATAGGGCAATAGTTGCCAGACTTGATGGTTCTCATCACCTTCAGACCATGCCGGATCAATGATGGTACACAGGTGTTTTACTCGCGAAGCAAGCTGTTTGGCACGATCTTCTTCGAGCGATTGAAGCATTTTGAAGAGTTTCAATGCAGCTTCATTGCTGCCATGACTCAGCATCAGCTCCGATGCGTGCTCAGATCGTTGAGACGGAGACACCAAAGGCGGCGGGATATTCAGTTCTGCCGAAGAGTCGTGATATCCTTGCCCATGGAGCTCGATTCCGGTCCATAGTAAAGGGTCCACAATCGCGTTGATGCTCTTACAAACGACAGTTAGTTGAGTCAGGTCTTGTGCAGCAAGGTTGCTGGCAATGAAACGAAGAATCTCGGTAGGGAGAGATTGAAAGGAGGGCGGAATTGACATTTTCGCCAGTTCACCCTTTGAGGAATTCACATCTGCAGAGCACAATCAGTAACAAGAGGAATGGTGGGAGCCTGCCTGGGACTAAGGCATCGGCGCGGATAAACTTAGAGCCGGCCAAGATCTAACTTCGTTGTCCAGCCGTGTTTTGCTTTTTCTTGTGACGACGGAATCAGTCTAACTCTTTCGAGTCGGAATAAAGGGGAATGAAGAAATGGAATGTTGAGAGAAGTTTGTTGGTTGTGACCTCGCCTTGATCAGGTCAAGGAATCTCTTATATTCGGTTGGTGGCTCTGGGCAATCCAGCGTTTGAAGTCCCGAAATACGACATGTGAGTGCGGTTCAGAGTATACATTTTGCAACGTGTTCACGAAATCTCAGAAATGATCACCAATCACGTGGGTGAGTATTTTAGTGATCAGAAATGTTTCAATCTCTGGCTTGACATTGACATTCAACTTTCAATATGAGGCGCCCTTTGACGGATATACTTTTTTCAACGACCAGCCATTCTTAAGCAGGGCATCAGGGCCATAGGAATAGTTTTTATCTGATCGTCGTACCAGTTTGAGCTAGAACTAAAAAAGTAATAAAATTCAAGTAGCTCCAGGTCCTTCGCAGTGCGTGATTAGTTGGGTTCATTAGTGTATCCGCTAGCAGATACTCAACAACAGTCACGTGTCTAACCCCACCATCATCGTTTCACTGTTGCCTAAGGAAAGCCTGTGTGGCTTTCTCTCATGGAGTTGTTACCGTAACGAACACACGATGGATGATCAGAGTGACAACAGCACGCCCCGCGCCGACAGCCACCCTTTCCCCAACAACGACCGTGGAACAAACGATGCACATAATACAATTCTTGATCCAGCCCTGAACCAGGATTACCGAACCTTTCACAACGACCAGCCTACCCAAGAACCGGACCCACCATCACATTTACATGCGAGTGTATTTCGTTGGCTTTTGGGCTTGACTGCTGGCGCCATTTCCGTCTACCTTTTGATCATGGTGTGGGTCGTTATGGTTTTAGGCCACGATTTTTGGTTCTAGACGTTGCTTCCATCACGAACACCGATGGGGAAAGACCAACCAAGGTGCATAGAGATCATCGCTCATGAAGAGCAGTGAATATCATTTTACACTTTTCCAGCGACCGAACGTGCATTGCATGAGAGGTATGGACAAGGGGTTTGATACGAAGCTCGGATCATCAGTATTATTATCGTTAAAACCTGCCTGTTTTGATGATACCTAAGGATCGGAAGCCGGGCTCATAGGTGGTCCAAATCCCAGAAGCTCCTCTGGACCGGTTAGCGAAGGAGCCAAAGTAGGCCATGTACATAACCATCAGTGGTCAATCCTCTCGACAGGGTTCAAGGGTTCATTATAAGTCTGTCAAAGTGGATCAGGGATTTGATATGCCGGCCGACCAAAAATGCCTTGGGATTGATGAAATGGATACTGCTGTCTTTGTTTATTCTAATAATCAAATATGGGCCCTCCTTTCAAGTCTTTGATATGATGCTCAGTTTGATGCTATAGAGCCGCATGTGGCTCAGCGTGGTAAAAACAGCCGCCAAGGATGGCATCATGATGAATATCTTTGGAGGCTACCCCGAGATGATCTACAGAATAGAGATATCAGACTCTCGCTTCAGGAACCTTGAGTCGGGCAGATAATGTGTTGTGCAACGTCGACATTGCCAAATTGAACCTCGAGCTCCAGTATCACCCGCCCAAGGAACTCCACGCTGCTGATTTCTGCCGTCACCAATCGCGGCTTTTCTATGTCAGTCAACTCCAGTGAGTCTCTGCGTGTTTGTAATTCGGATTCAATATCGTAAAGCCAATCAAAGGATCTGTGACGCATGCGAACACCTCTCATAACCTCTTGAGCGAACGCCGCATCTTCTGAAGCGGAAATCAGTGTTCGCTTCAAATCTTTCAACTGCCAAATCTTGCACCATATCCGCAGCCGCAGCTCCACTTCAGCACTGTCATCTGGGCGCGAGGTTCCTGATTCCCAGACAACGCAAAACCTCGGGGCCCAAGGCTTGTTGAACATGATGATGCCTCTACGGCTGTGTCTGTTGGATCCGACCATAAACTCACTAGTTCTTTCCGGAAATGAATCTTCAATGGTGTATTTGTAGGTGTCGTCACGTTCAATCAAGGGCTTAATGCGGAGAGGAAGCCCTTGGAAGACTGGATTCTGGCGAAGATCGTATTCAGGTAGTATGATGATTCTCTGCAAACGCGCTTGAGAAATGTCAAAATCAACTACAAGCTCCTCTGTCAGTGATTGTCAAAATGAGGTAACAAGGGTACATACGGAGATCTTGGTCACCGCCGGCCGTCACAATAAGACGACCGGACCCAGGACTGTCCACACAACACAAAATGCCAGGTAAGAATCTTCTGAATACGCCCTTGGTGTCAGAAACCGGCTTCAGGAGTATTGCCGGGCGAGAGAGTAAATCTTCGCCCATAGCGCAGTCCAATATTCCAATGAAATACTCTTCCGAGTCCAGTGGTCTAAAGTTCCGGAGGGGACATATTAAGATGGAGGCACATACCCCGCCACTAGCAAGGTAAATTTTGTTTTGGCGGTCGCTCAACAGATCCGCATTCTCGAAGATACCAAATTTTAGATAAATCTTGCCGAATTTGAAGCACTCAGGGCTAGTGGCAAGGATGTCTCCTCTCACCACCTGTGTGTGGGCGAGGATGGACTGGTCCTCGTTTCTCTTGATGATTTCTTCCTGTAGCCGAACAAACGCCTGTCGGCCTTCTCCATAAAGCAAGGGCATGTTAACACCGAATAGCCCCAATAGAGAATATCCAATGTCTTCCTCCCGTGTTGTCTGCCGCGTCGACGCCCATGACATGCGCTGGGCGATGCTGAACTGAGAGAGACCATCGTGATGAATGGAAACCCACCAACGGCACCCACAGGATACGCAAAATGGCACAAAATCGTTACTAGACTTGTGATCTGACCACTTCTCGGGGTACGGAGCATGGCCATGCCTAAGAATGGACTCATCAATCCCTGTGATACTTTGGAGAACGGAAGCTAGAGAAAATCGATCTCCGATAAATTTCCAGTCTTTATCAAAGAACTTCACATCAGTTGGTGCAATGAGCTCCTGTAGAGTCCACCCACGAGTAAACCATCTACAGTAGTCCAGGGGAGCGCCCGCAGCGACGTCCTCGAGGTAGACGTAGCAGACAGCGGCTCGGTTGTACCAGTCAAACATGGAGTTGATGGCCTCGGACAACTCCGCGCTGCTGTTTTTGTCGATGCAGCACGTGTCTATCCATACATAATCGTAACCGTTCTGTTTAGCCTTCTCGCAGAAGCCTCGCAGTTTGGAGAAGCCATGTTTGTTTCGCCATGTGCGAAAGCGCCTACGGTGCAAATCGTCAAAGAGAACCTCTTCATCACCCCAGGTGTGCGAGAGGATGGCGTAATTAGGTCGGTTGCCACTGTGGAAATACTCGAGTCGCAAGGCAGTCGTGTGTAAGAGGCGCATGATGTCATCGCAGACATGACGCTCAGATTTAAGAGCGCCGCAACCATTCGCGACCGCGTCGCATTGGTTTCAGCCAATTTCCCGCAATCACGTCTCGCACGTGACATGTGCAAGATTGCTACCCTGGATATTGATTCGTACGCAGAATTGGTCAGGATTATTTACACATGTGACAAGATTAACCAATTTTAAGGTATTCTTCACTATCATTGATTCCTGCCTTGGTGTCAAAGAGGGGTCTCATAGCTGTTTTTTGCGTCCCTAGTTTGGGTTGTGGATGAAGTTATCCCCACCGTGGTCAAACAAACATGGGAGGGTTAAATGTGCCCATTCTGATAAGCCGGCCTTGGGTTGCGACTAATAACTTTCACCACAAACTTCAGAATAACGAATAATAAAGCTGGACTGGGCACCTTATCCTATCAAATGAAGTTGGTGCCAATGGCATGGACACTTTAGGCTGAGGGTCATGAAGGTCAAGAGGCTAGAGGGGGTAGCCACAACGTCGTGGCATGATCTTTGCGAAGTTTCCATATCAAAAAAAAATTATGCTCTCACCAGCGCCGGAAGTGGACTGATATTTCATCTACGATTTCTCTGTTTTAAGCTCTAATATCATCTCAAATGATTCAATGGCACGAAATATTGAGTGGAGGAATGCGATTGTAAAACCTCTCCTGCCCCTGCTATGACGCCAACACTGAGCTAAGCGAGCAGCGGTGGATCAATAAAAAATTTCGAATTACATCAAAGCAAGATAAAACGACTCAATCTGTTAAAAGAATAGATTGAAATGAAAACAAACAAGTCTAAATTCTCACATTATCATAAAATGGCCTTTTATTCAAACTGCAATTATTCACAAATGGCTCCATCAGCTTGTCAATGGGATCACGCATTTCCTGGGGAACCGCATCGTCACTTATCCCAAACTGGCTTAGGTGGTTGGCATAAACACCAAATCCGAGCGCCGAACACGGTCCGGTCCCGCTCTGAAAAACAAGAACCCAAAAAAATGCAACGTTTACCCCTGATGGATTAATTACAGTTTGTCTCTAGACCGTCCCATCCATCAACCCTAAAAATGAAGACGCCAGACGTGGACAACAGAGTCCGCCGGCACCACACTCGTAGCAAGGCGGGCTGCCAGCCTTGCAGACAGGCCCACAACCGCTGCGATGGGGGTCAACCAACATGGCAAGTAACCCACCATAAGTAAGCCCTAGGCCGCTTTCTAACACTGGCGTAGTGAATCGTGTGCCCGGACGCGCCGAACATGCCATTACCCGCCCCCAGGCCTTCCGCTACGGGAGCGCAGGGCCCTACGTCAGCCTGGTCAGTTGGCCCCTTGGTTGGTCTCCGCAAACCAGGCCCAGCCAATTACCTTGCTGCACACAACGCTAGACCACAACCCTATTGATCCTTTCAACTGCTTGGCCGTCAATATGCCATTTAGGTCAAAGCAGTTGCTTCATTATTGTGCGTAACAGACAAGGTTCGGGGCCAAAATTCACTCCTAATTGTGTCAAATACAGTTCTCGGCATACGAGAAGGCTCTTCCGCTGCATTGGATGCTAAGACATACGAAGTGTTGGTTCATGCCCCTTATGGCAACCGCCGTTTTCCGCACTAATGCGCCTCTGTCTATAGCCTGCCGACTGTTGTTCAAAACCCTGTGTCTCTTCGAAACACTATGCTTATTGCCAGCTTGCACTATGTTTGGACAACCAGAGACGTCAAGACCTACAACGCCACCGTCCTACATCACAGAGCTGAAACTATTCAGTCGTTAAACGAGCAGCTCAAAAACCCGCAGACCCTGAATGTGGTGACGCTTGTCAAACACATTTCAACATTGTGCTTTACTGATCTTGCTCTCGGCAATATGATAAATGCCGTAGCCCACCTTGATGGTCTAGTCACTATCCTCGATCATTTTTATCCGACCGGTGACATCCCCAAGTCCCAGATGGGACTAGAGGAGGAACTCACGAATCGTTATCTGTTATTGTTAGTCCATTTTTCAATCTGTTTCCAAATTTCCCGCCTCAGCTTCTAAAAATACTTGCCAGACAGACGCATATCGTTCTATCTCTGAAAAGTTGGATGCAACAAAGTCGGGGCCTATTGCAATTAGCCGGACAAGCAAACACAGCAGAACTCTCCGAATACGCCACGTCACTTTTTGACTGGCATTCACGGGATATTGGAGACCTCCAACGGCAATTGCGCGTAATATCAATGTACCCATTCTTCTTCTTAACACCACCACGAACAGCCAGGTTCCAGCAAATAGATGCAACCCCCATATTCGAATGCCTCAGGTCCTTGACAAACTTGGCCATGAATGTGAGCAGGCCAATGCAAAGCTCAAATAAGACCAATCATCCAACTTCGGCCTGGATCCAAATTGTAATATCCCAGCTACAGCACGCGCTAACGGAGTCCCATGTGGCATCAATATATGGCTCAGCTGGAGGTGACAATTGTGATGACGAAATACCAAAAAGTTCTTGGTTTAGCATTGTTACTGCGGCTGGACTTTATATACATTCTGTATTGGGGCTGTGGAACTCAGGTAACCCAATCAAACCACAACTCTACAGATATATCATGTCGGCGCTCTTGCAGGACTTAAGCAACCCCAAGAACTATTCACAAAAGGTTACTCTGACCGACCTTTGGTTTTGGAAGTATTTCGTCTGTTATTTTAGTTTAAGATGGCACCAAGGTCACGTATATAATAAGAAGCTACAACCAGTAGAATGGGTTTTCCGGGCTGGACTACGAACCTGGAGCCAAAAGTCAGGTGTCATTCAATGGAAAGAGGCGCAGGAGCGACTGCAGAAATTTGCCTGGCCTACAGAGCCTGCATATGCTCTTCTTGCCAGGAATGTGTGGGAAAATGATATTCAACCGGACCACAAAGAGAATTGAGCCGATGGCTGTTGCAACAGGTGTTGGAAGGTCGGTTGGGCAGACTACGAACTGTTTCACAGCAAGGTGGATGTCATCCTCCCCTATGTATGACAGAAAGTATACAACACTATAGCTGAATGAGGGACCCTTCAACTAAATGTTCTTAGTCAAATATGGTTTCTATTACGGGGCAACATTGCAAGAGCCTTGGAATGATTCATAAAGTGGATGGGCTAAGATACTTCATGTCTGAAATGGAATGGTTGGTTAGATCGCATTGCAAAGGCGGCCAGGCACACTGGTCACCGCACGGTTTGTTACATAATTCATCCAAAAGCGTGATAGATGATTGATCGAATTCACCATCTCCGGTTGACCAAAGCGTCTTGCTTCCGCTTCTGTCCGGAACGGTAGACGGTCTTTGATCCGAGCGGCCCCGCATCGGCGTGATTTCGAGACCGCCTTGACTACAAACTGCCGTGGACAGGCCTCTTGAACATGTGATCAATTACCTGCAAAAATCTCGGGCGTACCCAATTTTCCACATATAAAAACTAGTATTATATTTTTGGTCCAATATTCCTCAGATATGGAAAGGGAGAAGAAAAGAGCATACCGCAGTGGTAGAGGAATGCTAGACCTCATCTCACTTACGGCTCACACCTCTCCACATCTACCCGGGCAGAAAAGAAATGACAAGTTCTGGAAGATATATCCAGCCATTATAGAATGTAAAATTGATGTCTCACCCTCACAAAAGACTCTATTCCCTCCATCTTCGCCCTATCGAGCTCCTTAACCAAAATAAAATCGGCTAAACAAAGGGTCAGCAATCTTGATGCCTATGAAGGTGGCTGAAACTTGCAATGCTAACCTGGACTGTCATCATTTTTTGTTTCCGTGGGAGTTTTGAGATTGAGGTCGCAAAAACTATTTTCAGTCGATTAGAATATCTTTGAGTTGTACCAAGGGGCGCTCACACCGACATTGGTGAAGCAGGCCTGGGCTGTCGCCCAAGCCCCGACATGTGCAAGGACGTTGTCCTTTTGTTTCTTTTCGGCGTACTTTACCGGGTCCAAAGCCATATTGACACGTCAAATGACCACAAGATATGCTAATCGTAAAAGAAATGTAGACGCGAAAGAAGAAAAAAAGAACCCCGAACGTGGTTCTCGGCGACGATGGCGGAGGGATGTAGAAGGATTACTGCATCTGGAAACAACACATGATTTAAATACTTGTAACCTGGTCACAGCTATCATCTAGTTGCATCAATAGAATCTACACGACTATACCATTTCTCGACCAAGATCCGACAATGGACATGGGGCAGACGGGGCCAAGTGAGCGCTTTAAGATTTCCTCGCTGAGTTACTTGGCCAGACCCTTTGACTGAGTCATGCCGAGTTCCAGACTTCAAAGAAACCTTTTTCCCTGTCCAGCTGGTTGGCGACAATTGGTACCCAGGGCTTTCATGTTTCGAAGCTGAGACCCATGGCGTCGGAAGGATTCAGGGCCATGTCCAAGCTACTTGCCAAAACAGCGAGGCTTCCGAAAAAGCGTCAGCGCGGCCCGTTGCAATTCCCGAAACAGGATTAGCTTATTTGGTTCTAGTCCCGTTTAGTCCATCAAGTCCCCGAGTCAGGACGATTCAGGTTGTGGGACGGGTCGTTTTCGGCATCAGGCTGTGACGGAGTGGCAGTTCAAAGCGCGCCAAAGCACCGTAAAGGGACCAATCAGTGTCAGGGACTACGTCGCTTAAAAGCGCAAGCACCGGGTCCCTGCCTGATGATTGCGTGGCATCTATTTTTGTTTCTCCTACAGGATGGTTCGCCAACGCAAATCGCACGGCAAAATCATGGCAAGCCAATGGATGCGATCTGCATCATGGTGGCCGATCAGTGGGACTGTTTTTTCAGCCATCTATCGAACCAGCTTGCGCTAGGAAAGGCGATATTTGCTCAAAATCTCTTGTCTTAAGAAGGCTGCACTTATTCAACTTTCCTTGAACTTGCCAAAAACGCGTCATCAATTGTCAAGGAAGAAGGAGCTGAGACCTACAGATTAACCTGGTGAACTAAAGGATGATGAATATATGAAACTATTGCCCAATAATCCAGCATTTTTATTACACTATTTCTGCCAAGATTACTGGGCTTCTCGCTCTGCTCCGTTAGGCAGAACCAGCATATCAACATGTAGAGGTAGGACCCGATAGGTTTTCTCTGCCCCTATGAAAGGGGGACTTCGAAATCTACCATTATCTAAAAGTAAATCGAGAATTGATACAAATCGTTACTCCGGGTCAATCACGGGTGCCAGTACACAGTATTGGGGGTCGAGATTAACATGGGATCCAAATAGCCGATAAGACCGCGGAGTCACTATTACGAGCTGTATTCGAGTGCATTTGACAATATGGTGATGGTTACAATCCTGAGCCCATTGTCTGGCTTTATTGGACAAAACCTCAGCATTCTCCAAGACATGCAGCCAAAATTTAAGTCACATCGACCCTGCGAATTATCCTACCCTATTGGTACTCGGTAGGCGAACCTGGCTAATCCCTCACGTGAATCAGAGCGTTTCTACGCACCAATTTGTATTGAGCACCTACTTTCAATATCTGACTAGTTAAATCGTCCGATAGTTTCGGGCAACTCACTCAGACGCATCGACCGCCTATCCACCATAATGCCACCAATTGAATTCGTTTTTGGACTATTGTTTGAGTGAAGCAAATGAAGAGAGTCTGAAAACATTTTTCGAAGCTGCGGAAAATATTTTGGGCTTTACTGGTGAGCGCATCTTCAAAAGGGGATGACCATAGCTTGCAAGCTCAATTTCTTGAAGTTTGTCATTGTATTTTTGAAGTGAAGAAAGATCCAGGACTCAAGGCGCAATACAACCAACCGGTATGAGAATCCACTCCGCTAATCTACTTAAAAGCCTATCACAGGATCTTAAGATTCGAGAAATTTAATATATTGCTTTCATTTGCCTGAGTACTAACTTTAATCTTTACATCATTCCTAGAGAATAAATGGAAGCAAGTATTCATGTCCTCGTTAATACAGTACTTAGCAATGCCTTGCCCACAACTACTTCGTAAAGATAGCAGCATACCTATCCTGGCTGTTCAATGTGTATGCGCTGACAAGTGTGACGCGATATCCTTGAGCCACCCATTTGTTGACCTCACTCTGGTAGCTATCCGAGGTCATGGCATGTCTTGCGACCCAGGGGCCAGTCGACTTGTCCCAAATAGCAGCGTAATAATCCACATTGTTAAGCACATAGGCACTGACATGGATGGTGCGGTAACCCTGAGCCACGTACTGGTTTGTATACTGCTGATACTGAAGAGACGTCATGCCGTGGCGAGCAACCTGCGGGATGGTGCTGCTCGACTTCTCCCAGATTCCCGCGTAACGCAACTGACCTCCAGAGGCGTAGCCGCTGACACGCTTCAGCCGGTAACCCTGCTGGGAATAGCTGTCAAAGGCGGCCTGGTACTGAGCTGACGTCAAGTCATGTCGGGCAACCCACCCAGGGCTTGTGGATTTATCCCAGATGGAATCGAACCAGACAGCACCAGTAGAATCCGGGAATGGGTTGACAACGAGAAGCCGGTATCCCTGGGAAACATAAGAGTTGAACTGACTCTGGTAGTCCTTGCTGGCCACCAGAATGCTGGCTGTGGCAGTCGAGCTGCCAGGCTTATCCCAGACAGCCGCCCAGTTGATGGTCTTGCCAATAGTGCAAGCACTAATGTATGAAATGCGGTATCCATTGTTGAACATGTCGCCGTAGGTATTTCGATAGGCCGTGTAGGTCAACCTGTGCCTCGCTTGCCATGCTCCGGCACGGGGATCAAGATGACTGGAGACACTAGTTGCATCCACGGGTGTTGAAATAACCGTCGAAGGGAAGCTGGTCATGGCCATGAAGGCCAGGACCCAGGCAACAATAGATCTGAAGCCCGACATCATCATGATTATGTGCGTGGTCGATGGTTCAGACAAAATGTTTTCAGAATTGGGACGTCCCAAGTGTGTATTGAGTCTACTCAGACAAAAAGGATATCGAGGGTATTAGCATGAGTATTTAACATCCGAGAAAAAAGAGAAGTCAATGTGCATGGCCACCCAATTCCAGAGTCCTATCTCATGACAACCACACATATTTGAGGTGGCTGATAGAGACCGAGTCTAGACTGGGCCTTCAATGGCTGAGCACCAGCAATTGGTTGAGTTTAAAACACTTGTGGCGCAATTGGCCCCTGCGTTCGGCCTTTTCGTGAGCGAGCTGAAAGTGCTAGGGAGCGGCTGAAGTACGCTTTGAACCGTTTTTTTTTTCAGGAGTATTACCCGTAGAGCATGACCAAAAAAAAGGCCTATCTCGTATTACTGCGCACTGTAGCATTGGATTTCTGGTAAAGACACCTGAACAAGATCAAGTTTTCATCTCTCCGTCAATGAGGCACAGAGTCGGTAAAGAGTAAACCCCTCAGATGAATTAAGCTTAATTAGGGATGTGGTTTTGTCTTTGTGGCGCGTTGACTAGTAGCGTTCAGCTCCTTGTATGGTACGAAATTAGAGCGCCACAAGGCGCAGTCTGAATCATAATCCCTTTCATCATAATTCCATTCGCGGCACTTTCCCCATGCTTCATGCGCTAATACGTCGCCTCTTGAGTCCTGCATAATGTCCGTATCCCTAGAGACGGCGCCAAAGGACATGCAGCTAGCGAATGAGCAGTGTTTCCAGGTACCAGCCACCAGGGCTACTCAATGCTAGTTTCTGTGCTCTCTCGGTTAATATCGGTAGTTGGTGATGTCACAAATAGGGCAGACCCGGCAGTTCAGGGGACGAGCTGAGGGGTTGTATGGTTATTTTTAGACGAGTCATCAGCCCTACGGATAAGATATCCAATAAGTGTTGAAAGGCTAAAAGGTAATATAACGTTTGGATGTGACCATCCGGACTGCGCCAGCAGCCACCTTAATAATTGGACCACGCATTCTTTCGCAAATATGTGGCAACGCCCCGCTGAAGCCATCAATCCAGGGGCACCTGTCGCAATCCAAGGCCAAGGAATGTTGACCAAGCTGAAAGGACATTCAAGATATTTTTGACCCAGAACGGCCAGCTTGTGGCTTTGCTTTTATATAATTAACACTAGCTGTTGGTGGTTCTTGCTACTGTTAAGCTCCTCAGGGGCATCGCACGTGACGATTCCTGGGACCCTTTGAGAATGAGCGCCTCTGTGCTGATGGTGGATATCTGGCGTATTATTCTGGCTAGGCTGCGTGTACCAAATTCTTAATAGGCGCCATGAGAACTCCGTTACCTTGCTGTGGTCATATTGGTGCTGCTGGCTATGTAATCTCTAGTACGCTCGACCGCTACTTGCAGCTTCTGAAGACTGGGTCTAGAAAATTACCCAATAAGACTGTTAAAATTTCGACTTTATAGTGTCACTTCATCAACCAATCAGGTCACGAATGCGACAGGGCCATCTGGCTGGCGTTATCGCATGGAAGTTATTTGCTCGTGTACGTGGAGAATCCTGATTGTTGCAACTGCACGGTGAATCATTGGCATTTCGAAAGCCACAACCGTCCTCTATTCGAGCAGAACAAGCATTTAATTTAGAGCACGAAATCCGGCACTGCAGGAGTAGGGCAACACGTCACTGTGACATGCGTCACACCCAATTCTAAGGCATACGCAGCCAGCAAAGCCGATGGGCGGGACCCTGTTGAATCTGATGAAGACGAGCAAAAACGTCGACGGCGAGATTATATCGTCGCCTCGCCGAGTCACAATGGCCACCAAGTGTCTTCTTCCGCCCCGTTGCCCACCGAAATATAGAGGTCTCTGGGCGGGGGACGAAACCGACTGATTTTCATTCCACTTTGGATGGTAAAATTAGAGTTCCATTTATTCGTCTACACAAGCTTGCCTCTGGCTGCTGGGATTCCCTGCAACGCATCGGAAAGATGGGCAATGACGGGCAGAGAATTCTCACAGTTGATGGATGACTATGAAGCGGCCGCCTATGGTGGCCGGGACCGAATTTCGTTGTAAGCTTTGATTGAGACCCCACAAGTAATGTATCATACAACTACATTCAAACATGGGCAGATTTAAGTGACTAACATTTGTACCCAAAATCGCTGGGTCTATTAAAAATGAAAAAGTACTGGGAAACACAACTTGAGCAGTTGGATACCCTTGAGAATCATTTATTGCGTAATGATGATGATTCCAAATCACTCAACATGGATTCAACATGATTAGACAGGCAATCAATAGCGGTGCGAATGGGTCACTGACACAAACACCGCCTGCTAAGCCGCCATGAATTCAAACAGGGCGTTTAACTGGATTGGCTGCGCTCCACTCATACCAATTGAATAGCGTGAGCTTACCGCAACACAAGTCTCATGTAAGCCAGCGGCGTATAAAGTGCCAAGTGGGGAGCCGACTACGGCAAGGCCAAGGCCTATATGTTTTGTGCCGGTCCCAGCACTCTTCTTCGGCTGGCACTTTTGTGTGAATGTGGCATACGCGCTGACGGTCCTGCCGACATGTGTCGAGTCACCTGGTGCACTTTCATGTGGCTCGCGAGCAAGGGGTGGGCCAAGCCGCCGAACATATGATGCTAAATGCTGAGTGCATTGCACAATGGTGCTGGGGCATCTCGACTCAGCCTTGCTGACCGGGGTTGCGTTGATTCAAATGACTCGGGTGCTTCTGCTTTCTCCATCAATTCTGGAGAAATCCTTCACACCCAGCCGCCTAGTGACAGCACACAATGGCCTGATCTGATTGCGCTGCCACTGGCGCCTAGACTTGTCACGTCGACTGCTAGGCCCTTTTAGGCATCGTCAAGTGTATGCGTGGGGGCGATGTCGTCGTCAGATCGGAGGGAATCCGAGCAGAGTGACATGGCTGTAGGTACCATGACAGATGAAGAAGATTTTGAAAGGAGTCCAGTGCAGAGAATGACCATGTGAACAGCCCAGGCATACTGGAGGCCAATCATCTGCGCAAGTTAGCCCATGGACTCGATTTCATGATTCCTCACTTGGCTGATCATCTCGAATCCCTTCGTATCCTCGCAAGCCAAGCTCGTTTAGTCAACACCCTAATCCACTCCGAATCACAGCCTAGTGTACTTGGCTGATTTCACGCTTCATAGGGCCTTCGGGTTCGGGTTCCGAGTGAGACATTGCACCTTGGAGACTTGTTTGAAAATCAACCTTGGTCGCGCGGAGGATACCCTCGGAGGTTTGGTCATGGCCTCGTCAGAAGGAGCAGATATTAGCTCCCTGCGGCTGAGCATCCCGTTCCTTTCCTGGATCTCGCAGGCGCTCCGCGATCTAATCAGGGTATAGGACGGGCTGCCTGTCGGACTTTTGGGAAAAACCGCCCATGCCCGTGATGTCATGCCCTCTCAGCTCTGTACCCCACCTGTCTGTCTTGTGGCCGTTCTCAGAACTTGGGTGGCACAATTTCCTCGGCTCCGTCGGGAGACTTCTTTTTTTTTTTTTTTTGAAAATCTAGCATCGAAGAGGCCTAGCTTTCTTTGCACGTCAGTCGCCCAATTCGGCCTCGCAATGCAGTCGGCCGCGAATACGCCGCAGACAGTTTCCAGCCCGCAAGCGGTGATTCACGAGGTTAAAGGACAAGAAAAAAGAAAGGAAAACCATGTTTTCAAGGGAATGATATCCCATCATTAAATTACATGAAAGCATAAAGGGCATTAGCTTTTGCTGCAGCCCTTTGGGGACTGTGGAGATTTGGGGGGAGGGATCCAGGTGACCTCAACCAGAAAGCCGGTATTGCGACACCCGGTCTGTAGGATTCGCATGCTCGTGATACGATCCTCCACCCCGACCTTATGTCCGGTCAAGCTGCCCGGGAAGAGTCGTCATTTCACGGCGACCAAGAGTGGGACTTGCCGCATGGCCTTGCGATTCGGGTGCCCCATGGGACGCCGCCGCCTTTCAACCGCTGTTGAGTTTAGGTTTTGGCGCCTGAACTTACCGTCGTTCGATACGAAGAAAGATTGTGCCAATTGATCTTTCTTCTTACCCTCTTGTCACTGATCTTCAAGCTACATGCCATGTAGAGTACACAGTTTTTCTTTTCTTTTTCTTTTTGGCGCCCGGAAACAATCATGTAAATACCGCCCCGTCCCCGTCCCACACGCACCCAGTAACCCACCCCTGCCTACCCCCTGGCGGCTGGCTTTTTGCGCGCTAAAGAGCGAGTTTTCTTTCGATTGTAACGTCACATGACGGTGAGCTCAATCAATCGTGAGAAATGTCCAGATTTTGCAGACTTGTTGTGGATAGAGTTTGGGGCACGACGCACTGCGGATCAATCCATCACGCTGCGGATCGGGCCTGCAGTCTGCGGCAACCCTTTTGCCCTCGACCAGGTTTGTGGGCCAGAAGGATTTCGAGGCTGTCCATGTGGATATGAGAGAACAACTGGTGGGGGGGGAAACTATGGACTGACGCAGCCTCTTGCATACGGCCCCCCCGCCCGGCTTGTCCGGTTCTGGAGGCGCATGACCTATTCTGAACAAACTAGATAGCCAACCGCAGAAGTAGTTTGCAAACCATGTTTTCTCTTTCGTTCAAGGGGAATGAAACAACGGCACGGCACGGTACGAAACGGGATGAGGTGGTTGGGTGAGATGTGTAGCGGCGATCAATTCTAGTTGTTTCTAACAAAACAGGGAAAATTAATGGCTCACACCAAATGAGGCAACAAACTGTCTCATATCAAGAACGCTAATTAGCGCTTCAAGTCGTTGCAACGTCTTTGAATCCTTTTCGTCTCCATAAACTCCTCATAGTAATTGGTATCAACCGCTTTGCTCCTCCGGGTATTTGAAACGCGTTTGGTGTTGAATGGTAGTGGTATAGGTGAAGTGGCACAAGTGTGCCGTTTTGCAAGCAGATATCTGGCTTAGTTGTATTTCGTATTTCGTTTGTATGTGGGCTTATGTGGTTTAGTGGCTCAGTGATAACTCCAGGTTTTTTGTGCCTGATGCATCGTTTGTACGGAAGTGGGTTATTTTTAGTTCCTTTTTTGTTTCTTTTCATAGATTCCTGCAGCTACTGCTTTGATATCCCTCGCATGCCCGTCGTCGACGCGGAACTCCTGAGGGAGCTCGTGGTGGTGTTGGTCAGCATGGTCATGGGGCTTACGCCGTCCTGCTTCTGGCGAGCGTCAAACTCCTTGAGGAACGTGTAGACGGTGCCCAGGGGCATGTACTCGAGCAAGGGGCGCAGCTCGTCAGGGAACATCTCGGCGCCGTGATCCCGAATCTCCTCGTTGACGCGGTTGAGGCGGAGTACCTGCATCCAGGAGACGATATCATCGCCCAGCAGGAAGGCAGGGAAGCGGGCCTTGGCCATGTCGTCGAGGATCCAGGCGTTGCGGAAGTAGGGCCGGTTGAGGAAGCCCGAGATGGCGACGTAGCTGGGGACGTCGCGGGGGTCGGTGACGCCCTCTGGGATCTCGCTGTAGTGGGCGACGGGCCCCATCCACTGCAGGACGGGGGCGTAGTTCTCCGGGTGGGCCTCGCGATCTCCCGGTTCGCCGAAGGAGGCGGGCATGCACTTGTCCCAGGCCTTGATGATCTCGACGGCCAGGTCCGAGGTGGGATCCTTGGGGCCCAGCCAGCCAACCACCATCTTGGCGCGGCGGTAGGCCTGGGCCATGTGCGCGCCGCGCTCCGACTCCTCGCGGGGGCTGCGCATGTTGACGCACAGCATGTCGATCCAGATGCGCAGCGGCGGCCGCGACGATCCGGGCTGCCTGGGCGCGTCGGCAAACATGTCCTTGACGCCGCGGAGCAGCGAGCGGAGCCAGCCCGGCGGCTTCTTGGGCGGAGCGGGCGCCGGCCGCGTGGGCGACGCGGGCACAGACGACAACGACGGCGGCGGCGGCGCGAGGAAGACGGCGCGCATGTAGCGGAGGGCCTCGGCAATGTCCAAGGGCACGGCCACGCGCGAGCCGTTGACGAAGACGGGCTCCGTGGCCTCCAGGTTGCCCCAGAGGGCCGAGAGCCCGACAAACTCGGGCGAGTCGCTGAGGCGGGCGTGCACCAGGCGGCACACCAGGCGCTCGCCCAGGTCGCCCGTGGCCGCGGGCTGCAGCTCCAGCAGGCGTATCTCGTTTGCGGTGCGGTCCAGCGACCGGTAGCGAATTAACGTCGCGCCTTCGGGTGGCGCCATGTCGGGCTGGGTTGCATATGCATTGCCTCTTGCTGCTGGGTCCGGGGAGCGTGGGTTCGTCAACCGGGTCTGTGGTGTTGGTTGCGTCCTTTGTGGTGGTGTCGAGAGTGCGTGTTGGTTCCGGGTGGGAATTGGGAAAAGAAGTGACCCTCTTCTCGTCTCTGCGCATGCCGGCATTTGAGCTATAAAAAAGACGGCCTCGTCTGTGTCACTTGTCATTTCCAGCCCCAGACCCGGCCGCCTAGCGCCCAACAGGCCTCGCGCCGCGTCAGGCAAGCGTTGATCGGCAAACAGCACTGCATAATCTGGCCTAGGTCCACAGTGTGCTGTCGTCTTGTTGGGTCTTGTTGGGTGCAAGCGAGCTTGAACTGACAGCCGGGGGAATGGGGACCGCCGGCAAATGCCATACTCTCTCCTCTGCGCCGCCAATAGCATCAAGCACAAAGTGTGTGCGCTGGGGCGTCTCTCGCTTGCTGCAAACTCACCGCCCCCCCTTCCAGATGCACCAGACGACTCGTCCTGGCCGCTATCCCCGAAGCAGTCTAGCCATGGCCCAGAAGCCCTCAAGGAAGTGTCGTTGCTCCAACCCTGTTCGCTTGTTGCAGAGCGCAGCGGGGGGGGAGCTCTAAAATCACTCGACAGGCGCCGCAGCTGGCCATGCTGCTTGGGCCAGAAACGTGGCACGCCTATCGGTGTGCCTTGTGTAGTTAACTTTGTATATATCCTCAGAACAGTTTGGCTTTCTATTAACCTCCCGGGTTGATCCTTTCGCGACCATCACCGCACAAAGCTTAGCTGCCTGTTACTTTGGCGACTCGCAGCTCCGCTATCCCCTTTGCGAGAGAGAACCACCATACCCTGACATCACTGTGGAGAGCAGCAACCTCCCCGTCAACAAGGGATCCTACCACCATGTGTCGACGGCGGAGCCTTCGCAACGCGAAGTCTGGCGCTAGCCTCGAGGCTAAGCCGCCTGGGGAGTAGTCACGCCAGATGACAGCGGCAAGAAGCAAGACACCGTCCTTCCTTCGACTCTCCAAGCTCTGAGCCTCGTGGCCGTGTCGTATATACTAACAAGCCTACTGTCCGCTTTTAGGTTTGATTTTTGATTGAGATCGCAACTGGGCATGTCGATATCGACCTAGCCGTGTCGATCACCTGGCTAGTTGGTCCAATGTCGACTGGGCCATCCCTTCCGGGAGGGACGCATGATGTCTTTCCACTTAGACGCCAGACTGCCGTACCATCCGCCGGCTCACTGCCACGCCCAGAGAGAAGAGCCCAAGCCAACTCGGCTAAACACCAGTTTCAACTGCCGACGGGGACCCCAGGGCTGCGACGAAAACCCACCTATTGAAACGCTGCCCTTGTTCAAGGTGCCATCAAGATCATGTCGGACCGAACGGGGGAAGCCTTGGCTGGGTTGGACTGGTTCAACGCTGTTTCCTGAGGGATATTTTCTGCGACCCTTCACTGCCCGTCAGCCCTCGGGCTGATAATCGGATTCGGATTTTGTCTAGTCGGGGCCAGGATCTAATGATGTGCCCGAGATCTCCACCAACGCTTACCCACCCACCCTGGTCGATGGTGTTGGTCGTCAAGTCCTGGGCGTGTTGGTTGTGCCGTCGTTTGTCGTTGACGTTGACGGCTGCACCCTCATTGGCTGCAATCCTGGACCTATATGCATCCGCAGCAGTCGATATCGGATCCCCGAACCAGCCCGCATGGAGAAGGGATTGGCAACATCGCGAAGCACTTTCTCTCCATTTGGGCCTTGGAGTATAAGAGGGAGTAGGGATCCCAACGCTCGGACGTAGTTTGTGGACACCAAATCTAAGTAATTTCCCGCTGGTCGATCGAAATGGGTTTCCCCGGTTGTCTCGCGTGGCCTCGCCAGAGCTATTGGGATGACTTTTCCCTTCAAGGGCTCAAGATTCAGGTCAAGCCTCACAAGAAGGACGCCTTCCCCGGCACCCCAACTCAAATTCCACCGTATTTCTGGGGCAAGCGTCTTCGAAGCCGTCTCGGGAGGCTTCTAGGTCGCAAGCTGAGCCGGTCGACCCTGCCTGCTCATATCGGCTACTCTGAAGCGAGAAGCTTAATCGGCCGTGGCGCCGTTTCTGATCTACAAGCGCTGTCCCACCAAGCCCGCGAGCTGGTGAGCCAGATCTTTGATGACATTGCTCCTGTGTCAGAGACATCGTCGCTGGGCGAGAATGAATCCTTGCCACCTCCAGAGTCGGGCCCCAGCTTGGTCGAGTTGAGCCTGTCTCCTGAGCTCCAGGCCTGGAAGCAGGCGCAACACGACACCGGCAACGTCCTGCCCCCCAAGGGCGCGGGATTGAGCCGTGCTTCTGACGAGGTTCTGGAAATCTTTGGCGCGGCCGACTGGCACGACGCCCTCAAGACCAACAATGCCCTCTTCGGGTGCGGCATCGCGAGCCTCCTCATGGGCGCCGCCGATGCGCCCACCATGTTCTCCAACTACGTGACTGACATGGCCTTCTACTACGAGCACGGCTACAACTATGTCTTCCCGTCGCTGGAGCCTCTGCTAGAAAGGGGCCTCTACGATGGACACGCCCTGCGCACCCCTGGGGGCCACCAGCGCCGCGATGCCGTGTGCGTGGGCAAGCGCTACATCCAAGGCAAGATTGCGCTGGAGAAGCAGAACAAGTCCCAGTTGATGAACCGGTCGGCACGGCTGAGCCGGCGCACGGCGCAAATCATCTCGCTTTCGGAGAGCAGTCTTTTGGGCATGGCGGCCGAGGCCACGGCGCGGGGCTTCGACGCCGGTGCCGTCATGGCCGACCTCGTCTTCAGCTCGCCCGGCACCGACGTGGTGGACGTCGGATGCGACCTGCTCAACTCGGAAGTCATGAACTCGTTTTTAAACGTCACCGACATCACAGACACGGGCATCGTGACCGAGGATGCCCTGCGCAACATCTACGATGCCTACGCCGCGACAGGGGCCAGGATGCTGACTCGCAGATGGCACGAGCCCGTGGCCAGGATGTGCGCCGCACTGTACACATGGCACATCCAAAACGATCGCCACATGTTCTTCCGCCGCGCCGTCCTGGGCTGGCCCAAGGCTCGTAAAACGCCTGCGCTGCCCCAGCGCGAGGCTGACATGGACGAGGCCTTTGACAAGCAGTACCGCACCACCGGCTTCAGCCGCCCGCTCGACCCGGAGTACTCGTGCGACGGCCGCGACACGTGCAACCACGTCCACCACTTCCTCGACCGCTACGCCGAGGAGCCGCTGCTGCGCCAGCTGTGGTGGTTCCTCGTCCTGGGCCCGCTCGAGTACGTCCGCGGCGGCCAGGTCGACGACGCCCGCGAGCGCAACCTCGTCGAGGGCTCGCGCCTCCGCATGGCCAAGCTCTTCTCGCGCGGCCTGGTGCTCGAGATGGTCTGGCTGATTGCCCACGCGAACCACCACGCCTGGCAGGTCAACTACCTGTTTGAGGCGGCCATGTTTGGCAGCATTCTCGACGGCGGCAAGCTGGCGGGCAAGCTGGACCGACAGGAAGAGAGCGATTGAACTTGATTTGATCTGAGTGAATGAAATTTTCTGCTGCTGGAGCAGAGAGCCGCAACAAGAAAACAGGTTGCGGCAAAGAAACGAATGAATGAGAGACGCGGTGTAGTTCACCAGGGTCTTCCGGAAAGACGATGATGATGCTGTTTGACGAATACGTTTTGACCAACGAAATGCGAGCATGAGAAGGAACGAGATGAAGGTTTCGGATTTTTGTTTACGGGGATTCACCACGGCACCCGCAAAAAGTGTTGCGGGATGCCTGCTGACTCAAGCAATAATGATGTAATGAAGCTAAATTGGCACAAGCAAGCGGTCGTTTTCAACAAGCTCCAAAGCAAAGTGGAGAAAGTCATCTTTTTTTTTAGGCGCAGTTCAGTTTTAGAGATACCTCTAGAGTTCTTTGGAATAGATGCCAATTTCTTTAGTTTGCCTGCCGGGGCGCGCCACACTCTGAGCATAATTTAACGAGCAAGCTGAAGACACCAAAATCTGACAACCCGGTCGTGGGTTACATGGTGTGCCAGGCTACTGTGCCGAGAAGGCCCTAGAGGGAAAATCGCAATGAGATGAGTAATCTTTCCATCATCAAGCTAGTCCAGGTTTATCTTGGGTTAGCTTCAGGTTCGGATGAGCTTTGATTCCACCTCGTCCAATCAGCGGGCCCAAAGAAATTGCAGTGCGGAAGATGTCCTGTTTGCGTGGGCTGCTCACTGTGATAATAAAGGACTCAAACAACTTGACTTGAACGTTGGTAATCGCATGGCGAGGTTTAGAAACGTTGATACGTATTGAATACATGAGGAAGAAAGCAGCAGAACTCTAACTGCTTGTTATACTCCCAAATATCGCATGAGCCAGGTTGTCATAACACCGTCTCCCATTTAATACATTCTAGTACACACCGTAGATAGCTTCAATAGTCTAGCTTTACCAATGCAGTAACAGCCAGATTAATTTCACCAGCTATAGGCTGCGTACAGTCCAAATTCACATACAAGTAACGTTCAACTAAGTAATGAGACCATCCAACCACTACTGGGCTTGCCACGGCCGGCATCAATAAAGTCGGAGGTCATGACGAGATTTTCGCTAGTCTCAACGGAATCAACCGGCCGCTGCAATAGCTAGCTAGCAATAATAGCTGTGTATGGCCTAGATAGACTCCTTAGTTGACGGCCCAAGAGCCTCAATGTAACGAGTGGCATGCATAGTTAGTGATACATTCAAAGGCGCTCGGGAAGGAAAAAAGGTATACTGTATAATGGCATAAATATGAACCATACCTATACCTGCATGTTGATTTATTGATGATGTGGACAAAATCAACTAGTCATTTTTTTTTTTTTCAATCATGTTGCTTCCTGGACCCGTTCCTTTCTTGTTATGAATCGCCGTAGGAAAACATGTTCTGCACTGGAAACCCTTCTAAAATACTATAGAGAAGAAATGTTCTAATTCAATTCTATGCTAAGGATTTACTGAGTTCTCAAGAAAAGCCGACTAACTTTAACTTTAATCAGAGAATCATTCGCCAACGTACATATCATGATGCGCTTTGATGTGCTATTTGTGTCTAGCTTGTATGGCTGGCTAGGCTGTCTGACATTCTACTCATTAACTACTCGTTAATTACTCAAAGGTCTTGCAAGGTGAGGGACAAATTATACACATATGGCGATTGGGAAAGATTTCTGTCCACTTTTGAAAAAAAAAAAAAAAAAGATATCGTATCTGTTTGATATTCACCTACCTTGTAGAGGTAACATCGACCAGCTGCAAACCCGGACTCGCTGGCATGGCAAACGCGAATTGAAGTGAATGAGAAAACGGAATTAAATAGCTGAAAGAGCCCTCAAAAGCGGTCAGTAACGGGTAGATGATCCAGTCGTGAACAAAACACCAGGGCAAGGATTATGAGGACCATGACCCTAACCCTAACCCTAAGGTCTAATATAGGATACATATATAGGATTAAATGAAGTGCTCTTGCATAATGAAACGTAAAACAAACAGTGAACCTACATATTTAGCACGATGGGAGGGCAAGCTACAAGTAAAATGCCATGAAATACAAAAAAAGACCATGGCTCCTATCCCCGTCCAATCTCTAGCAAATCTTCCCTGGGATCAGAAGACCAATCCTGGTTCCACTGATGCTTTATATAATCCCTGACGCCAAACCTATCAATTGTTGCCGCATCCCAGAAGACGTAGCCCCAGTTCTTGAAATCATCAGAGATGAAATTTCCGTAAAGATTGCTGTATGTCCCATCCCACATAATTATCCAAGCCAAGGGCGGGACGTCTGGCTCGCCATCTCCATGAAAAGAGATGGGTACTCTTCTTTCCAGCATCCAATCCCGCTCAGTCGGGCTTTGCCTTCGGCGCAATTCTTGAGTTGTGCTACCGAGCACTCCGTACGACGCGCTTATCCCAATGACCGAGCGGCTAATATTTTGCTGCATTGTGGATACCAGCTGTTCATGGTCTTTTATCACAAAGAGAAGTTTTCGCAGTAAATCGAGCCCGCGGAGTACTGTTCCTTCTAGAAAATCATCCTGACCCGCTGTTGGAATTATTAAATGTTAGAAATCAAGGCCAAAATGGAGTGTGTTTTATTGGTACGCGTAAACTTACTGTCCAAGTCAAATGCACCGCATGGTGTGGGAGGTCGTCCCTGGTCGTCGAACCTTGGGTTGTCTGGATGCACATCCCAGCAGATATCCTGGAATGTTTTGACATATATGCTCTGTGCGTAGTTCCAGAAGCAAGCAAACTCCTCGACTTCCCAGGGTTCAATTGCATCAAAAATACCACCCAGTACTCTTTCCCTAAAGAATCTTTTATTCCTTTGCCAACCAGCAGGGGGGTAAGCTAGCTGACTGATCAACTGGAAGCGATATACAGCACGCGTCATGCGAATCGATTCCGAGGGACTGAGATTTACGTCCTGTTGCTGAGTTTGCCTTGTATTGCCTGGATTCAAAGGGAGATTGCACAACGCCCAGCGAGCAAAGTCCTCTGTAACTGGTTTCACAGAGTTTAGGTACAACTTGGCCATGCTTGTAGCGTCATTTTGGGTGAGTGTGCTAGCAAAGGATAGATGTCTTTGCGGTATTTGCTCTGAATATGCCTGGATAACTTCGTCAAGCTTTTGTTTTGGACCTATTGGCTCACTTGCGGACACCTGGACAGTATAGGCGTCAACCATCACGCTGCCTAGTGTATTTTCAAGGCTCGTGCAGAGGAGATATCTACGGTCCAAAAGATATTGCTGGTGGAAGGTTGGGGAGGCGCGGACCAAGGCCTTTAGCTGCGGGAGGTGTAGCGTAGAAAGCACATGGCGTCGAACTTCGGGTGGCAGGCTTTCAAGCTTGCTCGGATAAGGTTGTGTAACAGCCGATGCAGTCATGGCAATACTGAAGGCTTGCGCACTCTGTGCTTGCCAGTTCTGAGATGATTGGGTCATGAGATGAAACACAGCCTGCGGCTAGTTGAAGACTGATTATGACTCAGCTGCCTAATGCACCTATCAGCACTGGCTATGAAATCGAACTTGATTGGCTAGGCCCACTTAACCGCAAACTCATGTGGGAGTGAATAGTGGCTGTGGTTAACCAGGGAGTGCGGTGCATGAGAGATGTTGGTTGTCCCCGGCTTGAGAATGCTCCACCTGCTAGGGTTGCCGCAATCCTTGTAGTTGCATTCGAAGGACGCTCCCTGAGACGACATAAGACGAAAAATGGTTTACATGCCGAGAGAAATACTGGGGTTCTGCCCATTTACCCCCCTTTGCCGCATCAGACTGGCCAATGAGACATCACTCTAATGCATATCATGCTCGGCCAACAGACACAAGGGCCGTCCCGTTGCATCATGCCACTTCCGCGAACCCGTTAAGCGACGTGGTGCATTGGTTCACTCAACCAACAGCCACTCCACATGCGATAAAAATCTTCCATTTGAACGATTCGTTGGGGTTTGCCGAATAACGTGTTGGTCAATGCCGTGGTTATGACGATAACCGGTAAACGCCTTGCTTTTACCCCATTCCTGCAGCGACACGTATTCTTTTTGAGGAAACAGGCCCGAGCCAAGATTTGCTCCTCCTCTCTGTTGAGAAAATTCCGGGGCAAGAGGATTGCTCCCGCCTCCATTGTCATCCCCTCATCTGATCCTCACAACACCCAGCCACCATACAGCACTGTCATAAACTATCATGTGCGGCCCTGAAACAGACCAAAGAGCGACCGCTCGGACCACCGTTGGAGCTATTGAAGTCGTATGGATACCCCAGGATAAACCTAGATCAAATTATGCTCATGTGGACTCACTTTTGTCAGGATGACGACAGCGACTCCACTTACTCCGAACTGTGAGATGGCAGTGTGTCTATTCCTGGATATGCCTTCGTTAACTTAGCAAATAGGAGCCATGTAACCGATACTGAGTCTCTTAGGAGTTCAATCCTTAACTACAAATGGGAAAATGGGCGGCGCTATCATGCATACCAGGATGGCGCCTACTGGTGAGCCCTTTGAAGCCAAGCCGACAACATGTCGGAGCGCTAATGAACGCACCTTTGAAGGGGTCCAAACGATCATAGCCAGCAGGAAGCCGAAGACTTAATGCACGTTTTACTTGTACTTTTGAGCGGACCGGGCTGACTTGGCTGACCAAGGCACGAGATGTATCGCATTGTGCTCGACGGGGAGCTGTACTCGGCTCCAATTGCAGAAGGCCCACAGGTAGCCCGCCCAGCAATATTTATGAAATGAAAGTCACTAAAAGCTACAGAATGTGTTGGATATTGGTTGCGGAACTGGTATTTGGGCCATGTATGTTTCGTGTCCGCAACAAGCCTCGCATCAACCCGCTGAACATGAAGCAGTGAATTCGCAGATGCGCATCCGTCAGCCGATGTTTTGGGTGTTGATCTATCACCCATTCAACCAAACTTTGTTCCACCCAACTGCAAGTTTGAGGTCGATGACATTAACAAGACATGGACATATCCTGAGAACCATTTCGACTTTATTCACATCCGTGCCATGACAGGCTGTATACCGGACTGGACCGAGTTTTATAAAAAAGCATTGAGGTCAGCTAGTTATTTCTCCAACGATAGCTAATCACATGCTGACAATAGCCTAGACATGTCAAGCCCGGCGGCTGGGTCGAACATGTTGAGTTGTGGGGTATTGCAAAATCTGATGATGGCACCCTCAGATCTAACTCCCCGTATAACAAATGGGTTGAGATTTTTGAGCAGATTGGAAAAAACATGGGCAAGAGCTTTTTCAATGCCCACAGGGCCTCTGCTGTCGTCAAGGAAGCCGGCTTCACAGATGTTACGGAGCGCAGGATCAAGGTACCAATCGGCACCTGGCCGAAGGACAAGACACTCAAGCAGTGGGGTATCTGGAACAGACAATTTCTCCTCCAGGGGATTGAAGGATTCTCAATCCGTGGATTAACTGAAATGCTTGGGGTTAGTTTTTTTTTCTTTTTCATGCTGTGTTTCGCATTTTGGGTTGAAAACTAATCAGTTATACGCTGTAGTGGAGCTTCGAGGATGCCCAGTTGTTTCTGGCCGAGCTTCGAAAGGAAATCATGGACCCCAAGGTTCATTGCTACATTGATTTGTAAGATTTTCTCCTTGCTCCATTTTTACCTCACGTGTGAGACGAGAAGCTGACGTGCAAATGCAGGACTATTGTTCACGGACAGAAGCCCGCGAAGAAAGGGGAGAAGGACGAAGAGTAGACGATTTTGGGGCTCAGTCATACTTTTGAAAATGTGAATCTGAAAGAGCTGGCTGCTCTGGAGCTAGAATTATTTCTCGAATTCCAAGGCGTGTCTCTTCATCAAGGAAGGATGACTGCTGCGGGGATAGCGAACGTCAATGTGACCCAATGAGTTCGCTTTAGTCAGCCAACTATGATAATTCAGGCTAATTTCCAATTATTTCATCATATCACGACAATCAGAAATCATGTTGACTCCGCATCTTGACTTGCATGCTGCACCTTGAACAAATCTGAAACAACAAACCATGATGGATCCTACTAAACTTCAGCCGCTCGGGCTCCCGTTAGGCGTCACCTCGCGGTACGTGGACACCTCTCCGATCGGGCTCAAATTCCACATCCTGGAGAGCATCCCACCGGGCCTGTCGGATAAGCGGCCGCCGCTAATCCTCCTGGTTCATGGATATCCCAACTTGGCCTACGACTGGCGTCATGTGATGCCGAAACTTGCTTCGGCAGGCTACTATGCCGTGGCGTTTGATCAAAGAGGCTTTGGCCGGACACACAATGCCGACCTGGGCGCTCTCCCTGAATCAGACTTTCGACCCCTGACGCTGGTGCGAGACGTTGTCACTTTGGTGCACGCACTTGGATACACGTCAATTCACACATTGGTCGGGCATGACATTGGCGCTGTTACCTCGGCGTTTTGTGCCTTGAGCCGAGACGACATTGTCAAAAGCCTTGTGCTAATGTCTCACCCGTTTCACGGGCCTCCAAAGGTCCCGCTTGGCAATGGCTCATCAGCAGCCTTGCCTGCGATATCTGAGACTCATGGTGCAGATCTTGAGATTGTCAAAGACCCCAATATTCACAAATCTCTGCTGAAGCTTGATCCTCCACGAAAACATTACAAGTGGTACAACATTTCTCCCGAGGCCTCAGGAGACTGGAGCTTTCCGACGGGAGAGCCTCTGCATCGATTTCTGAGGGGTTACTTCCACACCAAATCAGGCGATTACAAAAGAAATAAGCCTCGTCCGCTCGTGTCTTGGACCGCCGATGAACTGGCCGTCATGCCTCGATACTACATCATGCAAGCTGGCCTCACCGTGCGCGAAAACATTGAATTGGAAATGTCCGGGGAGCCCCAGAGCGTGATTGATGATCTGGAGGCCTGTCCCTGGTTTCCTCGACCAGACCTAGAGTTCTATACGCAAGAGTGGTCTCGTACAACATTTTCGGATGCGTTGAAGTGGTACAGAGTACTGGCGGATCCTGCAACGGCTGCCGAACTCAACATGTTTGCTTCATCAAAGATCCGCATCCCGACAAAGTACGTTGCGGGAAAACTTGACTGGGGAGCGTATCAAGAGCCTGGGGCCTTGGAGGCAATGGAGCAGGGCTTGAGTGTTGAGCACGGTTGCTACAAAGGCACCAGGATGGTCGAGGGAGCGGGGCATTGGATTAATATGGAGAGGCCTGAGGAGTGCGTGGGAGAGATTCTGGACTTGGCCAACTCGCTGGAATAGGAGCTACATTGATCTGGAACCAGTAGCGAGTCGCTGTACTGATTGCTGGGGCACGTAGCTTACAGTAAACTGCTGACCTTTGATTGATATAGCAACATGTGCGAATAAAAAGAGCTCAGCGACCGTCTTTCCTTGCTTTGGCTGCGGGTCCGCGTTACAAGACCATCGGGCTTGGCTAGGGAAGAGCGTTTTGGCTTTCATTTCATTTCACTGTTTGTACGCCCGTTTCCATCTTCTTTTATAAGTACATGGAGTGTTTGCGAGAGGTCTCTTACAGTTGCTGTTACTGCTAGCTCTTGGAGGCTGCCGTTGTAGGCGGCCTCCAGCCTCAGAGTTATAAGGTTTGATTAACATGATGATCACTACTTGGGCTCCATGGTCAATAGATTGACGAACAAGGCTCGTGTGTGTTATTTAGTATGGTGTCTGGGGCCAGTCACGGTCTTGACCATCTCCCTATTACCCTTATCCTGATCCCGGCTATTCCGGGCATCTGAACTACGCAACGGTTGTGTGGTGAGGCTTATTGAGGACACTTGTGGGTGTGACAAAAAATATCTGCTTTCAATACGCACGTTCTAGTCTCGACTGATAATAGACTAAAGACTTAAGAGTTGTTAGAGCCTTGAAGCTCTCATCAAACTTCAGTTGAAGCAACCGATATCCACCCCACTCATCATGCACACTCACAGCTTTGAGCGTAGTTTTGGTTTTGTAATGACCACTATACTATCGAGGCATTCACAAACTTCCAGTTTTCAGAGCAGTGTCAAAAATATCGGGTGGTCCAAGCCCTTGACACGATGAACGGACTAGCCATCCATTTCAAACATCGTTGGGCTTCATAGCACCCTGTTCTCGAATTGGCTGAGCTTGCAAGAGTGTTTCCAAACTTTCACTTGGTTTTAATGTTTTAGATGGTGGTTGCTTAATTTTAGTTCGGCTATGTGTGGATTCATTGCTAGGTTTCATGGCGCCTTGTTCACGACTCGGCTGAGCTTGCAGAAGTAGTTCCAGGCTCTCACTTCTTTTCAGTAACAATCTACATATGAGAACATGTCAGCGTTGACTCGTCGTTAACCTATATTATCCATTGCTCTCGAAGTGCTCACGGCATACCTTCGAGGGACTGTGGCAGGCGCATATGGCGCGGTAGTTTGTTCGCTAAACGCAGGCGTGTGTGAAGAGATCTCTGAATGCTCTTGTTCAGTTTGCTTCTCTGCAGGGGGCGGCGCTTGATTTTGTGGCGCCATGCTGCCCAGGAATAAAAGTTACAATGCAGTCGAGGAAACTGATACTCGGACCAAATTCAAAAGACGAGCGAGCAGGATGAAAATGTGGGTCGGCATTGTTTTTTGTTGCACCAAGAGGTGAGGCTGAGCTGTCAGTCTTGATCACTCAGCCCCCTGTGCAGCTAGGTGTTGGCGCCTGGTGCCTAAATCACGGAATAGCCGCCTTTGAATGGTTCGCCAATTTCCAAAATCGAGATTAATTGTGCACATTGCCTTCAATATCTATAAATATCGATGCGTCAAAACGCTCTCGTACTCAAATTAAGGTCTCTCACAACTACTGGTTCCTGGTGGCTGGTTGAGGCTGCGGCCAGCGTCGGAGCCTTAAGGTTTAACTATTCCCCGGCTCGGTGGGCTCGGAGTCCACGTATCGCGGGACCCGTGCAAATGAGCAACTGAAAATATGCCACTCCATTCAACAAGCGTTTATGGATCTCCTAATCTTTCGCGGTACCTCGGTTGTGATATCTGGCAGCCTGATCATCGGACTGGCGTAATAGAGGCGGGGTTCCGTGCCTTAGTGGGCCTGCTGTTGGTGTACCCAAGCACAACTGAAATGTCGCACTAGGCAACCTGATCAACGGATGCGTGACTGCACAAAGCGCAGAAACTTTCGCAATGGGCTATAGTATTCCAAGTTCTCGTCACAAGAATCGCTCTGAACATGCTGCAGCAGACCGCTCATGTACCGGAACGGCGTTTGGCAGGTTGGGCATTCGAAATTGTAACCTGCGGTGCTGGATTCGTAATGGTGCGATTGGTGGCACTGGGATGCGAGTCCGTTAACCGTATCCAGGCACGCACCGGATTCGCAGGTCCCGGCTTCTAGGTGCAACATGACGGCTGATTCGGTGGAAAAGCACCGAGGACATCCAGGGCATTCGATGTTTCTGTCGAGGTGAATGAGCTTGTGCTGGCCGAGGCGGGGTTAGATGGTATAGGCAACAGCGGGCAAAGGTGTACTGCAACACACGTTCTTCAGATTCGACTGGGTTCCGAAAGCTCTTCTGCATGTGATGCAGATATTGTGCGCATCTTCATCATGTTCCGCAAGCTCTTCGCTGTCATCGAACTGGGTTTGACAAGGGACGCAGTAATCATGGTACTGCTCTAGATGGTCATTCAGATCGCGTCTTGTTGGAAAATCCTTTACGTAGTAGCAGATGTGGCAGACATTGTGGTGCGCAGAGTCTCGGATATGTTGCTGCTGGGCCCCATCGGAACGGAAAGATCGGTCGCAGCGGTCACAGTAGTAGCTCATATCGGTAGCTGATGAGATAGAGGCAAGGTGTGAGGCGAGGCTGTTCGGGTTAATCTAGAGCGGAGGGCTTGTAGAGGGTTGGTTGGCTGTTGGTGCTCACTACAACACGGTTCGGAGGAACGATTTGCCGGAAGTTCGTCAACGCCGTAGAGGCTGTCGATGGTTTGTGACTCGGGCTCAAGATCATCAAGGAGGTGTTCAAGGCAATTAAATTTTCTCGTCAAATTGCATCAAACATATTCATCTTTGCCACTTGGATAGCTATGTCAATAGGTGCATGTGATAGTGAAAAATAGAAGCTCTTGTCTGTTTATTGAGGGGCTCTATCTAGGTATTATATAGCTGTATATAACTGAGGGCGGCCGGAGGCGCCCGATAGAGCTGTGAAAGCTGAATGAGCTGAATAGGCTTATGGCTTCTATTCACAATAGAAGGCCAAGCGAAGCTAAAGTCATCTGATCTACTGGGTTGTGGTCTGTGCAACCCTAAGTGGTCTTTGTGGCTGACCTAGCTGTAAGTGTGACAGTGCGACAATCTTAGCCAGGAGGTTGTCGTTATAAGTGTTGTTGTGGCTTGCATTGGATTAAGCTTCCTTTAAAATTTGTATCTGAGTGGGTTGTCCTTTTTCATGGTGGCCAGTGCGCTTGATACCGTGACAAGATGCATGTAGAACCTCTTGTCTTGTTAATTGAAGGGTCCAACTAGTTCTCTTATAGCTGCTGTTGCTGCTGCTAGCTATTGCAGGCTGCGGCGTGCCGGCTATCTTATCTACGTGAGTGAAGCTTATTTCGATCGGCGGTTTGGGCTACTGTTGTCAGATATCGTTGGCCGGCGGCGGCGGCCGGTCCGTGACCGCCAGATAGCCCCTTTACCGCTGTTGACGATATTAGTATGCGATTTTGGGCCCGAGGCATTCTGGGTCAGGCTCGTAGGATCAAGTCGTTACCATAGAAATCAGGTTGGGCTATTGAGACTATCTACTGGGTGTGACACATTCAGCCATCCACTATCCACAACACCTCCTGTCACGCTCTGTAGATAGGCTCAATAATCTAGCCTGATCTCTGGGGTAATAGCCGGATGTAGAAAGAGCTTGCTCTAGGCTGCCTAGAGCTCAAAGTCACATACTAACAAAGTCAATTACACTAGTCGGACCACCCAACAACTACGGACCCAGCTATTGCCGGCAGCTAGCTGCATCCGACGAATATAGCTAAGATTGCTAGCTTGAATAGCTTGAATCTCAGGTAGCGGCCGCTGGTCCGACCAAGGGTCGATGAACCAGATAGCTAGCCACAACAGTAGCTATAAGAGTAGAGATAGATCGCTTCCATAGTGACAAGAGGCAAGCGTTTCAATGTAGCCCGCGGGCCTCATAGCTAGTGATACCTTCATTTAATAATGTGGCACAATGGTAATCAAATCATCAGATTTGAAGCTTTGAGGCCTCAACTTGTTCTATGCATCTTCTGGTTAAACTGCACCTTATGAATTAATGCCTCAACGCTATCTTGGGGACCAAAAACAAGCGAGGATCACACGGTTTTTTAAATCATGACATTTTGCACTTTCATCCACTTAAGCCAGCCCCCAAATCATCAAATGGTCGCTAACTAGTCTGCCATAAGCCCATTTATTGTTGATACCTATTATCCAGCGTGACAATAGCTCGATAAATCACGTGACCAAATGGTTGCTGATTCAATCAAGGCTTCATCCTTCCCATTTTATGCCGTCAGCTTACGTGCTCAAACCCAAATTCCCAACATCTTCCATTGCAAGACCATTTCCATGTGGCTGATAAATGTTGAAACCAGGCTCCTCGAGCATTTCTCTGGGGGATCGGAAAAAATCCCAGGCTACGCGATTTTGTCGCACACGTGGGAGGAGGGCCAAGAGGTCGCGTTTCAAGAAATGTGCGAAGAACCAGAAATAGACGAGAGGCGAGGGTGGGAAAAAATTCACATGACATGTTTGCGGGCGGCTGAGGATGGTCTGTCCCATGCCTGGGTTGACACGTGCTGCATCGACAAGTCCAGCAGCGCCGAGCTCACCGAGGCCATCAACTCCATGTTCAACTGGTACAAGCGGTCTTCGCAGTGCTACGTCTATCTCTCAGATCTTCACACTGGTCCTTCTCCCGAGGCCTGGGCGTTGGATGTGAATGATTGCAGGTGGTTCACACGTGGCTGGACACTGCAAGAACTGATTGCCCCTGCTAAAGTCAAATTTTACAATTCAGAGTGGGAGGTCTGCTTTACAAAGTCAGATGCGTCGGAACAATTGTCTGCAATCACTGGTATTAGCCTCGGTATCCTGGAGCATACTGACGATTTGTCCACCGTGTCTGTGGCGCAAAAGATGTCGTGGGCCTCGCTGCGACAAACGACCCGCATCGAAGACACGGCGTACTGCCTGTTGGGAATTTTCGACATCAACATGCCGCTGCTCTATGGAGAGGAAGAGAAAGCTTTTAAAAGACTTCAAGCAGAAATAATCAGAACCTGCCCTGATCCTAGCATCTTTTCTTGGGTGCAGCTTGGACTTGATGGCGCAGCGGAGAATTCGCATAACCTATTTACTGGTGTCCTGGCCCCATCTCCTGAATGTTTCAGGGATTCTGGAGAGATCACAAAAGTTGATGGCCGATTTATCCCTGACTACACAACGACAAATCGCGGCATCAAGGTGAATGCAAAGTTCAACTTGCAGATGGTCAGAAACTTTGAAAATGAACTCAGCTTTGGTCTGGTCCTCCCAGTCTGTCGTTTACATAACGAAACTCTTGGAATACACGTCAGGAACATCGGTTACGGCACGTTTGTCAGACAGAGCCCCGATAGGCTTGTCAGGATACAACCATACGGGGGAACGACAACCCTCATGTTGAATCCATTCCTCCTTACCCATCTCTCACCGCCACCAAGCGTTCAACGGCGAGACTTAATCTTGGCACCAAGGACCCGCTCCCTAAAGATCCACTTGAATTTCGAAATGTCCATATATCGCCGCTGGCCGTGGCAAAAGTGGGATGATGTGGACACGATTTTCTTCGGGTCCAACGATCCGGACAGCTGGGCAGCTACAAAAATCCTTGCCGTACTACCCAAGTTTGATGACGTACCTCGTGGCGATATCCTGTTTCTGTTTTACGTCCTCGATTGGAGCAGCATGACTGGGACCAAACCGATCTGTGGGTTCCACAGAATATCTGGGTCGCTGGCTGATCGCCAATTGGAGGACATGAACGATCGAGCTGTGGCGGAAGGCTGGGAAGGTTACTTGGTCGCAAACAGACTGAGGATGAGCGATGTTCCTCAGCATTCTGTAATCTTAGCAGCTTCGGCACCGGGAAACAAGACGCTGTTGCTCAAATACTCCCTCCATATGGCTGAAGATGAAGCCTTGGCCCCCTCTCCATTTTGGAAGGTTAACTTCTTTTGGGAATTCGTCCCAAATGAGAAGGTTGAAAAGGTGGTTGATTATGGCTGGGATCGATTGTCGCTCTCGTAAATAATGACCCCAAAAAGGGTTGAATTGTGTACTGAAGCACAGAGGATGAAAGTATAAATGATATCTTACCACAATGTTCATGTTTATCTACAGATTTGTTATGTGAAGAAGGAGTATTGAAAATTTTATTGTTCTGTGTTTATTCTAACTTGGATTTAATTCAACTAAATTGAAGGTGCACAACAGAACATGCCAATTTTCGTCTCTCCCAACAAATGATTGCACCAGTGGTGGCTCCCCAACAGGGATACGGTCTGTGATGGGGTCAGCTCAAGAATGCTCCACGCGGACAAGAGCACTTCGGGTCTGTCCGAGGGCCCTATATGCTGCCAGGGCAGCAGCAGCCTCTGGCTTCTCGTAGGCAGCCTTGGCTTCCTACATCAGAGAATTAGTGAATATCTTACTACAAGAAGGAAGGGCTCTTACTTCAATGCTATCCCAGCCAAGCAGCCCAAGGCCGACCTTTGGCCCATCCCCAATACTCTTACCGCCAGCCCAAGAGGTCTTGCCGATGGCCACGACAAGGTCCAGCCAAGCCTTCTTGGCTTCTTCGGTCTTGGCCTCGTCGGTGAGCACAACTGAAGAAAACTGGATAAATGCCTTTGGGGTGGCCTCGGCGGGAGGCTCGGCGACCTCGAATCTTCCAATGATAGGCTCAGCACCCTGGCTCTTCTCAAACTTTTCCTTGTGTTCGATGGCCCAGGCAGAGTTTCTAAACGTCTCGGCATCCTCGGCAGTTTTGAATCCTGTGCAGTGTCAGTTTACATCGCCGAGAAGCTTGGGTGTAAATTACCAAGACACTGGACAATCTTGGTTTCGTTGACAGGCGCTCCATCCTCGGCCACAACAGAGCCGCCAGTTACCCAGGCTACACCAGTTTGGGCCTTGAGCTCCTGGTTAAAGGTTGGCCATGCTGCCAAGAACTTGTCCTTGTCCTCGGCGGGGATTTTTGGGGCAATGATAGTGAAGATGGGCATGTTTGCGTGGTTTGTAGAGAAGACTGTTTTGATAAAGATTTTTGTATGTGTTGTTGATGTATTGATGATTCGAGATAGAAAACTTGGGTTGCATCCTGGTTAATATACAAGAGTTGAATCCCTCAATATGTATCCATTGATGCATATGACGAGTCCTTTCGGGAAATACGGGAAACCCGAGGCCGAATACATAATAGTCGGTGAAAGTCGCTTCCACTTGGAGGTTATACGTGCGCCCAAGTTGCAGATGGCAAAGCTAGAGGATCCTTGGTGCCAGGGGTATTGTGGGCAATCCTGCAGAGAAATGAGGGCGCATGGCTGAAACTGAACCAGCATATCCTTCATAATTTTGATTCAATGTTATACCCTTTTTCTTCCTAGTATCTTCTCCACGTCGGATTCTTTGAGATACATAACCAGGGCTGCATTCATTTTCGGTTCAGCATTCAAAACGCTGGAACTGACCTGCTACATTCCATCTAGTATGCGTATCCTAAATCCAGCACCCAATTTTAGGAGCACTGAGTCGGCTATCTCGTTTATAAACGCTCTACCCCCAATGAAGAGTTTAACCTTAATTTTGGGAGAGACCAGAACACACGGATTTGAGGCTTTTGCACAATGCTTCGCCATTCGGATGATACAGTCTTGATAACGTCACAAGTCGATATACACAGCCTTCGACGAAGCATCCCGTGGCGCAGTCGCAGATTAGAGAGCTGGGCTTCACACTGATCGCCACGTCTTGTGCCGGGGTTTCCGGGCGGGGAGCGGAGGTTTGTTAAACGACGGGAATAAAGCTGCTAAATGCTGAGAATGCTGAGATGGGCAGTTCGATATGCAAACCTCATCGCTGTACACATTAGAATCGGGATTTTCTCGCATAAAACAGACATTTGGAATTGATACCTCTTCTATTCTGACAGTTAGCACATAATAGTTTGGCAAATCTCTCTCACAAATCGGTCGGCGGCATGAACGAAGCGGTCGATTGGTGGGGCTGGGCTCGGGCACGGATTTTATTCACGAGTTAACGTTTCGTTTTCAACGTTGGGGATCTCGGTAGCATACACAAATCAAAGTTTTGTCATTCTCAATACACATATTCGTTTACGCGACGCGGCTACAGCTCTGTCCAACATGAATCATTTCCGACTTGTATCATCAAAGGAGAGTAAGGGCAGTTCCCCGCGGATTGCAAATACTACTCCGCGGATCCATAGGCAATACTTAGGTTGAATTTGAGATAGTTCATTCGAAACCCAATCATCATTGTAGCATAGATTGAATCTACTCAATTCAAACGTCATCATCCCTGTCGGCGCATTTAACCTTGCGCCCGCATTTTTGCCCACTACTAAGCTCAAGGCCTTCTATTTTCGCCCAAAAATAAGCTCATCAAACTAAAATACTATACTAAGTTCGAGTGAGTACCTTGCTCGCTAATCCCTGTGACCCAAGTGTCAGGTGGTGCTTGGTGCTGAGGCCTCCGAACCTGCGGGTCGGACGACTGGCAAGCCACTTGTTTTGCACTCCTCTTTGCGATCCGCTTCGCCGCGACTCTCAGATTTTCAAATGACACTACCCTTAACAGAAGACTGAACTTCTGCAATTGGGGCCTTGGGGATCCTTAGTCCGAGTATTTAATGAATGGCTCTCTCGGTCCGAGACCTACCCAAGTCGCGAATCTCGTATGCCTCTCCCAGCCAGTTTTAAGAGAGGTGAATATAACTCAGCTGGTCGTGAAGGGTTCCTACACGTCTATAAATGCTTGCATTGACTTGCAAAAATCACCCCAAGTCTTATGTGATTTTGAATACGTGGTCCTGGATCTGATTGCACTTATCTTCAATGTGAACTTAAATAAGTATGAGCAATCCAGAACCCATGGTCTCAGCATTGGGGAATTTTCTTTTTAATGCTTAGTGAGCCCAGTTTGTCCATAATTTGACCTTATTGATTCAACCGAAACAACGCAAAAAGACTCAAAAGGTTAGTGGCACCAAAAGCCATTGCCATGTGATCGAAACAGCAGTGTTTTTCCGTGTTTCCAAAAAAAGAACAGCATAAAATCCAAGCTGGATGCGAATTATTAGAGGGCACCCAACCGATAGACTAGAACCACTGGCCGGGATGAACCTGCAGTATATCTAAGAAAGGACCGATTGGTGGAAAGCCACTGGACGGAATCAAGCCAGCCATGTCTCTACCTATTCCTGTCTTATCTACAGCCTCAATGCTAACCATGCCTGATTCGTTTGAGACAGCATGCCAATGATTGGCCAAGTTTCCAAGTTCGTACCAACATCATTCGGAGCGACCGCAGAACTGTCTCAAGCTTGCTCCGGGCTGGACTGTTGTCTGGCTCAGGTGATATATGCACTTGGCATGCTTCATCACGGCTGAAGGCGTATTTGCGCGCCACCCGGCCAAGCCGTGAATTACGTCTTCAATTTTTGAGCTGGTGGAGTTATATAATAAGGCCAGAGCGTCTCCGAACTCTTATCCTTTGACAGAAGCATCCCATTTCTCGGTCCTTCTAATTCCAGACCACAATCCAATCCAAATTTGATACGAGATCATTTGGTACCATCTACTTTCTCACACTGACAAAAGAAAATGTCAGACGACGACGACAGATACATTGACCTCGATGAATTTGATGCAAAAGGGGTGAAGCAAGCGATTGAAAAGTTAGGAGAAGTAGAGAAAAAAGCCAAGGAGATGTACGAGCAGGTGTGGGAATTGTACCCTGGAATGGATTTCGAGCCATGGGCTATGAACAATGTATGCCCCCTCGCAATTTCAACGCTGCATTTATGGACAAGCTCTAATATATATCTAGTACCCCGACCTCGCGACGGCCCGTCATCAGCTCCAGCGTGCCAAGGATGAATACTGGGCGTGGAGGGAGTGACATGATGGTCAATCTAGAGACGCGAGCCTGAGCTACCCTGGACATTTGTAGCAGCAACCCTTGATGGTCTGCTCCGTGTCCTCATTCCACAACAAACACTCACAAATTCACATGCAAATTTCTTAACCGGCTATCCTTATCTGTGAAACTTCCGAGTGACTTCGTTGGCAACAAGCCACCCTTTTTGTATCATCTCATTTCCCCACCTTGATTCCGATCTAAGGTGCAGGGGCCCTGTCGCTAGGCGGAAAACTTTGGGTCAAAGCTTCGGCTTCAATACAAGACAATAATAAACACCAACTCGATTTGTGTTTTCATTCCAATTTTGGCCCTGCATGTCTGTTTCAGCGCCTCATTTTTCAGACCATCACGTGACTCTTCTCACCTTGGTCTAAAAGCGGGTTGGGCGGTGAAGAAATGCCGGATTTGGCTTGTACTTATGCACTCGCATTTGCAGCCCAACTTCGTTGCGACTACGACGGTTTCCCGAGGTTACTCACTGTTCTCGGAACTCGGATTTGCCTTTCTGCAATACGGCTCCGGAAATAACCATCTAATAGCCTTGGTCAGACAACGTCGCATTTTACTGGACTCGGCAGGTTGGCCTCTTGACGTGTTGGGAATTGCTTCCAGCCCAACTCTAGTGACTCACGGTGCCTCATTTTATGCAGACCACGGCGTGTCTCCATCATGGCCTCGTTGCCGTTCGAGATGGACCCACTGGGAGATTCGGAATTGGTTGTTCGTAACCCCAACTCGCAGACTTTCTTCACCTTGCCCACGGTACAATACCTAGAAATTAAAGAATCTCTACAAATATCACGGACAATCACCAAAACGTTGCGGATTCGATACGGCCCCTCTTCAGCATCCGCCAGTCGCTCCTCGAATGCTCTCTCAGGCTCATCCACTGTAACAGGTGAGACCAGCACAACTTCGTCCTTGTCGCCTATATTATTGGCTGCTTCTGTTAACGATGGATTTTCCGTCGCTGCCGGCGACCTGCAGAGTAGTCAGCACGAAGACGATTGCCCGACGCCGTCCACGGTGCGATTCCGCGTTTCTTCGAAACACCTTACGCTTGCCTCGTCGGTCTTTCGCGCGATGTTAAATGGAACATGGAAGGAAAGCGTTGTGTGCGACGGGCCTCTCCGCTCGATACCGGCCAGCGATTGGGATGTGGAGGCGTTGCAGATATTGTTGAACATTATCCACGGACATCATCGAAGGGTGCCGGAAACGATTGACCTGGAAATGTTTGCAAAGTTCGCCACTATTGTCGACTATTATGATTGTCATGAGATAGTAGAGATCTTTGTTAAGCAATGGCAGCGCGAGTTGAGAAGAACCCCGGAGCACTACGGCCGAGAATGCCTCCTTTACATGTGCGTTGCGTGGGTATTTAGATGGTCAGAGCCCTTCGAGGCGATGACAGAGCTGGCCTTGAGGCATAGTGATCGTCTAGTTGACACAATAAATCTCCCTATCGCTCACGTTCTCGGTAAGTGATTTCGCTTGTTCCGGCTGTCTCCTGCTGACTTACTCTGCAGACAGAATTGATGAAGAGAGGCAGCATCATATTTATCAACTCCTAAAAGCCCTAGATGACCTGCGCAATGACCTGTGCGATGATAGGGACGTCTGCTCGCCCGAATGCTCAAATATGCTGCTGGGTTCCCTGATGAAAGCTATGCATAAGCTGAGCCCAATCGATTGCCCTCTTTTGAAGCCATACCGAAGCTACGGCGTTGCAGACCTCATAGAGAGGGTATCCAATTTTCAATCACCTCGATGGTACGCCAAGGCAGATATTGCTAACAACAGGCAACACGTCTGCAACCTGAGCAAAAAAGTACAGCCGATTGTGGATGACGCTGAGAGAAGGGTGAAAGGCTTCCGACTAGAGGATTTTTGAACACTGGCTTTCTTACTACTCCTGTTAGATACCCACTGCAAGAACCACTGAACAGCCGCTACCGATAGTGGTCAGGCATAGATTCAAGGACATGAGGACATGTCGGATTCTTGAGTAGTCTTGGCCGCAGTTAGGCCCTTGGATTTGAAGATGGTCTCTTAGACGAACTTTAAGATTGATTTTTGTGTCAATTATACAGTTGGAAGGCTTTGGATCTAGTACAGGGTTGTCTGGATCAACCTGAGAACAACACGTCATGACGTTGAACAAATATCACCCTTTTTATCTGGACCTTGCAGAGAAATTTGTGATTGGCTCTAACACTCTCGACCAATAGTACTTAGTCACGCAGGTGAAGCTCCGCAAAAGAATGACGATGCATATCCTTATGCACGCACGTCGGGATGGTCGGACATGATGCAGGTGGAAATGATGCTTGCCACTATTGGGTAGCTTGCATTAGCGATCACCGGCGCGATCAAGTATGATTTGCAACCAATAATCCTCTCGCAATATTCAGTTAGATTCGTCACGCCAATTGATATCTAATCAGATGCAAAGGCATTTTTGCGCTCATGAGTCCTTGCACGCAGCCCTTGCTTGACAACCTAAGGTCCTGATCTCGCAGAGTCAACTCACTTTTTCTTCCGTCCAAGAAAAAAACTATCATTAAGGACTATCAACCCACCCATTTCGTGCACTTATCGTATCCATTATAGGTATAATCCTCGCAGGCCTAAGAAAGTGGGCCTACTGTTGGACAGCCGAGGGGCGACCAACCAGCCCAGTATCACGATTTTTTCCAATACGCAAGCCTTGCGATCTCACTTTTCGAGTCTAGAAGCACAACTAAATGACAACACAAATGTTCTAGCCGATCAACCGGAATATATAAATGTTCTGTTCTTAGGATACATGGATGCATTCATCTACTCGTTCCACAATTCGTGTACGGTCTCCAAATCAATATCATCAAGAGTCCTAAGATATCGAGTAATATCCTTCTCGTCAGCGATCCGCTCTCTTTCTGTTGACCCGTCTGAAAAGTATTCATATCTATTATGCCGAGAATCTGCTCTACGCTCAAACTCGAAGTCTTCCCATCGAGGATCGCGAAGAATATCAGCTCGATGATGGTATGTCCCCGGCCAGCCGACAAGATTTCTCGTGTTGCCGGGCCCTTGCTTGAACCAGCTGCTGCAGCTATCGGCAGTGACCTTGTTGGAGAAGAAGCCGTTCACAATATCATTGAAGTCGTCAACGGCATCATCGCGAGGACTCAAACTGACGTAGCTTTGTGATTGGACCTTTCGTATACACTTTGCAATGTACGTAGCAGTAATCTCTACTTGTAACGGTACCGTGCCGCCTCTGGCATTTCCTTGGGCCTAGGAATAGTGAGTAGAAGTTCTTAGTGAGACGAAGCAACATACCTGTAGGACAATAAAGTAGTTGGGAAAGCCTGATGCCATGACTCCCAAATAGGACTCTGGGTAGCCAATCTCACCATGCGTGCTCCACTTCTCCTTCAAGTCAATGCCATTTTGCCCAATGACTGGAAAGAAGGTATTGAAGCTAGTCTGGAATCCAGTGGCTGCAATAATGGTATCCACCTCATGCAAAGTCCCGTCCGAGGTTACAATCCCCGTATCGTCTACACGCACAATCTTCTCTGTGATGTAATCGACCTTGGGGCTTTTGACCGCTTCCAGATACCCTGGCGCGGGAGTGAGCCGCTTGCAGCCGGGCGAGTAATCCGGAATAACCCGCCTCAGCCAGTCCTCGTCGCCGTCGAGGCGCTCTAGCATAACTTGCTTGATTCTTTCGCGCAACCTATTGTTCCGTTCGCTGCCAAGCACTTCGCCGCCTAGCAGATTCTGAAATTTGAGACCAAGCTCCCGCCGATGATCCAGGTACGCCTGAGGATCTTCGCGGAACCTCTGCCGCTGCTCCTCGGTGTACTTTGGCCCACCTGGCGCACTGGCTGTAGCGACGTGCAAGTCGCCGACAAAAGTGGGCGTGACCCAGGTCTTAGTTCGCACGTAATGATCAATGTGGGCCACATCCGTTGCGATGTTTGGGATCAGCTGCTGGCCGCTCGCACCGTTTCCAATCACAGCAACTCGTTGGTCGGAATGATCGTAGTCGCTGGGCCACCGGGCTGTGTGAAACACTCTGCCTTTGAATGCGTCGTGCAAACCCGGGATATCTGGGAATTCTGGAGTACTGATGCGGCCCTGGGAGTTGACAAAAAAGTCTGCTCTGTCCACGAAAACATCACCTGTTTGGAGGTTCTTAACCTCAACCTCCCACTGAGAGACCTTTGGCAGCCATTTGGCTTTCAAAACTTCATGCTGCAGGTGAAAATGATCCGCGAGGCCATACTTTGCTACGATCCCTTCATAGTATTGCTGGATTTCTGCGCCTTTTGGGTAGTATTCGGACCAGTCGGTATTGGGGGAGAAGCTTAATTCTGGGTCTGCGTTAACGAATGACGATGGACTGGAGGTTGTATCTGAAGAAGCACTCACGATAGACGTGTGACGGCACATCACATCGAACTCCCGGATACACATTCGCAGCCCATGTGCCTCCCTAATTACTTCATAAGACATTTGAAATTCTTGTTCGTGCCTGTTTCACTCACAATTTTGTTGAGTCGGTCATAGACTGTCACTGTAACATTCCGCACTTTGCGGGATATCAAGACTGCTGTAGCCACCCCGCCAATGCCCGCACCAGTGATGATGACCTGAATACTTGTCAATGGTGTTCTTGAAAAAAAAAAGGTATCGCTGAATAACTCACCTTGACAGGCCGGTGGGGATTCCATGGTTCTGCCTTTGGAAAATACGTCCTGCCCTGCGGGAGGGGCAACGTCGTGGTAGGGGGAGTGGGTGAGGTTTTCAAAGTCATTTGGATTATATCGTCACCATGATCTGGATCACGGAGCGATCCAGAAACGCATTCGTGTCTTATACGCCGTGGCTTATATGCCGCCTTCCCCGCCCGCAATTGCATCTGACGAGCGGCGGGACCGTAATGGTGTGCGATCTCATCATAGCGCCAAACCGAATGAGAGTGAGGGATGGCATGCAATCTGCCACATCCCACTCGGAGGCTCTATCGGCCGAATAATATTCGAAATATTGTTGCAATTGGTGGGTCATTCGTTTTTGTGAAGGATCATTTCAATTATGGGACCATCCCGGCCAACTGTCTAGTCATACAGGAAATAAATGGCTTTCGCGGCTTAACTGGACAATATTTCCTCAAAAGGTCATTGCAAATTAATTTGTATTACAAACACCTGGATTAATGAGCTTTGATGCCCTAGCCAATCTCATCATGTCATATCACCCAGTACCCCCTTCCACCCATGAACAAGAGGTCATTTTCGGACCAGCCACAACGTGTCATCAAAAGTTTGCAGCGTCCTGGCAAGCAAAACCCTCTTCAATTGCGTTCGCATCAACATCATCATAGCAATCCTGCGAAAACCCATACCCAGTGTCGTAGCTATCGTCATATGTCGTAGCTGTTGCATCCGCTTGCGGATCCGCGTACTGTGTGGTATCGGTTTGATATGTGTAGCCTGTTGGATCTGCAGCCGGAAACGTATTCTGCTGGTAGTACGGATCCTGTTGGGCCTGGGTAGCGTCTAGAGATTGGTTTGGATCGTAGACATATTGTTGTTGGTTGGGATCGACCACGTAGCCCTGTGCCTGCCCGTATTGCTGCGATGAATCCACAGGCTGGCTACTTGCCAACGTGGGGTTTCCGTAGGGATCTTGGTAGGCGAGTTGCATATTGAATTCCTGGCTCGGATCATATGGCTGCGGTTGGTAAATTTGTTGGTCAGAGGTTTGGTAGTGCTGCTGATCTGCTTGCAGCTGAGCATTGGGATCTTTGCAGGAAGTGTCTTGGTATTGCGCCTGCTGATCAGTCTGGCTATAGTCTTGTTGTTGTTCGTGGTGATGGTGCTGTTGCTGTTGGTGGTGCTGTTGATGGTGCTGCTGATGGTGCTGTTGCTGTTGATGGTGTCCTCCTTGCGAATGAGCCTGACGGTCACGCGGTGCGCCATTGCTGGGAGAGTTTTGATATCCTTGATTGCTGCCAGATTGCTGAGCTGGCGGACGTTGAGCACCTGGTTGTTGGCCTTGAGTTGGGGGCCGTTGTTGCGAGGCCCCGTTGATAGCAGGTTGGTGAGAAATTGGCTGATGGTTTTGCATGTGTTGTTGATTATTATATGCCGGTTGCGGGGTCTGAACTGCCGGCTGCTGATGGAATTGTTGCATGGGCTGTTGGGCCAGTGGTTGATTCATCGACTGTTGTTGCTGTGGAGCTGCCTGCTGGTATGCTATTGTATGGTTCGAAGGTAGTTGTTGGCCCGGTATTGTTAGCTGTTGGCCCTGAAGTGGCAGCTGTTGAGGCTGGACGACCTGTCCCTGCTGAAACGTCTGCTGGAAAACCGGATGTTGGTTGACGACCTGTTGCTGTTGTGGTTGTTGTTGGTAGACAGGCTGCTGGACCTGGCCCAGCTGCGTCTGCTGCTGTTGAAGAACTGGATATTGTGGTTGGACGACTTGTTGTTGCATTTGAGGAAATGTTTGCGCATGTGTCAGGGCATGAGGCTGCGCAACGGGCTGTTGAAGCATTTGGACATGGCCCTGTGGTTGTTGAGTCTGCTGAGGAATTGCCTGCTGCTGTGAGACAGGTCTCGAGGTTTTCTTCTTTGCCGCCGGACGTTTCTTGCGTGCGGGACGTGGCTTTGGGCCAGGCTGCTGCTGTTGCTGCCCACCATCGGCGTAGTTCTCATACTCGCAATCTTCAGCATCTGAACCCGAGCCGCTTCCCGAATCTGATCCGTCATCCCCGCCACCGTCACTGCATCCGCCAAGGTCAAAGTCGTAGTCATCCATCAGGCCCATTTTGCCAACCTTGACTGCGAGCTTGCCCATCTTCTTCAAGTTCTTCTTTGTGCCCAGCTTCCCCACCTGCTTGGTGGCCGCAGCCGTTGCTGCCTTGGTGGCAGACAATAGGGCCGCCGAAGTCAAGGCTGTGGGTGATGTGGTGGTATTGGAGTTTGTGCTCGGAACTTTTGTCGACGCCTTTCCTTGTCTTTGGGGCTGTTTCTGGGACTGTCCTTGTTGCTGGGGGACTGCAGCGACAGCTGCTTGTGCTTGCGCGGCGACTGGCCTTGGTTTCGGTTGGTCTCCCGGGCGATCCCACATGGACACACCCAAGGTTTCGTTGACGTAAAAGGGCACCATATCGGGAGTCCTGAGCTCCTTCCACCCACCGGGTATGGAGCTCGCTGGCTTTTCCCACGAGCTGCTGCTTGTATTGGAGTTGAAGTAGTACGTCTGCCCTTCGGTCGTTTGGCGCTCCTGCCAACCAGCCGGCAGCCCGGAAGATGCCACCATGTCTACCGACACGGGAGCGACGTAGGTCTTGTAGCCCGTCGTTTTGTGCGTGTACCATATTCTGCCGTTCGCGCCCTGGCGCACTGCCCAGCTTTGCGTCGGGACTGTCGTTTGGCCCAGGTCAATATACATGTCCGATTCGGTAACCCAGTAGGAACTGTCGTGCGGGTGCGAGATGGCTCCGTTGGCCCCGGTACAGCACCAGCCGCAGTATTGACTCAGGGTGTTGGCGCTGCTGCATACAAGGCACAGGAAAACGGCGATGTTGGGCTGAATGACTACCACACGGAACTTGTTAGAATTTCGCCTTCACCCTTTCAGACAATGCGCGCAGCCTTACCATTCCTGCAATGATTACAGGCCGGCCCAGTGTGCCCGCCCTGCATCGTGTTGGCGACCGGTGCCATGTTAGTCATGGTATTGACGGTTGGCATTGTACTGACGGCGGGCGCCGTGCTGGTAACGGGCATTGTGTTGGTGGTGGGCATCGCAGTCGAGACTGGAATCGTATTGGAAGCGGGCATCGTGTTGTTGACAGGCATCATACTAGTGACGGGCATCGTGTTGGCGTTGGGCATGGCATTAGAGGTTGGAATCGTATTGGAGGCGAGCATCATGTTGGCGGCGGGCATCCCAGCGACCATGCTCCCGGTCACCGGCGCCGTACTCGAGTGGCACAGCGGACTCCCCACGCTTCCAGGCGTTGTGAGAGGAGTCATGGCATCCATGCTCGACTGCCCGCTGCCGGCCGACGACACGGACGGAGCGCTCCTGTGATGTGCGACATTGCGAGTCTGCTGCACCGGCAAGGCGCTCGGTGCGACGTAGGGCGAGTGTTGCTGGAAAGGCGTCACCGAGGCTGGAGGCAGGCCGAAACAATCGGGCAGCGCAAAAAAGTCTGGTTCGATGGCGGGCGAGGCGGCCGCCTTCTTGATGGTCAGAGGTTGGACGGGCTCGATGTTCATGCTCGCAAAGGACTGCTGCATCTGATCGTAGTGCTGAGAGGCATGGCTGGTCATTATCGCGACATATCACAGAGCCTCAATGCACCCCTGCAACGCGTGTCGATTGAAGAGCTGAGTCGAGTTCGAGGAGGAGAAAAGGCCCAAGGGCCCAAGATGGCCAAGCGGGAGTTGGCCGCACATGATGGATTTGGGTATTTCCTTCTTGTCAAGCCATCGTCAAGCCATGGTCCAGCCGCATTCAGTTTTCCGCCAACTACACCTCTCGCTTGGCGGTTGTGGCGTGCGCCGGCTGCCACGCTAATGTCACTGCTTGCCTCCTTTTGGTATCCGCTGAGGCAGACTCGGGCGCCTCGACTGTTCTATATTCAGCCATATTAGTGCGCCAATAGTGACAAGACACATGATGAGGCAAGTTAGACGCTAAATGGTAAGGGGCATGGCAGCGTTCATTGGCCCTCGGTTCCTCACCCTCCACCTCTTTGATGAAATGCCATCGGAAATCGCTTGGGCTTTCGGTTTAGATATGTATGTTTTTTTTTTGTTTTTGTTTTTTTCAGAAAAAAAATCATGCAGAAACCAACGGTCCCCATGATCGGCCGCAGTCAATGGAATGTTTTGCCTTTGAGTCACATTTTTCTGAATGCTTCAAGGCTGGAACCAAGTCAGGATGACGTTGGTCGTATCAATGCGTGATTGGCGAAATTTCCACCCAGCGAGTTTTCATTGTTGAAAATGATTCGAATTTTATCCAAAACCAACAAATAACAACAAAATTTCTGTTCGGAAAGGATTCAAAATACATATTTCACCCTTTGCCTTTTCATTTTTGGCAATGTTGAAACTGCGAGACAGACTCCACTGTGGATACTGTTAGTGCCAAGGGGTCTATCGCATCGCCAATTGCTTATTGCATCTTGGCAACAGTGCGTGCTCGAATGCTAATTCATATCCAATCAGATACAACCGTTTTGCAGAATTCACAAGCCGACGATGCGGTTTGAAAAATTAATCGACAATCCACATGGCTGCAACGGGCTCATCCATGTCAATCTGAAACCATCACCTCTCTCGGTCATGATAACCTCACTGATGATGTCGCCGCCTCACCTTCAACCAACAATAGCCCTACGAATTAACTTCACTGCCACGAAAAAGGGCCAGTTGAGCGACCCCGAAAACGGCTGAGCAGCCATAGCAGTGGTATTTTTGCAGGGTTCGAGATCTCTCTCGTCAATCTAACCCCATCACCGAGGCGGAGTGGCATCCAATCAATTCTGGCCTCTTCATCATGCCCGGTCATTTCTTCTTTCAGCCACCCAATCCGCCCTAACGATTATTGGGAATGCCAAGCACAGCCCATGCACAAAGTCTTTGCCCAAATTTACTTATACCTTCATTCTCTGGGCTCTCCAGTTTCGGCATTCAGTTTACTGCACCAAAAACAATTGTCTCTGTGTCAGGTGTCCGATTACACCTAATCAAAAAGATTTCTGGCCACATCTTGACTCCAACAAGGTTCGACATATTTTTCTTTCAAGCATCGCAACCATGGTAATCGCCACTGCGGCCACGGCACGACGACAATGTTCCCATTAGTAGGACTTGGCAACTAGACCGTCGCGGCTACTTTGGCCGACGTTAGCATGCTTCAATCTGAACGAAACCTCATAATATTTGCCCTGAACTGTCCAACCAGCTTGGAGGAATATGAGTGCGGGGTGACAAATATCGTGCTGTACAAGCACGCGCTCCACCCAAGAATTGAAGGCGACCTCTTCCACCTTGTAAGTTTGATGGCATTTATAATCTCTGGTGGTAAAATCGCTGATTCGGCTTTTTTTCCTAGCACCTTCCATCTTGATTGCACAATGACGAACTCAAATCCCAATGCGCAATGCACACGGGGTTACGGGGGGGCGCAGACACCTCGTAATCTATCCCTACGATAACCAGTTCCAAAGAATGAACGAGAGCTACTGCTGTTGCGGAAGCCACAGGTGGCTTGAGAAGGTTGAACTCATCAAATATAACGCCAGGCAGTACTGTAAATAGCGATACCGCCGTAGCCCCTGGGGCCACGAGAATGGCTGTTGCAGCAGGGCTTGCAATTGTTGCTGGTGCAGAATGATGCTGTAGAAGAATATTCCTTGTGAATTATACATCTAATTTGAGATTGATCATGGATTTCCGTTGCGTTTGGTGTCCATACTCCTTCCTTGTTTCGCTCTCGTAGTAGGTACACGTCAAAGATATCGTCTGTCAAAATAAGTTTTGTTAAATTTCCTAAATCCCCTATCCTGTCGGTTTCTTAACCGAATTTTCTAACAGTTTAGGGTATTGGTAATTTGTGGGAAGTGAAATAAATCGGAAAGATGGTATCGTAAATATCAGAATGATACTTTACGACCACACCTGATAGAATTATTTTGGTAGTCAGTTTGTGGCGGAAAACTGCTTGAAGGATGGGTTTATTGACTGAATTCCTTTACGAATATAAGGAAGGAATTAATTTACCTTCCCAAACTTCCAGCCAGACTTTGACGAACAAGTCTTGGAATCGTCAAGGTGAGCTCTGGAACGGACATATTTGGACACTCTGAAAGGGGCAGCTTCGAGCCTTTCAGTTATTTTAAGTGTGCGAGGTGCAAAAAGGTCTCAATGCGTAGGCTAGCTGAAAAGCGCCTGGTACAGTCGTGGCTTGGAGCTAACACTACTCATGCCACGCAATGGTACGTTCAAAATGTCAACGGTTTATGCCTGACTAAGGTCTCTAGTTAGGAAAAGTTGGAGGCAGATGAGGAGTTTTAGCGCCCACACTACTGTAAACAGAAAGGCAGGCTTGTTCCCATTTCTGGTTTAGGCAATGTTGTGGCCGAGTTCACTCGGCCACAGAGAAAGGAGGAGAGTGGGTCTGAACGTCGATTTGATTACACCCGGATGCGAGAAAGGAGTGTTGACAATCCGGAGCGAATAAGGGACACTGCCTTTTTTCTGGACTCGTTCACTCCTGGATTCAGATCTTTGCAAATGGCCGCATATCTTATCCAGCATGCGTCTTCGTCTACCTTTATCGCTACTCTTAGGCGTGACTTCCGCTCTATCAAATGTGGAAGAGTCATGCACAACCGAGTATGGGACTTCTCTTCTGAAGACCATCAAGACGCACAGCAAGTCTTTCACTCAGGTTCGGACATCAACCGTGTTTGTTGAGGTGGTTCCTGTTGAGATCGTTACTCCACCCGCAATTACCAGCACCATCTCAATAACACAAACGTCTACATCGTGGTTGAGCGAACCTGTCGTCACGGACACATTCACGGCCTCCCAGACAATGGTCACGACTGAAACTGTAAGCCACTTGGATGCTTTCTCTATATTCTATTGCAACTAATGTTGGGGGAAAAATAACAAAAGGTTTCTATCATCGAGATGTATACGCAAACGGCATCCAAAACCAGTACAAAAATTGTGTCCTCTACAAAAATACTGCCAGCTCCATCTAGGTCTACTTCAACCTTCAATATGCTAAGTGTCTTTCCCGGAGAAAATGCCGCGCCTGGAAATCGCGCGACTCTCGAACTTCGTCATAGAAACGACGCAAAGGCATTGCCGCCTATTGCTCCAAACAGTAAAAGTACCAATAACAATCGAAAAGCGGGAAGCCTTGTTCAGGCTCCCAATAATATCAAAGCCATTCCACAATACGTTTCCTCAGTTGTTTGTCACGCTACTACCATCCGCCACCTTACAACCACTACGACAACAATTTTTGCAAGTTCACTAACAAAAACGGCATCTGCTGACGTAATTTTCACCACGTCTACCTCTCAATCAACTACCACAATGGCTCGGGTTCTTGCAGAATCCACTGTGACAATTACAGTTTCTACTACAACTTCAATATCAACCACATTGACCTCAACTACTGCGACCACTGTAACCAGCACAAAAACGATATTTGGACCATCAACTACCTATCTGGGCCAATGCGCACCTGGAAATCTCTTCATCAACACAGTTGGCCAAGATACTGGCTATGTATCGTTCAGCGAGGCGCTCATTATGCATTCTCTGTATCCTTCAGACAGCTCTGGATACGACTGCTGTGGTGAGTACCGCCTAGGGAGTTCCTAAACGGGGGCAATAATGTTGACATGAATTTGAATGCAGCGACATGTGCCGCTTCGGCCACCTGCGTAACCTTTGGACAACACCCGAACGGGGCTTGTTACTACATCACCACAGCTGGACGTTGTGAGGATGCGCAAAACTGGGACATCAAGTTCCACACCTATAACACGACGGGTACTGGCTATCTTATTGGCAACGGCCCATGCAGTGCTCCGAGTATATAGCTCCAATCGATGCAGCATGCAATGTCAGAATTTATGCTGACTCGATATCAGAGTCTGGGTTCTTCCCCTAACTAATTACATAGCTATGCCATTTATTTCAGTCTGAAGCTACATTGGATGAGAGAACCTATTGTCGATTTTCTCTGAATGAAAAAAATTAATTCCGTTTTAAACATAAACCAGATGTTATAGAAAAGAGAGGAGAAAGAAAGAGGTTGTTTGTTGGAAGATTCGCAAAGTCTGAGTTTCGATTTCTGCCAAGTGACGTTGATACAAGATAGCCTATATATAAGGGCTCACGACTAGGGAGATTATGAGAGATTTACTTTCTTTTTGAAATAGTGAGAATGCATTTGAGAAACAGAGATGAAGTTCTCAACTAAGTGACGGATGCTGATTGATGAAGGTGCTGCAGTCGCTTCTCCAGCAAGACATGTCACGATGCCTACTCCGAATACGGTTGGACAGGAATAGCACGTTGTGAATAAAATTCAGAGAGCATTGGTTAATACTTTCTTGATAATTGTAAAAATGTTCAAGAATTATCAAATCTTGATGTACCCTAGTCACTGTATAACCCTAACCCTAATCATAACCCTGAGGCTGTCAGTTGTATAAGACAGACGGACAGACATGCATTCACAACAAGCTTGGTTTTTTTATTGAAAAGGAGTGGTGTGTAGTCATGCAAGAAATAGCTAGTCATGTTATTTGATTGTCGCGCTTGGTTGCTTTGATTGCAAGGAAATGGACATGGCCAATGACACGGGTCATCAGACAAAGGAGCAGGATTAGAGTAAGCCACAGTCCGTTGTTATTAATTAGGCAAATATGGGAAAATGACTAGTTTGCCTTATTTTTGGGCTTGATAGTTTCACCTTAGATAGACTTTTACGCGATGCGCACCACTTCGGTGTCTCGAAATGCTGGTTTAAGGTGGGTAAGCAATGCATCCTTGTTTCAGCTGAGCCTGACAAAATCGCTACACACACCCGCTTTTCAAGGCGGAATAGATAGCCACGCCATCCACGGTTGTATTTTCAAACCTTCCCTACGTCCGCTTCCAATCACAATCCCTGTTGCAGCCTCGCTTGGTAGTCCACACACAGCGGTACAGGCAACCAGATGCCTTGAGGTGCCAAGCAAGTCTGCATTTGCCACCGGATTTATTTTCCCGGGAACTGCACACACACACACACAGTTGAATTTGAAATAGAGCGGTCCGAACTGCACCGAATTTTCCAATGTGGGAGCCGAGCTAGTGAGTCGCTGGCGACTCACCATTCACGCCCATTGCCTTGGCGGACAATAATTCAAAATGCGCAGATTCCACACCGACTCGGATTTTCAATTCCATGACCTGAACGTACGCTTTCTGGACTCTTTTCTTTCGCGGAAACGGGTAGTTCCCCGATGTTGTAGCCTCATTGAACTTCGCTGCATGAATCTATAGATTAGTCGAGTGCGTCAGTGCAGTCGCCACTTTACACATTTCCCATCAGGAATTCATCGAGTGTTGTGACTTCAGTCAACTGTGTCAACCGCTCATCTAATCCACCCCCTACAAGCGCTCTTTGGCTTCACCGCTCTTTCGAATATTCGCAGTGAATCGCCATCTGATGTTCTGGCTAGCCTGGATGCCTCCGCGTGGGATGAGATCACCCTTGTCGGCTACCCACTCGATGACATCAACGGCTTTCAAGGTATGGACAAACCTGTCACCCTACAATTGTGATTTGCTGTGTTTGCAGCCGTGCCACGGCTCAGATGCGATGAGTATGCAAGTCAGACGGCGCCCTTGTCCATGAGCCTCCTCTTCCCTCCCAAGGTACCCTTTCCTGTCCTTTGCCGTCAAAAGGCATTTTAATGCTCAGATCATCGATGAATTTGGGTTGTCAACGTCACAGAGGCTCTTTGACAAGGGTGTCGTTTTATCTGAGAGTCTATCATGCTCGTACTTGCGTCACCGCAATTGTATGGATAGAATGGCGGCGACATGACACCTCAAAAGCCACTTCGCTTCACAGACCCCCAGTTTTTATACACATGGTTGGTTTCTTTCTGACTCGAGACAGGCAGTGATGATATAAATCTATGATGTAAATCCTTAGTTATTCGCAGAAACTTCGCCTAACTTGTCTTGCTTCCCGCGGAAACAGCTAGCTACCACCACGCACTCCCTTTGGCCATCATAAGCAATAAATTTTACGCCGGCGTAAAACAGAAAGCAGTTAACTCGTCGTCGTTTGTATAGTAATTTCAGGGTTCATTCATTTACCAAGATTAAGCATGCTGCAAGCAAGAAAAAAGGATTTCTTTGATGAGATATGCTTGATCCGGATCTGTTTTAGTCAGAGGGGTGATGGATCAGAGGTGAATATACCAAGCTTGCGGCGTCGGGTGTGTTATGACGAGATCGATGGGAAACTATTGCAACTTCTCCATGTTATCCGGATTCTACAGTTAAAATTACAAGCAGTCATTTTTGGTAAGCCTGGTTAGATATCTTGTGAATAGCGCTCGAGGTTCACTAGTCAGATAAGTGGCAATTCAATTGCAAAACCGTTTCCAATATCGGTTTGTAATGGCTGGCAGAGATATTAGCACCCTATCGCAAGAGCTGGGGTGCTTCTTGCTGCGTGTCATCTGGCTACACCAGGGTGCATCATCCAAGTAAGCCGCGTTGCGAACCATAAGGCAATCTTACTGTAGGGGGAATGCACTGTCGGGTCACTGGTTGGGCGGTGTAATGTGCATGGAGGGCCTCAAAATGAGGCGCTAGATTGGTGAGTCGAGTTGAAATGGTTCCTTCCAGGCTACAATCTCAGCGCATATCGGTGAAGATGAGGCGTCTAGTCTAAGCTAAAGCTGCGGTGTGCTGACCGGCCTTGTAGACTCGGTTCTAGATCTCCAGCAGCCTGCTCGATGCGTAGCTTCTTTGATATCGCTTATCTTCCGTTCAACCGGATAACGGCCGTCACCTGTGATAGGTCCATCCATTGTCGTTACTTTGCTCAGTTACTCATCTCCAGATCATCATATTCATCCTAAATATCATGTGAAACAGCCGCAGAATCTCGATGCTCACGCTTTAGTGCGTATAATCTCTACATGCGCACCGTGAACGTGGGTAGACAGCGGGCAACCCGCACATGCGCGTTCCGTTCCTCTTTTTCCGTCATTTTCCATCTATTTTCATGACAAGTCCCAGTATTTTATCAGGCTGGCTTTATTCTAATCCTGGTTATCATGCATCCCTGCCTGAGTGCATATGAAGCGGAAATTCAGCAGCTCTATATCAACAAGAACGAAACTGCGAAGGCAACAATTCGCAGGATCAACAAAGAACACGGCACAACGTTTACGTGCGCAAATTCACATCTTTTCCAAATTCAAAAGCTTATATGGTCTTAGTGAGCGGCAGTTAAAATCACGTTTCCAGCGACAAAAGAATTTGCCAGCGCATGTGTGGAAGGCCATTATTTCGAAACTTCGAAGTGAGGTAGTTGAAGGTAAACAATTTCAAATATACATAAGTGGCCGGCGACTACATGAAAAGCGTGTAAAAGCAGCATTTGCACGATATGGAAAGAAAATCAGAGATGAGAGATTTGACGATGTCGGTAGGTTCCCAGTTGATTTTACAACATTGAACAGGGCTCATCATCATAGACATCGGCATCGATACCATCGATGAGCATCGTATCGAGCTCCGCACAATAGGATTTGGAATTACTAATGACTGTGTCGATTCTGGGTACGAAGCCTCCATCGTGGGCACCGAGGCTGGGAGTATTGATCCTCACCACGCCCCAGTGGAGTCTACAAGTTTAGTTGGGAGTGCCTACAAGGGGGCCAGTTTCAGCTTTGATAACTTCAATACTTTGCCACGGAATGGCCTAGAGATGTGCATTGGTTTGCAAATCGATGGGCTCGACGTGCCTCAACCGGCAGCTCTTAGTTCATCCATGAATTCCCACCCTTCGCTCTTGATGTGGGATGACAGCGATGCTCATCCAAATGGGGCTCCCCAAGCGATCCGGGACATGCGTGTCCAGAGTCCTCGATTGCTAACACCCAGCAACTTCAACGTCCTCCACCTGGATTACAAACCCTTCTGGGATTTGCCCGGTACCACTCCTTCATCGTCATACAAACCGATTTTGTGCTAACGGTTGAATTAGAAATCCGTCAACTCTTTCCGACGTTACTACACGCAAACAAATTTGCAACACATGGTGCCCAAGCATCGGCTAGCCAAATCAGCCATCAAATGGCACCACAGTGTCACAACGGCTGGATTTCCTCCTACCTGAACAGCGTGAGCCCTAAATTGGCCGCATTATCGGAGACTGCAGCTCGGGTTCAGTTACTTGTGGACAAACGACCGGGTGATCAGCACCACATTGCACTTTCTCAAAAGGACCACTGCCAAACTTCATTGTTCCAAATGTTTTCCCTGGTCGCGTACCTCATCTCCAACGGAAAGCTGAACGACTTTCAAATTACAGAGTTCCTAGGCTGGATCGTCAAAGAAGAGTTCCTAGATTCACTATGTAAATTCATTCAAACATCCTCTCTGGCGCCTTTCATTCTTCACAACGTCTTACGCATGCTGCCCAATCTCTACGTGCCGGACAAGGACAACGGCAACACGAGGTCTCAACATAACTTATTTGAAACACACCCCGAAGAATGCTACAAGATTATTTCTCAAGCAGATACGAGGTTATATTCAGATTCTCTTATGTCTTCTCTTCTTGTACGAGCGGCAGAAGCAAAAAACCTGCCGGCAGTCGAATTCCTAATGGCTCAACGCAAGTGCCTTCAGGGGTGTTTTTACAAAAGCCTCAATGCTTATCCGCCATCGCCGCTCGTCCGCGCCGCGGAGCTTGGGCTAGATGGCGTCGTGAAACTTTTGGTTAGATCCGGGGCTTGTGGTGTTGATGAGTTAAGTGACGCCCTGGGGATGGCCATGTCACACGGGAATGCTGAGACCGCGAGAATTCTGCTCCATGCGAGCGACAAGATCAAGCTGGACATCATCATCGATGATCAACCCATTTTACAATGGGCAGCAAACCAGCCCGATCAAGAATTTTGTCACATTTTGAACAAAAAGGCAGCCCCAGTCGAGCGCATGCAGGCATCTCTGACGAGGGCCGCAGAAATGGGACCTCGGGCTCTGTCCAAGGCTCTCTTGAGATATGAAACATTCAGGGACGACACCCTCGAGGGTGTATTATGTTTCGCCATCCGATGCGGCAGGGTTGGCGCTGTGCGAACCTTGCTGTCCCGCAAAGTGGACGTGGAAGCCCGCAGATACAGAAGCATGCATCCATGCAACGACACCCTTCTTTTAGCTCTAGGATTTCAGAGCAACTTTTCCAACTACAAGAAAAACAAAGAAATGGCCTATCTTCTAAGGCAAGCTGGCAAGCTGCTGCCACCTCTCGATGCGCTGTTGGAATTTCAACATCCGCTCGTCCCTTCTATTTGGTCCATGTTGGTCGAAGTAGGGTTCGACATCACCGTTCTCGGTCAATATGCACTGGCTGAGCAGGCCAGTTGCATTTACAGAGACAGCGGCAGCGGCATTTTCGAATGCGGTTGGCTGCTTGACAAAGGAGCTCCAATTGACGGATATGCACCTGCCATTGACAGATACAGAGCTTCTACAAATGGGCATGGGATCGGTTGTCTGAGTGCTCTCCAGGCCGCTGCATACAACGGCAACCTTGAGTTGGTGCTGTATTTCATTGAACGCGACGCCGATGTCAATCTTCCGGCCAGTGACAATGGCGGGTTGACAGCTCTGCAAGCCGCCGCACTCTCTGGGAACTCTGTGCTACTTGATTTCTTACTTGATGAAGTAGCCGACTGCAATGCTCCTCCGGCTCGGGAAAACGGCTACACTGTGCTCGAAGCAGTTGCCAATGCACGTTGGCATCACAAGTCCCCAGATGCCTCGTTGGAAATATTCAAAAAGTTACTTTCGACAGGAGCAAAATTGAATCGGCCTGAAGGCGCCGGTAAGCTCCTAGTGGGCCTGATTATTAATGAACTCTGGGACTGTTTGGAACTGGCTCTCAGATCTGAGGCTCGTCCAGAGGGCGTAGCGCCGGTCAACATGAACGGATGGAACCATGGCGGACCGGGCTTTTATGGGACACCATTGCAAGTGGCCGCGTATTGCAAAAACCTGGATGCCGTTCAGCTATTGCTTCGATACGGGGCCGCTGTCAACGACCCAGCTCACAACTTCAGAGGCTATACCGCCCTTCAAGCCGCATCAGCCACCAACGAACGGCCTAAGCAGGGCAGGCATGCGGTTGAGCAATTGGAAAAGCAGGCGAACATAGTTGAGCTGCTATTACGTTGGGGTGCCGACGTGAACGCGCCCGCTGGTGATGAGTTCGGTCGCACAGCCTTGCAAGCAGCTGCTTCGGCAGAGGAGCCCAACATGGGCCTCATCCAGCATCTCTTGGCCAATAGCGCAGACGCCAATGGCCCTCCAGCCAGAGTAGGCGGCGTCACAGCACTGCAGGGAGCAGCCATCCGAGGGAACCTGGATCTCGCCAGGGTCCTCCTCCATGTCGGAGCAGACGTGAATGCGCCCGCGGCACTGGAGAAGGGCCGAACAGCTGTCGAGGGAGCATCCGAGCACAGGAGAATGGAAATGCTAAAGCTGCTCCTCGACAACGGAGCCAGCGCAAATCCCACGAAGGGATTTTCCACCGCCATCAAGCTCGCCAGTGAAAATCATCACTGGCACATTGTTGATTTTCTGAACAAGTTGGATCCCCGTCTCTGGTCTCGACATTTTGCCATTCCTCGAACAATTTGACCAACCTAACGTCCACACTTGATGTTTTGTTAGTCTGTCTATTCATCTGACTGGGCAATGAAGCTTAGTCTTTCGCTTCGTTTCGGCTGTTTAAATATAGGGTTTAAAGATAGTCTCGCTTAAATGTATCGCGCAATTAGATAGTAAAGATCTAGAACACCAGACTGGATCTTATTTGGGTTGATAGAAAACGAACAACCCCGAATGAAGTTAAAAGAATTGATCGCACGCATACAGTATATTTGCACACAATTACCGTTCTTCTTTATTAATTCGCTGTCTTTTAACTTTTCGGTTTCAAGTAAACTGGTCTACCTGTAGGTTTCTAAGATGCGGATCGAAATTTAGCTAAAATAGATTTTTTTTTTTAAATCGAAACGTCATGCCATCTATTTAGTCACTCTGCCTTGGGCGGTTATACTTTTTTGGTTCAAGACCATTTACTTACTGCTGAATAAAGGGACAAGTTGTAGGCTCAGCTGGGTGATCTAGAAGCCAGGCTACACAGGTGGCACGCAATCAGAGCTATATGAGACGGTTAGTTATAAAAGTATTATCGGTATAACTAAAGGAACAAATACTTTAATATCCTCTTCCAAAATAAACTTTGCCCTTGTAAATTGGACATTATATTAGCCCCCTACTACCTAAGAAGCCTCATGCTAAAAGCGGTCGGCTTAATGCGCAGTATTTATCATCCAAGACAAATGTTTATTGCATCTATCATCCAAAATACCCATCGATCGAATCAATCAGCAACAATGCCGAAGCGTATTATCATTGGTGAATCCGTGCATCTGAGTGCGGAGGCGTATGCCGCAGGCACCCTCCGCACACAACCAACAGCTTTTTCCATCCAAGAATGCTGTTCATTTATCAACCAAGGGTTCAAGACCATATGCCGCGTACACATAGGAATGTTTAGTTTGAGTGTCGACCCAGTTTGGCTTCTCTGTCAATTCCACATTTGTCTTTACTGCGAGACCATTTAGTTCGTAGCTCAAAACAGCTCTCGTGAGTATAGCCGCGAACACAAAGGTGTAAATGACGGGGAGAGAGTCGGCTAGTGGTATAAGAACGATGCTACCAATAAGAACAGTGCCGAGGATGATGTGAAGGCCGGCAAGCAGCCGCATGCCTGTTCCAAGAAGGAGTTGGAAAACTTGTCGATTTTGTCGACGTTTGATACTTAGATTCCGGCCTTGGCCGCAAGGGGTCAGCTCATCAAGGATCAACTCAACCAAGCGGTTTCCCTTTTTAGTTGTAGTCCGGCGGAAGGCCAAGGCAAAGACGACAAAACTGAGTAGGTAAAGGGGCAAGTTCAAAAACGCCCATCCAAACAGCGTAGCCGTTTCCGGCAGGCCAGGGACAAAAACACACAGCGGGGCCAGGGATATAGCCTGGTATGTGAACCGGTAGAGTTGGTAGAAGTAGTTTCCTGTGGCCCCCATCCCGATGGCATACTCAATAAGAGATACGAGAACCTTGGAAATAAGGTATCTCCCATCTAGAGCCCTTATCGGTATCAACGGCGCACCGCCGTTACTTGCTTTCTGCAGAATGTCCTCGTAATTGAACTCGGTGGGGTTTGGTGACATCAATCCAAAGCCCAAGAAAGTGGCGAGAAACGGTCTTCGGCTGCTCAGGAGGCTTATCTCAGCCATGCTGGGTCCGAACTGAGAGAGGCCTGCGGGTAGGAGCGCCAGCAAAATACCTGTCACGGCCATATTTGCCTTATTGAGCTCTCCATAGGCCTCTAGAATGCAACCCATCAACGATTGCGAGTAGCCGTGCCCCCCGCCTTCATCAGCAAGGCTCTCATTAAAATAATTTGCAAACTCCTCAGGACATTGTTCATGGAACCGGCTCTTAGCGTATTGCTCCACAGTCGGAAAGAATTGTTTGAACTGGGAACGGGACCGGTCGAGGCCCGCAGCGGCAATGGATATGCATAGGCCGTGAGCTACCAGAAGACACAGTATCTTTGAGCGACGCATTTCCAATGAGTTTGTGGTGGCGGTGCGGTGCTTGAAAGTGTGAAGACAATTGCGCAAGAACAATAGCAACGTTGTTTGTGAATGAGATCGGAACGGGCCCTCTCAGAAGAAATATCCCAGCCCATTGGAAGGAAGCCTTGGCATCATCAGGGTGTTGTTATCAGGCGGTCACCCAGACTTCGGTCAAGCCCGCGATAATGAGCTGAAAACAAGCAACCCACCTCAGGATCAGCCTCGTCCAATAAAGAAAGCCTCTAACCGCTCAGAGGTCACATCCGTTGTGGAGAACTCCATCCTAAAGAGAGGATGATATTTTGGGGGCTGGAAATGGCAAGGAAAAGTGTTCATTGATAGGAGGTTGACGGCTACAGTACCCTTCTGGGCGTAGCATTGGTTAGAGGAATCTCGAAAATGCGCCAATCAAAAGCTGCAAAGATCCGCTGTAACTCCGCGCAGGTGGGTGCTCGAGGCATTTGTTTTACATGTCAGCCGGCCTGGGAGCTGGGGTCTTGCTGACGTCCTTGTTCGCTAAAATCTCTTTGACTTTGTCGGAATTGAAGATAAAATCTTTAATATTACCCGGTGGGTTGAGTAACTAGCGCGCAGGCTGGGCAAAATAAGCCCCCACCTCTCCTCTGGAGAGGTGGTAACACAACCCGTATCCGCGTCGCATGCGTATCCAACTTTTCCAACCTTGCGATACCACAACTCTGTCAACAATAGATAAAAATTAAAAAGGAATATATCACTGGATAGCCTGAAGTCTATTTAATATGTGATATTCATTTTATCTATTTTTATCGATGAGTCTAGGTATTGTGGTATTGGAATATTGGCAGCTACTAACAGCGCCGCGACCACGGGATATGAGCAGTTCCATTAACTGTGACCTGAATACGAGCTTGAGGTTCCTCATCGCTAGAGTAATTATTTAGGGCCCTTTCAAAGCCAAAACCACCATAATTAATATCATATAATTGACTTCCTTCCTTATCTCTTATCCCTCCTTACTCTAAAATACCCTATAGGTAAAGGCGATCTTGATATAACCGCGGTACCTTGGCCGTTAACTAAATATCAATATTAGAGCTATTATGGTTGCCCTCAGTAGACGAGGAATGTAATCTAATAAATAAGGTTATTAATATATAATTATGAGGATTACTATTAACTTTATTAGGTAAAGTTGAACATTAAGCTAGAGCTACTTACTACTACATCACTTCAGAGATGCATTGGAGGAGCAATTCAGGCCGTGTTGACGATAAATAAGACCATTTCTTATCATCAGCTTTAATCCACTCCATCCTAAGACTCTATATAGCTTCAATATCCTCCTTAATAGTTGCCCTCTCACGGGTTTCCCTCTGACTGGTCTCTTCCATAGCTATTCGTGCTATTTGCTCCTGCATACTAACCCGGCCTCGCGAGCGGGGTTAACTCGGGCCGGCTGCTAATGCGGCGGCCTACTCATCATGCCATATTTGCTAGAAGAGCTTATTTTAGTCTCTCTTTTGCTTCTCAAACTCCCTACTCCAGTCATGATGACCTCTATCGCTTACCTTCTGGCGTAGCTCTGCCACTATATATGCCCCATCGTCAACCTAAATACGGCGGCGTGTGCGTGTGCAGCATGCCTCTATTTCCATTCGCTCCTACTGTGCTTTGATTGTTCTTTTATGCACTGACTGCGTAAGAATAGCGGTATCAAGACATGCTCCAGCATCATAAACAAGCTCTCGAATAGGCTTACTAAGAACCTCAAATTGGCCTTCCTTAATGGCCTAATCAAGTGATCATTTTATCTTCCTTGGTGTTGCTAGCTTTTGCAGTAGTTGAGGGAACAACGGCTCCTCTATCTCTTGAGCTGCCTGCCGCAGAGGCTCTAAGACAATATTTAGATTAAAGGGCATTATTCTGCTCTTCTCAAAGCCAATATATATATAACATGCTTTGAAGGCTACCTCAAAAAGCCGGTTCCATTGGTTAAGGAAGTCATATCAAGATATCTGTGTGCCGCCGGCTTAAGTGAAGTCGGCGAGGGCAGAACGTTGTTCCGCCTTCAAATGTTGATAAACACCAACATTAAGAGATTGAAGTAAATGATTAGTATGAGAAGGAAGGCGAAATGGAATGATATCGAAGGCATGACAATACCAGATGAAGTTAGGGTCTTCATGAGCAGCAAAACCATCCATTAGAAGCATTTGATAGATTGGCTTTTCCTTTCTTAGCTTCTGGGCTGCTGTATTTGCTACCTTCGCATTTTAGTTTTCTCTACTAATAGTAGGGTTATAACCAAACCAATCCTCAATAGTAAGGCCTTCAAAGTTATTGCTTAATAAGAAGGAATGACTATTGAAGTATTACAACCACTAACATGCCCGCTGACTGTTATTAAAGCCGGTTGCTGTTGTAGTTAATACAATACATTTATTAATATTAGCTATAATGTATTCCTCTAAGAGGACCTTTGCTGTGAGGATTAGAAAAGAAGGAATTACTTAACCAGTAGCATTAATTACATCAACAGAAGTAAGTGATTTCTTATTACCCGGTTGAAAAGTCACTGGTCTGGTGTTTTTCTTCTTCCTAATCAAAAATAGCTTCAGGGCACGATTAACCCAGCCTATTTGTAATGAAGTCTCATCGAAATTCCATAGGTTGACTTTGTGGATATCAAATTGAGTAATGATAGCTTCAAATTCCTCATACCAATGCTCCATTCCAGGCACATCAAGCTCTGCGCCGGCTCTCATGATCTCTTCAATCCTGGGCTTCCGAAATTGAAGCTCTGGATGCCGTGTCACATTTTAGGTCTATCATATTTCATCTCAACGCCACGAAACGCCGGATAGCAAGAAGCCGGACCTAACAGTAAGAGATCAGTAGCATCATCATCGGCACAGTCATTTCCGAAGATAACAGTCACTAACAGTCACTACTGAATTCATCCATAAAAGCCTGACCTACGGTCAGTTAGATAGAAGAAATCAAGCTCTTCCATGACATTCATTTTTCCCCCTCATCTTGTGATATGCCGCTTAAGAAACCGCCTAACCCAAGCTTTGGATACCTCTGTGTTAGGCCCTTGGAGGCGGTGTTTTCTTAGGAAACAGGCATAGTTACGTATACACGGTTCGGTGACTGCAAAAGCGCTCCTTTCAACGCTGGCGATAAAAGTAATTAAAGCACGCTCTTCATTAGCTGTGAGTGCTGTTTGTTGACCTCCCTTTTTAGCTGTTGAAGGCAGCGGCTTTCCTTCTCTCAATAGAGATATATATTTCTTGGTCAGGGGCACGGTGGCGTGGTGCACAGCAGCTGTTTCGGCTATCGTGAGTGCCCGGGGCGGTGAGGGGTTCCCGCGAGTTGTACGTGTGAAATTTTCACCCGACAGAAATGCGCGAGCTGCACTCGCCGCAGCTTGGTGTGATTTGGCTAAAATTTCTGGCATATTGAATTTATATGTAAAATTAATAGCGTTTAGATTTTGGGATAATTTGGTCATGAAATGAGGTAGTTATGAATGAGTTACGGTGTCGAAGCTGGATACGCATGCGACGCAGATACGGGTTGTGTCACCACCTCTCCAAAGGAGAGGTGGGGGCCTGCCCCGACTGCCCGCCGTCGGCTTAGTCAGTCAACCCACCGGGTAAGGTTAAAATTAACAATATTGTTCCCATTATAGAGAAACATGATTATTGCTTATAGCCCATCATTATTGTAGTTATTTCTACTTCATGACCAAATTTTTATCTCTGATTAATTACTCATGATGATCACTTTCATTTGAAGCTATCCAAAGAAGGAGGATATCACAGACGTTGCTTATGCACTAAAAAAGAATGGCCGGATTGTGGCATTGACTACAAAGAATGATCCGCACAACGTGCGATACTTTGGCGAAAAGAATGTTATGTAAAAACCACTGCCTAAATTCCCAGGCCCAGGCCCAAGCCCCTTCATTTCCATCCCGCCCTTCCGCTGCGCGAATCCAGGTTCGTTTCCACTCCCTACTTTGGCTGAGGGAAATCTTCAATTATAAGCAAGCTGCCCTTCCATTGGAGTTTGGCAGAGTCCCTTTCGTCAATGTCAACAAAAAGCTCGTAGTCGCCAGGATACAAAACGCGAGAACCATCTTCATCGACGCGAAGGAAGCGCTCCAGCGAAATAGCCACGTCCACAGTCTTGCTGTCGCCTGGCCCTATGGCCTTGATGCGGGTATATCCGACGAGGGTCTGTTTAGGGTACGGCTCGGGGCCGGCGTTGGATCGGAGAAACACTAGCGCGACATAGTCGGATGTCACCTTTCCCGTGTTTTTGACTTCAATTGGCACCGAGACAACAGGGACCCCTAGAAGTTTCATCCATGGTGTTGACTCTTGGAGAGTCTTAACAGCGTGAATCTCCACTGTCTGAGCACCGTCCGGCTTGAAGGCTTCCTCCCATTTGAGCTGCGATGATAGCTTAACATCGAAGTTGGTGTAGTGAAGGCCGAAGCCAAAGGGAACTGGTGCATCTCCCGTGTACCACATGTGCGTTCTTCCCGGATTGGTACTATTCTGCAGAGGCCGAAGGGTCATGTCAGTTGGTGGGACCTCATTCACGTAAGAAGCAGGATACTGGGTGACTGGCAGCCTCCCAGCGGGTGCTGCGTTCCCGTATAACAGATCAAGCACAGCCTTGCCACCTGATTGCCCAGGGTAACCACTCCAAAGAATAGACTTGATGGCCTCGTTCTTTAAAAGCTCTGTGTCGTCAACCTGGCCACCACCAAACTGAACTACAGTCACTGGCTTGCTCAGCTTTGACAGTTCTCGGATGAGTTCAATCTGGGGAGTTGGCCAAGCCACATTCAGGCGATCGTGGCCCTCTGCCTCGAGGCTGTTATCCAACCCGCCCATGAAAACAATTTCATCTGCCGCCTTGGCCTTCTCTATGGCGTCATCAAAGGACGAGTCCTGGGCATCAATAGCACAACCCTTTGCCCACTCAAAGTTCAAGTCCATGTCTTTGGCTGCTTTCAGCGGTGAAATGAGGAATGGGGCCGGACCAAAGTAGTTTCCTTGCAGCTCATTCTGAACATCTACCCAGGGACCGATGAAGACCACAGACTTATTACTGGAAAGAGGCAGGTGGTCATCATTTTTTATCAGAACGGAGCCCATGACGGCGGCCTCGTATGCAAGCTGCTGTGACTCGGCTGTATTGACGTCCTTCCACCCAAGCTGCCTCAGAGGCTGATTCTCGGCAGCGTCAAACCATCCGACAGACACCAGCGCTGTCCACAATCGTGTGAGGGCCTTGTCCATGTCAGCTTCAGTGATCAACGAGTTGTTCCAGGCCTCGATGATTGCGTCTGTCTTGCCAAACTCGCACTCGAGATCCGCGCCCGACTTGAGCACAACAGCAGCAGCCTCGCCCGGGGTTGAGACGTATTTGTGTCGCAGCCAGGTATCCTCAGTGACACCGCAGTCGGTTGAGATGTAATGCTCATCCTTCTCCCACCCCCAGTGCTTTCTTAGAATATCCTCCATCAGGTACGTATTGGTGCACGAGGGGTGCCCATTGACCGAGTTGTAACTGCACATGAAGGCACCGGCATCTCGCTCAGCGCAGACTCTGAATGGTGCCAGGTAAAATTCGTTTAAATCTTGGAGTGAGATTTGGGCATCAAACTCATTGCGAGTGATGCCTCCGAAGCTTTCGAAGTCGTTTCCTGCAAAGTGCTTGCACGTGGTGATGGTCTTCTTGTAACCACCAACCTGCGCCTCCAAACCGGAAAGGAGAGCTTTCGTGTAACTCTGCAGATGCATGGGATCCTCTCCTGGTGTCTCTTGCCCTCTGCCCCAGCGAGGATCCTTGAATGAATTAATATTAGGCGTCTAGGTTCATGTTAGTAAATGCGGAGTGGAGCAAAGATGTCTCTCTCACATATAGATCGAGTCCGACACGGCCATCACCATTGAATGCCCTAGTTTCAGTGCTTATGACTTCTGCCATGGCTTTCACAAGATCATCATCAAATGCTGCCCCAACCAGTATGGGCTGGGGGAATGATGTAGCAACATCCCACTCTCCAGAACCGGGTCGATTAAAACGGACACCTTCCGATGCCAAACCATGAAGTCCCTCTGCCCACCAATTGTACGGTAGAATACCAATCCTAGGCACCCCAGCAGCTTTCTCCACGAGGTTATCGAGTTTTTCCTCGACTGTCCACAACTTCAGAAGTCCAGCCGCACGTTGCTTGGGAGATAGGGAGGTGTTGCACACATCATTAGAACACAACGGGTCACGCGCGCAATCAGGAAAGTAAGGGTTGGCTGGTTTCTCCAATGGATTCTCGATGCTCCAGATGTTGACCCTATGTAGCCTCGTTAGAATCAAGATTACAGGGTGGGACATGACGCTGACCTGTAGGTGCCACCGCATTTTTCATCTGCATCACCGGGACAAACTGTAGCACATTCTCCTTCAGATGCAGCCTTTTCTGCGGTAATGGTATCCCCGCAAAAGCATTGACTACATGAATGGTCATCAATGAACACAGGATAATGCTTCAATAATACTTACGTGGTGTATTCAACTCCTGCATACTTGTAGCCATTGCGTCCGCAAATCTGGCTGCATGTTTGCGGGGAATTATTCCCAACGGTATACATTGGGCCATCCAAGGCTCGGGGCGATTCGGCATCATTATAGCAAGCGCCGTAGGTGATTTCCGCCTCATAGTCGCCTCCTGGGAGACATTGTCGTTTCTGCCAATGTTGTGGGATATGAGTTGCAAAAATGGGAGTAAGCAACACAACGAAGTAGCCAATTGAGAACACTAGGCTTCCCATCATGATTGCGATTTTGTAAAAGGTAAAGCTGATGAATAACCACATGGAGGCGAGTTCAGAGGCTCTTGGCCAGTGTTTTATAGCTTTGGATCTACTTCTTGGAATACCATGTGAAAAGGGACCTAGCATCTATTTAGCCTAAAACTTGTCAACTTTAAACCATTCATTGTGGTTGAATGAGGAATTATACCTCCCGGGTTGGTAGAGGCAAGGTCGGCTACAGGATACTTCTGGTATTCGACTTGTCAATGCCAAGCCACTTTTGCCAATACTTTGATCCTAGCTCGACCACATTAACTTACCCTATTGGTGGTTGTTTGATTTTCCGAAAGCGCATGTGAGTAGAAAGTCGTCTACTTCTCGGATTCTTCTAGCTGGAAGACTTGTAGCCGGACGTTTTTGGCGGGATGAAAAGAGCCAGAAACGCGGGGCTATGAGGCAAAGCGGGGTCAGATTCTGTGACCGACATACCTATTGGCTAATCAACGTTCGACTGATGAGTGCGAAGATAGAAGGGATAGACATGAAGGTTCATCAAAGTTGATAATACGGAGAAGTATGATCAAAGGTTAAAAGGCTGTCTAAAAATAGCCTATTTCCAAAATATACTCGCCAAACAGCAGATCTCGCACTTCAGGTTCGGATTTACTTCTATCGCTGGCTTGATCCCGTCATCCAGGAATCAACAAGCAAATTTGAACCTAATCACGACCAGTTTGAGAATGCGGACCAAGTTTCTCTCGTCTTTTTACGCCAACCCAAACATTTCTTGTCGATAATTCTAACATTGCAGGCCAAGGATTACAGTAACCAAATTAGCCGGTAAATTGTAGCAGGGTGCATCTCAAATCATGTGCCGAAGCATGCCGACTTGGTGGGCCGAGGATGACGTATGTAAACAGCAGGTCTTCTCTGCGTAATGGGATCTTCTTTTGTGCAGCTATGTGCAACTATCCCATTTCCCAGCCCATCAAAGTATTAACATTGTGAAAAGGAACCAGACTGTCATGAAGTAGCAACCAGTACTGCTTCCCGTCACCATTTACCATCATTGATAAAATTGCCTTTACCCATAACCTTTCATTCAGATGCAGCTTGCTCATTCGCATTTTTAACAAGATATGTGCTGGACTCAGCTTCGGACCCTAGCATGGAGGCGAACCAAAGCAGTCAAATAAATTCGCCGTCAGCAAGCATCCGAACATGGCTTCAGAAGATTTACTATGCAGATCCTTGCTTGTGGATAAAGAGGCCATAGGTCGAGCGCCCAAATCAGATCAAAATGTTCATAATATGTGCACACATTTGTCATGATCCAACCGACTGGTCCGGATGTATTTAGCCGCATCGATCGGCCCCAACAGCCTAAATCCCCGTGCTCTCGCGGGAATAGAATGGCCAGTTGGGCATTACTCGTACGAGAAAGTAAGAAAAATTAAGCTTCCGCCAGATCCCTTTGATGCTGTAACGTTTTGAAGCTCCAGCATCATTCTCGGTTAAACTGGGCTGCATTGATGCGCCATCTTGGATGAATTGCCCAACTTTTCCAATGCGTTCGTCGTGAATTTCATGTACCTGGACAGTCCAGTGTCCGTGACTATATACATAAAAAGGAGCGACTTTGTCATGATAAGTCATCTCCGAAGAAGGGTAAAATTAGTTCATATACAAGAATGAAGGGACATGCAGGCCCTATTCTCTGCGAATGTCAAGAACAATGCGCACGATACCCATATCGCTTTTATTGCTTTCCAAATCAGTAATCACACTTTCACGACACTCTGGCGTATTTTCAACGCCCAGTTCATCTGCAGGATCCTCAAGATCTTGAAGACCCAATCCATCATGAGCCTGACCAAAATCAGCCTGGGAAGCTCTCTCACTGGGCATCAATGGGCCCTGCCCAAATGACCCGAATGAATCATCGTCAGTGGACTCGAGAGGTGACCTGAGACTAAAACGGAGGAACTTTTGAAGAGAGGGCAAGGAGCTGATGATCAGCCCAATGTACATCTCCAATGCAATCCATAGTTCTAGGGTATCAGTGTCAGCAAGCCAAACCTCTGGCACCATGCGACTAGTGGGGGACGAGCTTTATTTACCTATTGTTGTCATGGCATAGAATCGGCCATTTCCAAACAGCTCGATCAAAATATAACGCGCCAAGGATAACCCAATGTCTGCCATTCCGAGCAGGAAAAGACAAGTCAGGCATATTTTTGTTTTAGCCTTCATCTGCATTTTGGAAATAACAAAGAATGGGAGGATAAATACTAGAAATTGCGAGTTGCTCTTGTTAGTAATCCCCTCTCATCAATAAAACATCTTGAGGCAATTCCTTACACAGAGCGCTTCCAGAGATATGCAAATACCACGTCATATGGAATACTGTAACTTGCAGGTTTACGTTGCAAACTTTTTCCGGCTGGGAGATAGACCTTGTTCAAGCATCAGAAAATTATTCCATGTCTCGCAGTAGTCATCTCCAAAGCGAGGGACTTTCTTACCAGTTTCTGTCTATTGGGAAGCATAGAAAAACAGACAACGCCAGACTCGCCAGGTATGCCAGTATGCAATATATAACAACCACCCAATAAAGAATTCGTCTTTTTTTCAGAGATGGTAGGAATATGTGAGAGTAAATGGCAAGGATAGACGCTTTGCAGAAAAAGAGGGTGCTTAAAAATAGTATCCTTGATATCCATAGCAGCTATAAAGAATCATTAGAATGGCCGTCGTCTCAATAGTTATTCGAAGGGAAATATGTAATAACTCACCTTTGTGGCGTTTTCAAATTGTTCGACGTTGCCCGCCAAATTTGTCAGTCTGAAATCGTATTTGGGGTCTAATATCCCATTTTGATAGAAAATAACAGTAAAAACTGCAGTCCCAACAGCTGAACACCAGGCTATAATCACAAGCAAGTCGCTGATGAGCAGCCTGTGCCCCTGTATCTTGAGTCTTAAATAGATGCGCGCGATAATCAAGGCGGTTGCAACGGCGACGAGGCTAAATACAATTGCCTTTTCAAATACCAGGACTGGTCAGCATATACGGCTCGTGGCAAAGGACGGAGGAGCGGTGCTTACCAGGACGGCCGTACCAGACGGCACCATTATGACATGTGGCAAGGATCAAAAAAGATACGGGCTTTTTCCCGATAAAGGAGAGTAAGAAGCGCAAGTGCTACATACAGAACGAGACGCGGGTTGGCTCGAGATTATGGGGCTCCAGCTGCTTAAATCAAGGCCACTTGGTCGTGCTAGATGAAGCCGCTGGTCCGGGCGTCCGTGTCTGACCTGACACTGCAATCTACACCACGGAAGCAAGGCATTGCAAGGCTGCTGCTACTAGAGGATGACCCAGTAGCAATCAGATTGGAGGGATCTCCAGTGGTTCACATATGTGATACTGCATTGGGAGAAGGCGAGAAAATTCGGTTCTTAGCTCGGGCATAAATTAACGCTCAGGCAGAGCCGATAAAGACAGCCGTCTCATCGACCCTGGTGGGTAGATGAAGATAAAACGGCCAAGATGATCCCACTGCGGCCGCCAAACCAGATGCACTGTTAGCTCTTCGCCTTACGCGGAGGGCACGGCCGATGTACCATGTGCTGTCGGGTTGAGTTTCAGGGGAGGCTTGGTTAGCGCCCTTGAGGCTTCACCCGCAATCGAGGATGTGCACAGGGTATGCTCAAGCCAGCCCACGGCACGCACTTGCTCGGTTGTGCTGATCTGCGGGGAGGCAACCAATTTGCCCTCGCTTTGAAGAGCTGCTTGGCGAACTAATGACGGACGCCCATTCTCCACCTCCCGAGGTTCCGATTATGCAAATTTGTAAGTTGGCCAAGGCCCGTCGCAGTGTGCTGATCAATTCGGCTTGCATCCGAGTCGCCCATAAATCATCCTTGACCAATCAATCACTGCCCGCACGAGGCTCACCATATATCACTCACTGCCCGCACCGAGGCTCGCGTATGGCGACCAACACCAAAACCATCATCGTGCACGAGCATCTTGATTGCAGACGTCAGTGCTGTGCCTCCCATCAAGTAATTAGGTCGGTGTGGCTCAGTTGGTTAGAGCGTTGGTCTCATATTAGAATGTGACTTGGCCAAAGGTCAGGGTCATCCAAAGGTCGAGAGTTCGAGCCTCTCCACCGACACGTGAAAATACTTTTTGATGTTCTCTCCAACTGCCTAATTAGTGCGCTTAATCATGTCGCTGCCTGAAATAACCTTTTTTTTGGTCTTTTTTCGCTAATCCCAGACTAGATAGAATGTTGCAGATGTGCGAGACGACGGTGATCCGCGCCATTCATGACATCACAACTGACGTGCATCACAGCCAGCCATGAAACGGTTACAGATCGCGAGTAGCTACAGAAGACCACAGACCAAACGCCCATGTAATGGGAACTCTTAGCGAGTGAATGTTTTATATTAAATGATAAACATCACATTGACCAATCATCATCGATTCTAGGCATTCCATGAGGCCATGACTTGGGCCATCGCTCTCACGCATACAGCCAAGATAATTCCTTGACTTGCTTATCTCTCCGGGCTCCTTTCATGTCGAAAAGGCACTTGCTACATCCAATTTAATATTCCATGGCAGCGACTCGGTGACGATGCACACCCCATCGCCCACTTGGACGCCTGTGCCATGCACCTGAAGCTGCAGCTTAGGGCAGAGGCTCGTATGAGTTGTGGGCTTTGCGGTTGGAGAAGATGTAGTAGATGAGCATGCCGACGAGGGGGAAGAAGAAGATCACGAGGATCCAGATCAGCTTGGAGGCAGGCGGGCGGTTGGATTTGAGAACCTCAACTGAGACAAGTTAGCAATGCATGTGCGTGGTGCAGCTTTATCGGGAACGCACCAATGCCAATGATGTCCAGAATTAAAACAATGAGTCCAATGATTCCTCCGCTGGTGCCATACTGCCACGCGTTATCCTTGCTGGCGGTCGTGATGGCCTCGTCGGCAATGGGTGCGGCGAAAGCAACAACAGCCAGAAGCTGGCAAAGAATAGCTGAGAAGAAGGCGTTTTGGACCATTTTGGAGGTTATTTAATATCACCAAGTCTCTATCTGTGTCTCTCAGGCTGCAATTATAGAAAATATAAAGATGATGACAGGGAGAAGACGAGTGATTGGGGAGAAGCGCATAAAAAGGATGAGGTGCGTCACCTGGTAACAGCATGTGCAGAGTGATGATGTCATTGATCCTGTGGCTGACCTGTCGGCGTGATACAAAAGCGCGAGGCTGCAAATAAGTGGCCAATGGCAAGCAGGAAAAAGGCGGCACTAGTCTGTTGCATTCCGTCCCCTCTGCAGCCATTCACGTGTAAATTCTCCATCAACAGCTGCGTGCGTGTTTAGAGGGCATTTCAGCAATCGGCTGGGTCTCCTGTCGCTACCACGATCGCACAAAAAAATTATGATAACAACTTAAGCTATTTTGTACGAATTCATTGAATGCGCAATAATAAAAATCAAGCTACACATTTAGCCCATGTGTTGCAGCCTGGAATGCGCACACCCTCCCGTGAGGCGTCGTCAGCTTACTTGCTCGTGACGAACTGAAGGCCCGGTGTTGCAACCATTATCTTCAACTCCTCTATGCCTATTAAAGCAACAAGGTTGCATAACCTAAATACTAGAAATAAAATTCCTTTGTAGAACCCGTTTCTAAGCTGAGGGGCTGGCTTCAATAGCATAATTAGGCTAAAATGAATTTAAATATTCTCTGCAGGGTAGCTGAGCCTGCGATGATTCCTTGTCACTTCCGGTACGGGTCAATCTTGACCCGAGAACCGTGATGATTATGATTAGGCGGTCGATCACGTGACTAAAAGGGGGTTGGGTCCTTGAAGCGATATTAGTGGGGCCGTCTGAATTGGTGAGCAAGTCATGTCATGAGGTCAACTCACACATCAATCAACTGAGGATAATCATTTGTATAGTGTGATGCTTGGCAAAAGAATTCTGAAGATATGGTGAAATAACTGGGAAGGGAACTATTGCCTGTGTAAAAAGCGGATCAGCTTGAAACTTAGACTGGGCTAGATGGCATAAGCCTCTTTTACGCTTGGACATGTAGATCGAGCAAACACGTGGTACGGCAGGGCGATCAGGGCTATGATGCGAATGTCAGTTCGCCTTTTCCATGAATAGATAGCGGAAATATGCCTTGTGAAGTGATCCGGCGGAGTGGGTAGGATATACGCTATTGACGCAAAAGGATTGGTCGCGACCAGTGATTCAATAGAACGTGTTAGTTCAGGGGTTAAGCAAATGAAGCCGAGCTAATTTTATCCTTGAAAGGATGCATAGAAGTTTCAGCTTAGTCCGCTTCGGAAATTTTGTATAATTTTACAACTGATTTTGTTACAGGCCGTGCCATTTGTTAAAACAGATGAAGATTGTGTGTTTGGCTGCCATTTTGGCAGCGTCGGCGTCGGCTTCTAATATCGTTATTTGCAAGGCACCTCCATCGAGCTGCAAGTATATTTCTGAACAAGATTCCAAGAGGTGTCGTGATGCCATCGGTATGTTTAACCCTAACATCGACCTAACTTTGAAGAGATAACTCGCTCACTCAGAACCTCGGCAGCGGCAAAGCACATCTAGTTTTCAACATGCAAGGCTCCTGAGCCAACGGTCACCGTGACAAAGGTTGTGTCTCCCAAAAGTCACCAAGAAAGTTTACAAGACGATTACAAAACCTGGAAAGATGTAGGTATAAGACAGCATACTATTTATCGCATATATTAACATACCAAGTGTTTATCTACCTACAGTTATTGTGACGGCTACGTCGACTTCTGTCCACAAAAACCCGTTATCGACTCTACTACCTCGATCCACATCTCAACTACCACAAATACTGATACCCAAACCCAAACCACTTCTACTCCCGTGTAAGATTGAGTCTAGATCGCCATATTTTGATATGGGCTGACAAAATGTTACAGGACTATCACGAGCACTTAGCTGTTGTCCTGGGTCTTCAACCATGATTGTGAAGTCAGGAAGAAGCGTGATGGAATGGTCCACGAAATGGGGTCTCGGGGATGAGCAAGCGGGATTCTCGCCGCGCATCTTTACCTTCTGAATGCTGTAGGTCACCTTGCCAATTTTCAAATGCTTCCATGGCACCGTCTCAAAGTCTGACCTGCTTCTCCACCAATAGCTTGCTTCCTTACCAAAACTCAGTCGTGTCAAGCCACCCAGACCACTACTCTCACCACCAAGAAGCCTACAATCACACACACTGTTCACGAAGATGGCTACAAGGCCCAGGCCATCACTCAAACGGTAACCATTACAAAATACGGCTTTGGAGAAACGAAATCTGCACCAGAGGTCACCGGGACCGTTGTTGAGACAATCACGCAAACCGAACGCACTGTGACCACTATCGTCAGTCAACAGGTGACCACACTGACGGCAACAGAGACCACGACTGCTGTCTCAACTGTCACAAGCACTGCCCAGGTCACAGAGACAGCAGACGTTTGCGACACTCTGAATATGCTTTGGACACAGGATACCTTCAAGTATGCTAGTACTAGCTCCATAACCCCGACCGCATACGGCGATCTGGACCTAAAGAGCTGCTGCAATAAGTGCTACATGACTCCGGATTGTGCCTACTTCGGGTACCAAACCCAAACAAGCGGCATTTGCACCCTGTATCATGTACTGCATGGGGAGGGATGCCCTCTGCCCCAATGGATTCAACTTTGCCGATTGGGCTCGCGGAGTTAGTGGCGACCCGATGAATTATTACACGGGGGGATACTCAGTCTAGTAAGTCGTTCCCTGTGAGACGAGAGTGGAGAAATGGGGAGACGGGTTTGTCTTGATAAACGCTTGCTGTATTCCTCAAGTCTGCCCGGGGCTGATGCCACTTTTTAGTTGATTGATTTGCTAACGGCTCATAACAGCACCGGCCCCATGCAGCTGTAATGAAACTGAAAAACTTTTTATGGTATGATAATTCATGTTCACAAGGGAGTTTTTGCAGGAATTGATGCATCATGTTAATGGCACGAACGTGGAACGAGGTCCGAGAAATGGGACTTTGAACAAGTTTATGATGCCTGATGTATGTTGGCTTCATGAACGGTCGAGGGGCTAAATATAAAATTGAAAGGCCCATTTCATGCCTTTAATGTATTTGAGTATAGTTTAACCTGGTTTTGTTTAAAAGCTAGTCTCTTGAGCCAGTTGAAACTGAGTTGCATAGACCCTCTCGACCCCATTCGTCTTGACGGGTTCAGCGACTCCGTTGACTGGACTACCCCAGCCTCCTCCGCCAGGAGTATCAATGACACACCAGTCTCCCCTTTTGACACTAAAGTCCTTTCGCCCTCCGACTCGGCACCAGCGCCCGGATTTGCCGCCTTTTACGACGTAATTGACACCCGACTTGCCATGCTCGCCGCCCTTCATCCCGTACGGCCGCGTGACGCGGCGCTCGCTCACAATGGAGCACGCCATGTCTCGGCCAAACTCGTACACGCGCCTGATGCCGTTTCCGCCGTTCCACCTGCCGCGCCCGCCCGACCCGTCGCGGATGCTGAACTCGCGCAGCACCACCGGGTACCGCTTCTCGAGAATCTCGGGGTCCGTGATGCGCGTGTTGGTCATGTGGATGTGGACGCCGCTGGTGCCGTGCCAGCCCTCGCCCGCGCCGCTGCCGCCGCAAATGGTTTCGCCGAACCCGAACCCGGAATTGGGAACCAGGTCGCCGGTGTCGGGGTCGGTGTTTCCGTCGATCCCGAACGACATGACGTTGCAGTCGCCCTGGCTGGCGGCGCACGCCTCAAAGGCCTTGATGACGACATCCGTGACTCGCTGGGATGTGATGGGGTTGCCGGCACAGACGGCAGCTGTGGGCGACGGGTTCAAGATGGATCCCTCAGGAATAGTGAACCTGAGGGGGCGCAGGCACCCTTCATTGAGGGGAATGTCCTGGTTAATCAGACAGCGCAGGACATAGAGTGTTGCGCTCCGTGTAATGGCTTGCGGGGCGTTGAAGGAGTGGTACCCCTCCTCGCCAGTACCTGTGAAGTCGAAATGGGCAGAAGCAGCCTTGGGGTCGATAGTTACGGTTAGTTGGATTGGCGTTCCGTCATCCATGTGATCGAGAGCGAATAAAGGCTTGCCTCCCGTGGCTGCATGGGTCCGGAGCAGAAATTCACGGACACAAGCCTCGGCATTGTTGGTGATCGCGCGCATGTTGAAGTGCACGGTGCTTAAGCCGTTTTCCGCAATGAGCTCCGAGACCAAAGCGGCACCTTTTGCATTGGCCGATACTTGGGCTTTGAGGTCGTTGATGTTGTCGGCCAGCTTGCGCGTACCTGAGCAGCCAGGGTACTGGGCGGGATCATGGAGAAGCAGCTTGGTCATCCTGGCTTCATCAAAGACACCGTCCCGGACGAGGAATTCCGACACAATGGCGGCTCCCTCCTCGTACAGCTCCACGCTGCCAGCGGGCATGGAACCCGGGAGGATGCCTCCGATTTCTTGGTGGTGGCCTCTGGAAGCGGTGTAAAATATAATCTCCTTGCCGGACTCGTCAAAAACAGGCGTGATGCAAGTGATGTCTGGCAAGTGAGTTCCCCCAGAGATGGGGTGATTGGCAACAATGACATCTCCCGGACGAAGCTGGCCAAGGTACCTTTGGTGCTGAAACATGACGGCTTGCTCCATCGACCCCAGGTGTACTGGAACATGGGGTGCATTGGCGACTAGTCGACCGTCGGGGCTGAAAAGAGCGCAGCTGAAGTCTAGTCGCTCCTTGATGTTTACTGAAACACTAGTCTTTTGGAGGGCGTGCCCCATTTGCTCAGCGATGCTCATAAATCGATGGCCCATGATGGTCAGCTGAACCGGATCAACCGCCTTTTCAGATACCGGGGCATCTTCCTTTTCGGGCTCCTGCGAGGCTTTCAGTGAAAGATCCAAGACCACGTGGCGGTCGAGAATAGTGGCTTTTGCATCTGGGCTGACCACGATTGTTTGAGTGTCGTCAAGAATAATTGCTGGTCCTTGGACCATATCGCCTGTAGTCAATGAGCCGAGGAAATATAATGGTGCTTCGACCCAGCCCTTATCAAAGAATAGCTGCACCTGGTCTGAAATTTTGGCCTCAGATGCAGCAGCTAAAGAGGACTCGGCGAGCTGTTTCTTGAGGTTGAAGACCGGCTCGACTGAGGAGCTCTGGGCTGTTGCGCGAACTCTAATGTTCTCGACAAGAATGTCCCGGCCGGTCATGGTAAACGAGAACTGTCTCTTGTGCTCAAAGGTGAATGCGTCGGCCCAGTTGTCGTCCTGAGGCCTCGGGATCATAAAGGTGGTGTCGGAGCCGACGTAGCGAAGATTTAAAAAGTGTTCAAAGTTCAAAGCATCCTCCGAAGCACCATCCGAGATCAATTTCTTTGCGGCTGCTTGTTCCAAATCCTTCAATCGCGCATCCAGCTGCTCTAAGGACTCTTGAAGCACGGCGGAATACGGCTGTTGGATGTCGTGGACCAGGTCAGCCAAGGCCATGCCGTAGGCGGAAAGAATTGAAGAGTACCGGTGGATGAGAATGCGGTTGATTCCAAGATTGCTGGCGATGGACTAGTTCAAATTAGTCTCGCGAATAACTAGTTCATGGGGGGAAGGGTTCACTCACACAAGCATGTTGGCCACCAGCACCGCCAAAAACAGCAAGTTCGTGATCTGATGCGCGATATCCCTTTGCCTCTGTCAAAGAACGGATTGGACGGCACATTGTCTCGTTTGCAACCTCTAAGAAGCCTAGGGCGAGCTCTTCTACAGTTTTGGCTGGTGCGCCGGTCGCGGCAAGGTCCTTGTTGACCTGTTCTAGCAGTTTCTCAAAGGCAGCTCTGGCACCCTCGTAATCGAGACTCTCATCTTCGTTGGGGCCGAAGATTTTTGGAAAGTGTTTCACTTGCAAGCGACCCAAAACCAGGTTTGCATCAGTGACCGTCAGGGGACCACCTTTGCGGTATGCTACTGGTCCGGGATGAGCGCTGGCAGACTCTGGCCCTGCAAGAAAGAGTCCGTTTCTGTAAGACAGGATACTTCCGCCGCCTGTAAACAATTAGATGGGACTCCGTGAAGGTTGCAGAAATAACTTGCCTGCGGCAACAGTATCGACCTCGAGTTGGGGCGATTGAATAGTGATGCCGGCCGTGATGGACTCGAATGTGTGCTCCAGGCTTCCGGCGTAGCGCGAGACATCCGTGCTCGTTCCTCCCATATCAAAGCCGATGACGGCCTTTCGTCTTTCGGAATCATAGCATGTTCGGCTAAATCCCACAACGCCGCCTGCTGGGCCTGACAGGATAGCTCGAAGCCCGCTAAAGTTCTGCCATCCTACCAGCCCGCCATCGCTCTGCATAAACTCGCAGCGAGCGCCGTTGGTGTCTTCGAGATTTCCTACAAAGCCTTTGCGGAAGCTGTCGATGTATGCTCTTGTCAGGGGAGTGAGATAGGCATCTGCGGTCGCTGAGTAGCCTCTTGATACCGCCTTGATCATGGGGAATATTTGGGAGGAAAGAGAGATTTGCGTGAATCCAATCTCCTTTGCTATCTCCAAAAGCTGAAGCTCATGGTTAGGGAAGGTGTAGGAGTGGAGGAGGGTGATGGCCAATGCTCTGACACCCTTGTCGAAGAGTGTCTGCAGCCCCTTTCGCGCACCCTCAGTATCTGGAATGGGGGTGATTAGAATGGTATTGATCATTTGAAAGATTCTAAGACGTACCGAGGGTTTGCAAAATCCGAATCGTCTCTCCGCCGATACCCTTTTCGATGATGAAGTCGTCGCCAACTGGATTGGTCGCATCCTCGGAAGAATCATGGAGCGTTACTCGCTCATCAACCTCGAGAACATCTTTAAATAGAGTTTCAGGTCTTCTGATGTTGAGGTCAAAAAGCTTTGGGCGAGTCTGATCTCCGATGCGCAACAGGTCCTTGAACCCACGTGTTACCACCAATGCGCAAGGTGTTGAAGCTCGTTCCAACAGAGCATTGGTTGCGACTGTTGTACCCATTTTAATAGACTCTATACCGCTTGTATCAATCAACTCGCCTCGAGGCAAGGATTTACCGGTAGCGGCTTCAAGAATTCTACGAATACCCTCGGTTGGGGCATCTGCGTAATTTGTCGGGTCATTGCTAAGAAGCTTGACTAGTATATCGGGTTTCCCAGGTACAATTCCCAGGCAGTCTGTGAATGTGCCGCCGCGGTCTATTGCAATTCGGATGCGGGGTGAAGAACCATTTGTAAGATGCATGTTGAAGAGAATCGAAGGAGATGGTTTGCGTGGGACACGAAGGAGTAGTCCGAGTGAACTCTCGGAGGTGTTGTCATTAATAGATGTATGCAGATTTCACTCAATGATTGAAGCTCATCGGCCTTGTGCGCAATCAACTATTTCATGCAAAGAACGGATCTCAGAGTGCGCGCATCTAGCGTTGGATTGCAGCCATCGACATTGTTCCCCATGTGAGAGAGCTGACATCCGACATCGCACTTGCGAGTCCGAAGCGTTATCGGGATGCGGGGTCCGAGGGCCAACACCAGATAGTGGCCTGCCATAGAGCTTCAAGAATCTCCATGTTTATGTGACTTGTGCATATTTTCAAGTATGGATCAACCATTCATGTATTCGGCTTACCCGCTAGCACAAAAACTAGTGAGCGAAGAATCTGCGGGAAAATAACAATCTCGTGGTGTGGCAGCTCGTGCATCCACACAACCACATATTTACTTTTCATTCACAATGACTGAAACCTGTATTAGAAAATGAACCATTGAGCTGAAAATATCTCTTTAGTTGATTTATCGAATGATTTCAGTGACCTTCTACATCCATCGGTTCTCAAATATGTCTCGACATATCGAAGTTAGCTCAGGGCGATCCGCACATTATGAATGGCAAGTTGTAATTTATTTTCGAAATAACCAATAGAAAAACTGTAATTGAATGATGTGAAGACTATCACTTCATATTATTTTGCTAATTAATCCGCACATCCCTTCAACCAAACTTAATCATCCCGATGCTCAACTAGCCTTAGTACACATATCGGAAGTGAATGTTCTGCTTATCCGTCAAATCACGAAAATCGGTGTCTGCATGAACTCGTTCGCCAGCTGCTTCGTCTGCAGCATCTCTTCTTCGGTTTTCCCACCAACAGTAGGTAGCGTAGAGAATGATGATGATCATGGACAAAATGTAGCTCCCGAGAATTGCAGCGATGCCAAGAGGATACAGGGGCGCCTGCTCTGTCTTGAAAAATTGAGGTGCAACAATGTTCGACACACAGTAGGCAATGAAGATGAGGGCGTTTACTGTGACCTTTTTGGTATGCCCGGCCGTGTTTGCGGTATTGATTCCCAGACTGACAATGTACGGTCCTAGGTAGAAGTAGGACATGTAGAGCGCAGCAAGGCGACCGTGGTAATTGTTTAATGGCAGAGTATAGAGAAATACAGATGAGATGAGCCCGACAACGAGGCCAAAGAGAACCCAGAGGGTTCGGCACTGTCGGTGAGGAATATACTTGGCGCAGAGGAAGACGCAGCCATTGCAGATGTACGAGGACATGGTCTGCATGATTCCAGTCGGCATTGTGAGAAGGGTGGAGCGTTGCGAACTGTATCCCAGTCCCTTGATGACAAGAGGGGCGAAATTGGTTAATCCACCATTAGGAATCGAGATCATGAGATGGAACAGGAACATCAACCAAGTCTTGGGATCAACAAGAGCCTCCATTATTTGATCCTTCTTCAGCGTCTTGTTCTCAATGCCTGTCTGATCGGCGCGGACTCTCTCAATAACGATGGCCTTTTGGCGCTCCGTCACAAATTTGGCACTGACGGGGTTGTCTGGGAGGAGCAGACCAATGACGCAGGCCCAGACGATTGTCATTGCTCCGGTGATCCAGAACATGGCGCGCCACTGGTGTTCGCCCGAGAGAAAACCGATTCCCCACCCGATCGGACCGGTGAAGCAGACTGACAGGCCAGTGTACATCAGACCGGTTCGGATTGGCTGTTCTTGTCTCGTGTACCACATTCCAAGAATAAGGAAGTTTCCGGGGACAATTGGGGCCTCAAGGGCACCCAGAAGAACACGCAGGGCAATCAAAGTGGCAAAATTGTTGGCAAATCCAGTAGCGATGAGGATCACGCCCCAGATGAGCTGGGTGCCGAAGAGAAGCTTGGCAATTGGGAATCGCTGCAGGAGAGTACCGCTCGGAAGACACCAAACAAGATATCCAAACTGTCTTTTGGTCAGTCGCAACGACAATGGAAAAAGAACAAAAAAAGAAGAAAAGAAGACACAACTCACGTAAAATGCACTTCCGACCCAGCTGTACCTGTCTCCGGTGAGCCCCGTATCGTCACGGAACCCGTAGAGGGCAGCTGTTGCGGTGGTGACCTTGTCCATTGCCCCCAGCGTCACATTGAACCAGAGGAGGGGCACAAGACGGAGATCCAACTTCCATCGAAGCCTCCACCATTCTTCGGGAGTGTATGCATTTTCACCTTGGAGCTGATTGGCGTACTTGGCAGCAATATCTGCGTCTCTGTCGACTTGGCTGCTCATTTCTCCAGCACTGACCGAGGCAATCTTGTTGAGGTCACCAGACATGAGATCAGCCTTCGAGTCTTTTGAGGGGTCCGACATTGTGGCGGATATTGCCAAGAAGCTGGCTCAAAAATGGGTATATTTGCAGATGGCCCAAACTTTTTTTTTTTTTTTGGCGCGGACTGAGAGCGATGCTTATAGCCACTGCTTGATGGGAAGAAAAGCGTCAAGGCTAAAAATGAGAGGTCATGCAGCCACCATCACTATCATATACGACGAGACATCGGGCACTACATTCCAGATTGGTTACCAAGAGAGCCCTCTACGGTAAACTATCTTGAGACGAAAACGACTATCGACAAGGATTCAGGCCAGGAGCGCACTGGTGTTATGGTGGCGGGCGTTCTTCTGAGAGCCTTATCACCCAGTGGAGGTTAGCCCCTTCCCCTCAATCTAGAGATAGCAGGGACCCACGCGTTTAACGAGCGAAATCAACGTCATTCCAATGCCACAATTACGGGGGCATCGTTGGCCGGAGCGTCACCTTCGCACTGCAGACCCCGCCTTGGCTGTTTGGTCGGACTCGCCGTCCCGATAGCGGATATGCCTCTCCGATGAGCCTACCCTACATCGAGAAGTCGACTTTGGATTGAGCCTAGTCAGAGCTGTGGATAATAACGTATGAGTGCGAGTAAATGTTTGATGATTTCAATTAGATATTCAAGAAGCAGTATTGGAAGAACCATGGAGTGCCCAAACTAATGGATAGTGCAATTAGATCGCAGTGAGCACTTATAGATCATGTCTACATTTAAATTTTCTGCGAATTGAAAATAAGGATCCATTTATGGGACTAAGGCATCCTTGACCTTAGTCATTAAACTTGCCAGCCGCTGAATGCCCTCTTCAATTTGTTCCTCCGTGTGCCATGCCCAACTCAACCGAATTCCATTGCCAAACCCTTTCGAGGCCCGTTCTGTACACGCTTCATCGCCCTCTACGGTCATCATATTGCCGAATGCAAATTTGAGATTGTATTCTTTCAGGGCTCGTGCAGCGAGATCCGAGGCACTAGTCGGCAAATCTTCCGGGACAGTAACATAAATGAAATAGCCACCAGCTGCGCGTACTTCCCCAGAATGACCATTCACATCAAGAGTGCCCTCTGAGGCGGTGGCCTCGTAGGGTGTTCCAGTTGAAACCGAGAATCCCAAAGGCACCAAGTGCGTGTCAATTGCCTTGAACATTGCATAGTACCTTGAACGATATGTCGGGACCAGAATTGAATCAATGTGCTCCTGTAGCATGCCGGTGGAGATCATCTCGGATACAAAGCTGGCTGCTATTTGAGATGGGCAACCTCCCGAGCCAGTGGCCCCGACCTTTGACAAGGCCTGGACAAACGCAGGAGTAGCTTCAGCCCAGCCTGTACGAATTCCTGGCGCAATAATCTTAGAAAAAGACCCATTGCTTACGGCATTGCCCCATGCATGCTGGGGCCCACCATCCAGCGTTCTGTCCAAATCCACAATCCTCGGGGGCATGGCTTGGAGATCAGAAATCGAATCTCCTTCGCTTTCAGGCCACCGGAGAACATCATATACGTCGTCTGTGACAACCAAGGCGTCAAACTGGCGAGCTAGTTTGACAAGGTCGCAACGACGCCGCAGGGACATGGTCTTGCCGCTTGGATTGGCGAATGTGGGTACAGCATAGATGATGTGCTTATACAGGTGCGCGTAACGCGGGCTTTGTTTGAGCTTTGGAGGTTGCGGGTCATCTCTCGAGTCAGCCTGCTGGATGCTGGCTCGCAGAAACTCAATGTCCAATCCTTCCTCGTCCTCCGGCACCCCGCGCAAGCAGCCGGCGAATCCAGCATCCGTGAAAATGGGACAGGCCAGAAAGTAGCTTGGCTCAATCATCCAAATCCGCTTGGTGTATCCGGGCTCGGTAAACTTGGCAAGAATATTGGCCAAATTGGCAGAGGCTCCATTAGATACGCAGATGCGCTCGGGGGAAATACCTCCGCTCGGTTGGTAAACTGAAGTCAGCCAGCGAGCAATTGCCTGTCTCAGGGGCTGGTATCCAGCATCTGGTCCGTATATCAGAGATGCGGCCGTCTTTTCGGGGGACTCTAACACGGCAGTTCCTGACTTCAAGAGCTGCGATGCTGGGAAAAGGGAAGGCGAAGGCCATCCCAGCTGAAGGTTGATGTGCTCAGTCATGATGGCAACGCAGCTTGACACGTGAGCCAACAGAATGTGACAGGACTAGCAAAAACGACTTGGTTGGTATCCATCATATTTGATACTTTATCCGACTATTTTTTGTTATCCATTGTTCCACACGGAGCTCATCGCTAGGCTACATTCTGCTCGGACTTGACAAGGGTTGGTTTGGGGCCGCTCGGGGTTTTGGAACCGACACCCCGCATCCCCATGTCGGCCTTTCGGGTGCGATGCGACGGACACTGGATCAGTCCGATGTACAGGCAGTTTGTATCAGAATCTGATAAGGTTGTAGTTGTGGTAGGATTTGGAACACATAAAATAGACCATTTATTCTCAGAATCGTTGATTAATATTCATCAATTAGTTGTAATATTTTACTTGAGCACAGATTACTGCTCGAATCATTGCTTCATCATTATGCCTGCTATTAGCATTTCTCTCGAGGAGGAGCAGAGGCAGTTTGAAACCGAAGTCGCTGCAATTGAGAAACAATGGGCTTCGCCACGCCAATCCCATCTTAAGAGGTATGAACCACTTGGCAGCAATCTAGTGAAATGGGATGGAAACTTATTCAAGCTATAGACCATACAATGCGCGCACCATTGCTGCATTAAAATCGACCATCTCAACCTCTGCAGCTTCATCTGCGCAGGGCGTTAAGCTTTGGAATATCCTCCAAGAGCACAGAAAGAATGGCACAGCCGAGATGACTTTCGGAACAACGGATCCTGTCGCGGCCTCTCAGATGGCCAAGACACAGCAGACCGTCTATGTTTCCGGTGCGCTGTGCGGCTTCTCCGAGGTGGCCATTCCCGGCATGGACCACGCGGACTATCCCTGGGATACCGTGCCAAAGGTGGTGGCCAAAATCTTCAAGTCGCAGCTCTGGCATGACCAGAGGCAGAGACAGTTCCGCCTCCGCCATCCCGTGGGGAAGCGAGCTGAATTGGAGCACTGGGACTACCTCGCTCCGATCGTGGCCGATGGCGACATGGGGTTCGGAAGCCTGACAACCACCATGAAGATGGCCAAGGAATTCGTCGATGCTGGCGTTGCAATGATCCACATTGACGACTTGGCCATCGGAATGAAGAAGTTTACTGTTGGCCAGGGCCGCACAGTCGTGCCGACCAGCGAATACCTGGATAGGCTGACGGCTGTCCGCATGCAATTCGACATTATGGGAGCGGAGACGATGCTCCTATGCCGCTGTGATACTGATCACTCAGAGTTCATCACGAGTGTCATTGACAAGCGGGACCATGAGTATGTTATCGGCGCTACCAAGCCAGTAGAGCCGCTCAAGGACCATCTTATTGCGGCACAAGCCGAGGGCAAGAATGTTAGAACCGCAAGAGATGAATGGAAGAAGAGCGCAGATCTCAAGACGTTTGATGAAGCTGTCAAGTCGGTTGCCTCGGAGAGCGAGTACGCTGCCTACAGTGCGGAAGTGGCCAAGGAGAAATTCCGTTCCCTTCCCGAGCGTCGCGAGATTGCGAGCAAGACCGTCAGCAAGGAAGTATTTTTCGACTGGGACCTCCCCAGGTCCGCCGTAGGACAGTACATGTTTCAATCCTGCGTCAAGGCCGTGGTTGAAAGAGCGCTTGCGGCAGCCCCGTTGGGCGACGTGACATGGGCCCGCATGGACGACCCCGTGTGGAAGGACGTTGTGGAGTTCCACACCGAGGTCAGAAAGGTGTATCCCGAGCGTCTCTTCGCCTTTGGGTACACGGGCGACTACGACTTTGCGAAGGCTGGATTCTCCAGCGAGCAGGTCAAGACGCTGCCGCAGGACTTGGCCAAGATGGGCGTTTGCTGGCAAGTCCAGCCCATTTGGAGCCTGCAGGGCCTCAATTACACGACGGAGAAGTTTGGAGCAATGTGGGCCGAGGAGGGGATATCAGGGTACCTTCGCGATGTCCAGGGTCCTGCGCTGGCCAAGAAGCCCATTGTCGATGGTTTCGAGAAGTTGAGCTGGTGCGGCGGCTACTTGGCTGACGCCTTCTTTGAGACGGTGGCGGGCGTTTCCATCACCGAGTTGTAATACGGCAGGACTTGGACCTGCGCTTATGCCCTGGCTTGGAACAGTGCAATTTTGAATGAATCCCAGGTCCAAACAGGGAGACTAGCCTGTTCAAGATCTCCTAATTCCACTTTATCGCCGTCTTATCTGGCCGGAGGTGATCGGACGTGTCGGGGAGATAAGATGGGATTTGTAACGCGATCGGGAGCCCCGCCGAGTCGCGGGCGCAAGACGATAAGAGGGTAAGCGACAGAATGGCCAAATATATGAGAGCCGGCAACCCGTCACGACAATAGAAACGAGTCTATAGAAATTTTATAAAAAATAACGAATTGACTTGCATGATTCCTCTGGGAACCACATTGAACGTAAAATGTGAAGAAAATCCTTGGGAAAAGGTTACCCGTTTGGTCTGCCTCTGGCCGTATGGTCTACATGAATATCGGCTTCCTGCATGATTTCGATCCGACCGACGTCGAGCGGCTATCTCGCCCCTTCCCCTCCTCACGGAAATGGGATTGGCCATCAAGGAGCACCTAACTTCCCTTTTGGTCTTGGGTATTGAACGTGGTGTGCCGTAAGTACCTGCTAAAACTAAGTATCCAAATGGGCCATGGCGGCACAGAATCAAGGCGCAACTCGAGGACGGTCGCCATCTCCTGGCGAGGAGCCTCCACCAAAAAGGCAACGCGTCCTTGCGTGCAGGTATGCTCCGAGGCTCAACTCTAGGGCTGCTTTTTCTAATTCAATTTTTGAAATACAGGAGATGTCGCCACAGGAAGCAGAAGTGCGAAGATGAAAGACCGTGCAACAACTGCCAGAAGTCTGGCGAGGAATGCCTCCCGACTGAGCCTGCCTCGCGCCCTCAAGTTGATGCTGAATATGTGAAGGCTCTGGAGGAAAGAATAGCTGACTTGGAATCGTTGAACCCTGGGCAGGGTCTCGATCACCTGCGCTTGTTGGGCAGGGACTCGAGTTCGAGGTCCAATAGACGAAATGCAGCGCACCAGACTACTCCTAACCCGATGCTCTCTCATAACCCAGTTCTTCCGCCAGACTACTTCGAAAACACAGAGCAGGCGAGAGAACCAGAGGGTTTGGATCTTCCGAGCAGGGCAGAAGCCCCACCAGTAGAGCGCAGAGTTAGCTCTGCCCGGTCTCAATCCTATCACTCCCCAGTTGACGTTTTTGCGCTGGCAGAGTCTTCTGACTCTGAACTCGACCATGCCATACCCGGATTGATCACATCTCCCTCCACGCAACGGGACGAATATAATTGCATTGTCTCGGAGAACTCACCGAGAGCCAGCTATGGCTCGCCACGGGAGAGAGCCCAACTGCTCGCCGCCGGGTTGCCCCGCGAGGTGGAAGAGGCACTGTTAGATGCCTACCGCGATCGCATCCAGTCGCAGTATCCGTTCTTCTACTGGCCGAAATTCTTGGCGTGGCACTCAGAATGGAAAAGGTGTCCCCCTTCCGATCTCGGCTCTCATCTTTGGCAGGGCTTTTTTGTCAACCTCGTGTATTCAACGGGCTTCTTGGTTTTGGCCCTGACCAGAATTGGAAAATCGGATTCGCGAGCCTTTTACAAGAGTGCGTTAGCCCTGATGCCTTCTGTGTTACGGCAGCCTGATCCAATTCTCCATGCACAAGCCTACCTGCTACTCGCAATGCATGCTGTGCACCGAAGCTCCACGCATCGGATTCTGTCGCTGGCGTCAACGACGATGCGCTACTGTGTCCAGCAGCAGTTTTATCTATCAGAAATAGAGTCAGAGCCGACTACAGTAGCAGCGAGGCTGGAAAACCAGTTGCGACGGCGGTGCTTTTGGTCGGCCTACGCTTTTGATCGGCTAGTCATGTATTCATTCGACATCCCGCCATCCATTCCCGACTCCATGATTACGCTAAAACTATACGCCAATGTGAATGACGACGATATAGTATCTTTGGCGGCGCAGACACCACCTGACCAAGAGTTGCCTGATTCACCAGTATATACATGCGTCTCGTCTTCCTTGTACATACTCCAGTGCAGACGGATCCAATCGGAAATTGCCGGGCACACTCTCCGATGGGATTACAAGGATCAGTTTGCCAACTGGTTGGACTGGAGGGTGCGGATACTTGCTGAATTGGAAAATTACAAGTCTCGGGTCCAAGCCTTTTCTGATCCCGGCGCAAAGGGCCACACATCTCGTAGATGGCTTTCCATGATATACAATTACACATTGCTGAATCTTTATCGACCAACAAAGGAGAGCGTGCTTGGCCCTGCTGGGGATTGGTCGGTCCAAGCAAGCAGCCAGGCATGCTTGATATTCCGAAAATCACAAATGGATCGCCAAATTGCGCAAGCATGGCTCGGGGTGAGTGAGGCGTTGCTCTGTTTGCTTGGATTTGTTTTTTTCTAACTCCTCGGTAGCTCCTCGTTCAATTTCAATCTGGAATCACTCTGCTATACTGCTTCTGGGCAACACCTCCCAAGCACAGAACCGAAAGCTTTCATTCCACCGAGGTATCGGATGCCCTGCGAGCGTGCTCAAATATTCTTGCCATCATGGCCGATCGCTGGCCAAAGGCGGATTGCCTACGCGATGTTTTTGAACTCTTGGCACGGGAAATCCCGCTCGTTCCTCAATCGCGAAGACCTCGAACGCGCATCTCCCAGGCCTCTGCCGCCGCAATCCAGGAAAAGTTCCCACAGGTTCGCGCGCTAGTTGTTCATCGCTCGATTCTGCGAATGATTACCGAAATGGTTTCCGAAGACTTTCCGCACCTAAAGTATCCTGAAGCGAGCTCTGCCAATCTTGCCGAAACCAACGGGGTCGATATCTCGCAAACGGAACCATCGATAGTGAACCACCAGCTTGACAACAACTCGGGGGGCATGTCGTTCGACCTGCCTTTTTCAGCAGACCAAATGTATGTAGTGGACAGGTCCAGCGGGGCAGTGTCTGGCCTTGGAGCCGACGAGTTCCTGGAATTTCCTAGAATGCTCGACTTTGAGAATTGGCCCTGAGTTTTGGCCAAGGTTTACCAGTGCGACGACTGTTTGATGGTTGCATCGAAACTGTGCTTGTCGAATGCTATGCAGTGTATACTTTGAGCAGCACATGAAAGCCGGCGTTTCATGATGATGGGCAAATGATTACATATTTGGCAGCTACCCAGTAATCCTATTTCCGGCGGACTCTGTGCTGCCTTTCCCGGTTGTGACCTGACTCGGTCTGATGAGTGGTGAAGCTAGATATACATTCGAAGAACTCGTGACTTGTTTTACAATTCCAAATCTTGCCGCAAAATTTCCTTTTTACTTCTTGTTAAACCAGTGCGTCTTTCCCTTGGCCTTCAACCCGTCTTCGACCGAGGAGCCCAGAGTTCTGAAGGTTTCGACTTTGCTGCTTTTCCAGTCACCAACCACACGCCTTGCGCCAAAAACAACGGCTTCATTGTTAGGATCGGTAGCCTGAAGCAAGAAAGCACCCGCAAGCTCTACCCGTAAGTAGTCAGCCAAGAGTGGCTTTTCAGACGATGACTTGGTCATCAATTTCAATGCGTACGACGCCAGGTCCCTCTCCCTAACGGTTTCAAGAACTCTTGTCTTGAGTACGGAAAAGTCATCGTGATATGGCAGCGATCGTCCGGCCAGCAGGTCGACAAAGTCGGAAAGTGCAGTGATGAATGAATCGACGTCAAGAGGCAACGGAGGCTCTTTTTTTGTTGAATATGGTATCGGCAGCATACTGATTCTCAATCGCATCGTGTTGGGCAGCACAGATGGGATCTGACCGCGCTCTGCAATTGGCCCCTTGCGCGCACGGGTTTCTTCGATCTGGTCAATAATACTGTTCACCAGTGGGACGCAATGGGCTTTCCAAGCCTTCCATGATTCAAGACTGTCAAAACGACCCGTGCACAACTTCCTTATCAAACTCTCCATGGCCTTTGTGCGATCCAAAACGAGAAATCGTTCCGCAACCACAAAGACAAAGTCCTGTAGCATCCTTGTTGTGACACAATTCATAGCCTCCAATTCTGACTCGGTGGTGCCAACAGGACTCTTCAACCACGATGTGACCCAATTGATCCCGAGAGCGAATGATTTAGTACCAGGGTTGCCCAATTGGTTGAGCCAATGCATACCGGCATTCGAGTTGACAAGTTCGCTGCTCGTTTTGACCATCCTCGTAACGCGCGAGATGCATGGAGACGGGTCGATGTTGGTGAGGACCAACTTTCGAAGCATAGCGAGAAATGAGGCTGGTATATATTTTCTTAATCGCTCCAACTCAACGACACTGCGACCACCCAAGCTGACCGGCACTAAAGGAAGATGCTTGTCCATGTCAATACCGAAATTATTCTTTTTGAGGAAGAGCTTCATCCAGCGATTGTTGTTGATAACAGACTGTTCCAGAGCTTCGATGATGAATCCAGCGAGCCGCTTCTTGTCATCCGAAGTCAGATCGGGCCCATTGACGCATTCGATAAGCATGCACAGGAGGATATTTTGATCACCCACTTTGGGAAGCTTGCCATCAGGCTCAATGGCGGCATCCCAGTCAGATTCACTAAGAGGGTAGCGCTCGTTGAGCTGAGAGGTGACTGGTACGATATATTCCCCGAGGGCATCAATAATAACAGTCCGTAGTTTTGGCGAAGAAGTTGGCTTCTGCATGATGCTGATGAGACTGCTCACGATGGTGATGCGAGCATCAATGTGCCGTGCTTCGGCAAGCAGGCCAATAAGAATACTGCATGACGAAGCAGGATCCAGAAACTGGTTGTCTTGCAGAAACTTAGCCATCATCTTAATTGTAGTGACCTTTACGACAGGGCGTCGGCCCCAATCGGCAGGTCTGCAATAGTTTTCGGCATCGGTTGATTGCGCATTTTGCTCCTTCATCTTATCCCTGATAGCATCTGCCATTGTGTAGACGAACTCCCGTGCTAATCTTGCCGGGAGGGAATTGAGGAAGCTTGTATTTATGAGATGCCGATGCCATGAGCTATTGTCATCTGAATTGAGAATCATGTCGCAAATCAAGGGACACGCTTTTGCAGGCTCATCGCTCTGAGCGACGCGCATGACAACTCCAACTACATCTCCCGTCTTCCCCTTCATCTTATCGGGCCCGAGGATTGCATTCATCGTGTCGAGGAGGAACCTTGCTAGCTCCGCAAGAAGTGACGGGGTTGCCTTGGGGATTTGCTGCAAGAGATGAACCCCCGAAGCAGCCACAGATAGATGCTGATTGGAGAGGGAGTCCAAGTTTGGTTTACTTAGAAGCGCTTCCACTCTGACAAGGATTTCCAGAGTAGGTTTCCACACCGCTTCCATGATTTCTGTTTCCGTTCCACTCAGAGCAAGTGCATTCATGCAGCGACGGCCGACGATGGCGTTTGAGAGTTCCAGAACATTGTCCCAGGAAGTGAGCCTGCCACATGGCCCTTGACTTATCAGGACAGCAGTCTCGTGCAAATCCATGAAAATCTTGTTTGAGAGCTGAATGTCATGTCTGACCGAGGCAGCTGCTATTGTGGCAGGTTTCACGACATTCTTGCTCGGAATCACACTCAACAGCTCCGTGACCTCTTTTGCCTCGAATACACCATCCTCATATAGCAAATTCGCAGTCCTAGCGTCCATGTTAAAGCGTCGAGCCCATAGGACAGTTTCGCCAAATGTTTTCAGGTCGCCCGCAGCGACGCACAGATACAATGCTGACTTAGCCCAAAAGGCACGATCATCCGGTTCACGAGACTCCTGTGACTTTTGTCTTCGCTCATCTGCCAGGATACGAACTCGCGATAGCCAGTCGGGATCATTGTTCTTAGCGTCCTCCGATTTACTCACTAAGAGATACCTGACGATCTCTAGATCTCCGCGAAATGACACATTTGGGTTTTGGGGTTGTTCCAAAATTGTCTCCTCCCCATCGTTGGCAACATACAGGAAATCGCCACTTGGATGTGCTTTGGCCAGCCTTTCAAAAAGCTGCCTTGCATTCTTGTTGTCAAAGTCGAGAAACATTTGGCCAATCCACATGTCGCAAGATGCCTTTTTGACAGGCATTTCCTTGAGTCGATCGATGCCTTCCTGTGAGTCATCTTCGATATCGATGCTATAGGCTTTCATGTGTCGCAGAAACAGGCGGAGCAATTCGTATCGGGCAGCTGGGTCCAATTTCTTGTGAAGCGTGATGTTGCTATGGATTGACCTGAGAGACTCTCGGCGATCGGTTGGAAGAAGTTCGAGTAGCCGAATAAGGTACTGTTTGGCTTGATCCTTGTCACTATTTGGCAACTCTATCCATCTTCGAATGGTATAATGAATCAAGCCACCGTCAGAGATCTTCAGTTGAGGCACCAGAGCGTTTGGATATTTCTGGAGACAATTCATGAGGAGGGAGAGAAACTTGACTCGAGTTTCCTCGTCATACCGTCGTCTGCGGATTCGTTGAAGTAGTGGCATTGCGAATTCTTTCATGAAATCACCAGGAACTCTGACTTCTCCTTCTTGGGTGAGCAGTTGGGTTAAAATTCGTTGACTGAACACCAGGTTCCCTTGGAAGAGTTTTCTGTGAGGCGCAAACTGGAAATTAGTCTTGTCAGGCGAAAAGACATCATGGAGGAAGTTTTGCTCGTTCAAATCGCGGTGACCATAAAATATTCGCTTCTCCTGATTCTTCGTCCACTCAACCCTTCGCCCCTCCTTCCATTCCTTGACCAATTCTGGGGTGCACGCCGGAATGATGTGTTGATAGTGTGCGTGTAGCGGTCTTCGGTCTATCGGGTCGTGCTGATGGAGCAGCCCGACAAGCTCTCCCAGGGCAGTTCGCCTCTCGGTTCGGGCATTGATGGCTGCTGCGGTGCGTCCCAGCTTGGTGCAAAGCAGACGGACCTCGTGCACGCTGAACTCGGCCATCAAGTTGGCCAGGCCAGCGGCGCCTCCCGCCCCAACCCATACCTCATTGAAACGATCTCCTCGCCGCAGAGCTTTGCTGAATAGGGAAATGCCAAGGCGACGTTCCTGGATGCCGCTCGGCTGTCGCAAAGCGTTGATGATCTTACTGAGCTCGACGCGCGCCATTTGCATTCGCTTTGTCACGCTTCAGATTTGATGTTTTCGTGAAGTGAGCTGTGGCTTGACAGCAGGAGAAACATTTGGTGAGATGCGCTGCGCCACAGCAAAACGGACCATGGTTAGGTAACGCAGGTGGCCCATGGTTGTGGATAACTCAACTCCTGTAACTGCATGGAGTGTGTATTCATCATCTGAATGCATATAGAGTGTCTTACAGAGCTTTTCGGTGGCTTCCTTTAACAAAGAACGGATTGCCAATGCGAATCTGCACTAGTTTCGCAATCTTGTGACCGAGACGTAAAAGCGACAGATGGGGTCGGGCAACTTGGACTGGAAGCTGGGATCAGGAGTTAGGAAAAAGCACGAAATTCCATTCAAACATAAGTCCGATTGATTAACCCATATAATTGCATTAAGTACTCATTTTCTTGAACGGGGGAACCGAACGTTTGGTGCAGATTGAGAATCTCCACGCAGGTTAAGCCATCAGGCAGCCTCCAAACTCGTTACTTTTAATCCTTGCAACTGCATTCCAGAAGCACAATCATTCCGTCATCAGTATCCGATATTAAATATGCCATAAAGTGAGAAGATAAGAAAACAGTCAATCAATAACCAAGCTCTGATCCATGATGTTGCCAAGGGAAGAAACCCAGGTATGGTATCATGTGGCAGCCATCATCAAATCACCAAGGCAGCCGCGACAATGGGCCCGACAACAATAAAGATGTTGACAAGATTCAGACGCGAAGCACCATTATCCGAGGTCGAACTAGAGGCGGAAGCAGAGCCTGAATCAGAATTGGTAGAAGAGTCTCCTGATCCAGACGAGGATCCAGAACCGATCTGCGCGTCCCCGTTGCCAACCGGTGAGTTTGACTGAGCTGCCGATCCCCCAGCGGCGGTCGCGTCGGGCTCGTTCGAATCAGCCAAGGTTGTGACTCGCACCGATCCCCCGTCCGCCGTCACGGTCACAACCTTGGTGGTTGCTCCGTTGCCCCCGTTGCTGGATCCCTTGGCGCGGCACATGGTCTTGCTTCCCTGCGTGACGCACTCTTGGCCGCCGAGGCAATAGCTTCCGTCACCGCAGTCGACAGCGCCCCCGGGCTGGCAGCCACCGGCTTTGCACGTCCAGCCGTTGTCGCAGTTCCCGCCGTCGGAGCAGCAGACGTTGCCCTCGGGCATGCATCCGCCGTTGCACTCTTCCTGGTTGGCGTCGCACCGGCTCGGGTTGTTGCACTTCCCGTTGGGGGCACACGTCTGTCCCTCGTTGCAGTAGCCGACGTCGCAGCACACGGAGCCCTGGGGCATGCAGCCCCCGTTGCACTCCTCCTTGCCGTCGTCGCACGAGCTTGGGGTTTCGCACTTGCCGTCAGCCGTGCAAGCCTTGCCCGCTGCGCAGTATCCAGTGTCGCAGCACACGGAGCCTTTAGGCATGCATCTGCCGTTGCACTCCTCTTCGCCGTCATCGCACGGGTTTGGGGTTTGGCATTTACCGTTGGAGGCACACGTTTGGCCCTCGTCGCAGTATCCAGTGTCGCAGCAGACAGAGCCTTCGGGCATGCAGCCATCGCCGCACTCCTCCTCTCCGTCGTCGCACGTATTGGCTGGAGGGGAGTCGACGCACACGCCCGTGTTCCCTGAGAGAGTGCAGACCTGATCTTCGTCGCAATATGACTGGTCACAGCACACCTTTCCTTTAGGTATGCAGATGGTCATGCATATTTCTTCGTCATCCGCGCATGCGTTTCCGGGGTCGTCAACGAGTTTGCATTTCCCATTCGCGGCGCACGCATAGCCTGGGTCGCAGTAGCCTGAATCACAACACACCGACCCAGATGGCATGCAGCCGTCGCCGCACTCTTCGGTTCCATCATCACATGTACCGGTGGAGTTTGTCGTCGCAAAATTAGCTATGTCGCCACGGGGGAACAAGTATTTGCCATCTCCAAATTCAGGGTACCCTCGGATGAGTCTTTGAGGTTGATGATTTGCCTTGTGCTTGGCTGTCGTCAATCCACAAAGTGACCAGCATACTAGTGAGGACACTACTCGTGGGAGCATGATGGAAACAACGAGACACTTCGTGACAAACCACTCGAGAAACGACACAATAAATTGAATGGGGAAGTGAGCAATGGAAGGACTCGGTGCCGGACGCATTCAACCAAAACGACTAAATAGTCACCCTATTGTGTGCTGCACCCATGGCTGGCTCGCTTTCTGCCCAATCCCACCCGCGTATCCGGGGAGTCTTCCAATTTACACCGCAATGACACTATCACTAAGAACAGACTAGAGCTATGCGTGAAGGCTCCAAACTAGTCACTCCAAGCGGGCTATGATTGGGTAAGTTGCCATCAGGGGTCTTTAAGGCTGAGGTGGCGGCAAGCCCCAGGCTTCCCGCGAATGAAGAGTACGCGGAAGACATCGTTGGGGCTCTCAGCTTGCGGCTGTGGACGACCAAGCAAATTATTTCCAGTGCTGGCGACAAAATTCTCGGCGCCACCCATTTCTTTAGCTCAGCCGTGGCTGCACCACAACAAGGTTACCATTAAGCATGGTGAGCCGGGCTTGGGGCACCCAGCAGAAGAAAGATTCATCTCCATTGACCTTTCCATTTAAAGACCAATTCCACCTAACTTTCTGGATAGCTAGCACCTTTCCGTGACTGACAGCATTAATAGTTTGGCAAATATTGGAAGACAGCAAATTATACAACCATACACAACATGAATTGATTGACATATGTAGAAGCCAGGCCACAAGCTTTCAAGGCACGCTAATTAAGCGAGTTGCTTTCTTTTTCGGCCCCGACCGAGAGTGCCTTATCTCGATCCTAATCCAAGCAACCATGTTTGAGCAAGCTGTTTTTGTCCCAATTGACCCCGTGATTCCCAGCTACCTTGACCTCGTGAAAATCATTCCAACTCCACTAGCTTCAAAGACTTGGCCCATAGCTGGGCAGCCCCCTCCGCATCATAAGCATGAGAAGCGTAGCCTGGTGCCCACTGGCCTTCAGCTGGATCCCACGGCTTTGCAATTTGGCAATCCTCGAGATACTTCCCTCCCTGCCCTTCAAGTGCGTCCGAGACGGTGGCCCAGACCGTGGTGGCGGCACCTTGGGGGATGCTCTTGAAGACGCGGGAAAGAGTAGGATCTGCTGCCAAAGCTGCCTTCTCATCTTCTGATGCGTGGCGCAACAGGTCAGTGTCGGAGACTCCTCCGGGCTGCACACTCCAAGCATGCAAACCACGAGGCCCATAGCGTCGCTCAAGTTCATTGGCCGTCCAAATGACGCAGGTTTTTGCCTGGGCGTACGCCATCCAAGGATGGTACTCTCCGTCAAGGTTGAGATTGTCCAAATGGACAGAGGAGGCCCGGTGTCCGATTGATGATAAAAACACCACACGGGAATGGAATGCGGGCTGCACCGAAGAAAGGAGAGTAGGCGTAAGAAGGTTGATGAGCAGGAAATGCGAGAGGTGGTTGACTCCCAGCTGTGTTTCGAAACCGTCCTTGGTGCGGCCCTCGGGACAAGCCATCACGCCAGCATTCGCGATTAGAACATTCAGCTGCTTGGACATGGAGAGGAAGCTGGCAGCACACTGCCTCACGCTTGCCAGAGAGTCAAGATCAAGCTCAAGTAGGTGCACTCGCTCACTGCTAGCGATATCGCCAAGTGCTTTCTCGGCCTTGGCGAGATCGCGGGCTGTCAAGTACATGGTAGCACCGGTAAGGAAGATGGCCTTGGCCGTTTCGACACCCAGGCCTGCAGAACACCCTGTAATCAGGACAACCTTGTCTGCCCACTGGCTCGCAACGCTGGCGTCGTCGATGATCTGTTGAGCGGTCGGGCGAGAATCCCCAGGTCCACTGGGCGATTCGTGAACAGAAGCATATCGAGTAGCCATTGCAGACGTTGAGAACAAGGTGCACAGATTTATTGGGGAGAAAAGAGAAGTGGAGGAGGAATGCTATTCTGCAACATGTTTTGGTGGTAGATGAGAAGACAAGTATGCGGCCTTAAATAACTATCCAGTTGCCAGAGATGGATGGTTCATATTGATCATTGACTAAAATCCGATATCTTGTCATTGGTGATGTGATTTAGTACGATGCACATGGCTTACGGTCCCTGCATCAACTAGCTGGAGCTGTAACGGAGCCAAAGTTCGAATCCAGCTTAGCGCATGTCGCTGGACACTCGGCGACGGAAAGCCGATGTAAAGGCTGGCTTGGTCGCAGGAGATGTGATGTAATGATAAAGCTCCTGTTCTACTAGGGCTTAGGTTTATCACCGGAATTAACATCTTCAAACATGCGAAAACTCGGATTTAAGTTCACTGCTCCCGTCTGGTGAGTGGAAGCAGATGGAATAATCATCACAAGGTCCCACCAGTTCTTCCATGTTATCTAAACAAACCCCTGGAGAAGATACAGAATTTACAACCCAAAATTTGAACGCACTCCACTTGAACATATTCCTACCCTCGCAACTCATCTACCTATTGAGGCAATAGTCATGACGCATGCAGTCACGGTAGGCTTGGAATTGCCCCCATGCTATTGGACGTAGCCTCATGGTCTGAACACATAGTAGTAACAGTATAGGATGGATAGAATGGTTTTGGCATGTGTAGATTAAAAAGAGTTAGTGTACATGATATGCGATTGCCTCGTCGATCCAAATTGACAGTCCCAGTCATTGGGTAATACCGGACGCATATAGACGTAGACGTGTTGTCCCCTACACCGTGCCCACCCCAGCATTCCAACCGCCAGGTATGCTTCGAAGTAACACAACCACATTACGCCGTTATTAATTACATTATTTGGCTAAATATTGACGTCTACTACCAGTATGAGTGGTCCTCACCCCGGACCTCGGGTGGAAGGTTGGCGCTAACGCAACTGGATGATGCCCCAGTTTTCACCACAGACCTTTGATTGACCTGACACGTTAGACGATGGATATGATCCTGGGACAACTTGACCAAGTAAATCAGGGAAAACATTACTTCTTTCATTAAAAAAAATCAAGTAGGACCCGAACTAGTTGTGAATTTTCCCGCTTCCACTAGAGATCCGAAGATCTTGGAGAAAGCCTGATGAAAAAGGGGCGATGAAGCTTGTGGCTTGTGGTTCATGGGTGGCGCAGCAGCGAATGGTTCGGATGGGGCTTGGGGCTGGGGTGAAGACGTGACTGGTGCAACACTATTCCTTATTCGTATATCACTACCCTAGAGTTAGGCGCCTCCCCGTCCATTATCATCATGTCCAGCTTAACAAAGATCCAAGATCCCCACTCTGCCGCTGACATTTCTACTTGACTCACCTTTCACGAGTTTTCTACCAAAGTCAATATACCATAATGTCGGACTTGCAAGAAAAGAACCACAGGATCCTCACTGCCTGCCGTGTTGGCCATCAAGAAGTGCTGGAGGACCTGTTTCAACAGCTGAATATTGGCCCCAACCAACCCAAGGAACCATGGGATTTCGATCGTAGCATTGCAGAGGACGAGCGCACACCGACAGTCATGCACATGCTTGACTCCGCCATCACAGGCCAACAGATTGACATGGTCAAATTTCTTTGCTCAAAGTTCCCCAAAACAAACCTGGAGGGCCCGCTGAAGTGGGCTATTGACACTGGCAACCTTCAGCTAGTTGAGACCATTTGCCACCTCGACCCTACCTCAGCTGCCGGCTCATACGGCCACATAAACATAATCGCGTATGCATGTTCTAAGCCGGAGAACGCAGACATCGTTAGCGTCCTGTTCAAGTCGGGCGCCGACCCTAACAGACCGCCGGAACATACACCGCCCTACTCCAACGCCGGCTATGCCGTGATTGGAGGCATGCCCGCTTCGACGTTCCAGCAATTTTTCGACTGTGGCTACCGCTTTGACGACCCCTGGGCCATATACTTCGCTATTGATCACCGGCGGTTGGATGTGGTGGAGGTTCTTTTTGCAAGAGGCAAAGACCTTCCCACGGCACAGGTTCACTCCAAGGCAGAATTAATTGAGCGAGCATCGAAAAATAATGACGCGGAGATGGTAAGCTTGCTCAAACGTGTATGTCCTGATGGACCCAAGAAGAGAAGCCTTGGATCTACTATAGCCAGGATGTTGCGTCTCAGATCTTAGATGTAAATTCTACGTGGGAATAGAATAGTGAGACTATACAACTTTCACCCATATTATAAAATAATAAAAGCACCTTTTGCATTTCCCTGAAGGCAAATTGCTTGCGTGTGCTCTTGCATATTTACTTTAAGCTGGGCTTTGATGGACTAATCCTCTCATTTGGATTGCCACTAGCGGCAGACCGGATCCTCCTATCAACATCGACCAGCATCAATATTTATCTGGTACACCCTTTTTCGCTTTTGCGACTCGAATTGCAAGGACAAAACCATCTACTTGGTGAGAAGTTGAAAATTTTTTATTCTCAGGGACATCAGACTAACTACTGACTCCAGAAAGGTTGGGAATGTCTGATTTCGCTCCAGGATTGGCTTTCCGTTCTTCCTGATCGGTCCCTGAAACCTTTGCCTTGCACGCTACCATGATCCACGTGATGGTTAACAATGGTAATGTCAGTCTAAGCCATGGCTTATGTCAATCGACGTATTCTTTTACCTTTTTGAAGTTCATCGTGTCGTAGAGAAACTCTGTGTGATGTTTACATATAACGCTTCTAACCTCTCAAGCCCCTAGTAGCGGCTCATCGGATCATCGAAGGCTATACCTGCGGTGGCCGCGATGAGGGCGTTGGCTTCGACCAAAATATCGATGTTTTTATCGTCCTTCATCTTCCCTTCGAGATCATAGCCCTTGCCGGCTCAAACTGGCATTCTGGGCGGATACTCCACAGGCCTATGCCCTGGATTGATAACGTCGAGCCAATAAGTACTGTTGGTGATATGACCGATGTACAAGGGGTCTCTGGGTGTCCTAATACCATCATCAAGGATAACAGGGGGTTTATGATGAGTATAAGGGAGCACGAACTAAGGCTTATCAGTCAGTATGAGAACGAATTTTTTTAATAGAATTTGTGAAGAGAATGCCATACAATTTACGTATGAAGGCATCTGTATATTGTTGATTTATTGCTTTACTCAGATATCGATTTTGTGGGGAAACGGCTGAGATGTTATCAACAGCCCGGGATCAGCAGCCCGGTATCATTCTGGCAAATGTCGGATTGCATTTAGCCACAGTTTCTGATCTAAGCCTGTCCTGCCTGTGAAACGAGGCAAGGTAAATTCATGTCATGATAGCATTTCCTTTTTGGTCGATATGGAAAAAGTAAGTTTCCATGGCGTCACATGCAAACTACAAAATGGATGGGAAGACGTTCGTTAGAGTAGGCAGACCAGACCCTTCGTCCACTTAGTACATCTGAAAGATGATTAGAATAATGATGTTTCTTACGCTCGGTAGGACTGATCTCCCCCAAGTGCACTTTTACTCCCAGAATGTTTGATGCAAAAAAGCTTGGGTACGCTACACACCTATGCACTCGGAAAAAAATGAAGAAATGGCATATTTCTTGCTGGGGTTAAGGATGAGCATCCCAAATTTTCAAGAGAAGGACACTATCCCACGCTACCACATGAGTGTCTCATATTAGCGGGCTTTGTGGTTGGCTGGATTAAAACAGATAATGTGTGCAGCTCTGTGCAGCCAGGTTTGCATGTTTGGCCTAACCAGCCTTGTGCAGCTAGAATGGTATATATGTCTGACACTTGCCTCCATAATCGTGATGACTTGTCAAGGACTTACTTCCTCATGACTGAGCCACTGGCCACATAGAAACCATTTTCTTTATTCCAAGCTTGGCTTTGGCGTAAACCCCGACTTCCTCGGGCTTAAGCGAATCTCTAGAATGGGACCCAAGTCGTCGGCAACAACATCCGAGAAAGTGGAGAAGTGCTGGCACCAACCCTCCTTGTTGGATAATTGACGGAGTGGGCCATTGTCAATCCCTCGTCCCGTGGCAGCCACGAAAATATTTAGTCGGGGCCATTGGAAGTCTGGGCAAAGCGTGGTGAGGGTCGTCATTGACCGTTTTTACTTAGCGTTACTTCAGGGGGCGGGCCCTGGCGCTATTGATTGGGTTATTAGTGTGAGACACTCAATGTGGCGGGTCTTTTCTCTGGCCAGAACCAAGGCTTGACGCGTGACGGCTTGAGAAAAAAGTGGCTGGCACGACGGTACCTGCGCTTTGGAATGCAGTCTCCACTTAGAGGTGGGATGAAGGGTTAGTATTACATCACTTACATCACAAAGCGGCCCAGTTAATGCGCACGGGCTAGTGGTTCCTGACGCCTTGAGCCAGCCAGCCACGACAGCAGGGTGGCCTCAGTAGACCGCATATCGGACGATAGGCTGGGGATAGTTGGTGGCGCAAATGTCTGGGATGGCATTTGGAACTATTTGATCAACTAAAGTGCCCCACATGGCATGGAATCAGCTGCACGGAACAGACTCAAGTACCTAGTCAGAAAGTGGCTGCATGGGTTGCGGTACTCAAGCCAGAGACACGAATATTCACAATTTCATACCCTCTTGCATTGCATTCTTTACCTTCAACTTTCACGCAAGGCCCTCCGGTCCATCAGAAAATATGGCTCAGTTCTCCGCAATAATTCAGCAATCTTCTGCTGATCGACAGTATCTGGAGAGTAATGGTTACATGATCCAATTTGCCACAGGCTTCCCCAGCGGCTCAGGCACTCCGACTTACAACGTGGTTTACCAGTCAACTACTCTTGGTCCCTCCACGACCATTGATTGGCAGACCACCTACGGTCTGAACTGGAGCGCCACCATGTCTAGCTCAGGTGTGAATGTTACCAACAGGGGTAACTGGCAGAAGTGTGCCCCGGGCGAGTCGTATGATTTGACCGAAGACGGTGACTGGGTTGTCAGTCAAAACACCACCGCTGTCGGCAACGACATCGTTGCCATCGGCGCAACCAACTACCCGGTTCCCATCACCGTCACCCTCGGAACCCTGGACCCAAGCAGTGGGAATTGGGTAAGTTTTGACTTGGCTTTCGTTCTTTCATGTTCTCTAACAGGTCTACAAAAGGTTGGGTTCCCCGTGACAGAGTTGCTCAAAGGTCAAGGTACATCAATTCAACCAATTGAGTCAATCAAAATCTGGTATCAAGCAAACCAAAGCACACCCAGCATGATTAGTGAAATGGCGACCGAAGCACAGCAGTTTTCAATGACGGGAAACCCCTACTACTTCTCATTTGACACAGTAAAAAAGACCTGGAGAACGCCCAGGACACTCCGTTCACCTTCTCGCCGCCTTGAGATTTCATGCATGTAGCTGCGCTACTAGCGTGGATGGCACCCGGGCTCTAGTTTCATTATCCCATTACAATTACATGCCTCTGTTACGTTCGGGTAAGGGCTGGACGGAGTATTGTGTAGCGAACAATATCAACACAGAAAGTAGTTTTGGGCAAGAAGACAAAGGTGGAGATTGGAGGACAGGTATTGATTTTCGCAAAAGAGCGGGAATAACCGCAAAAATTGAATGCCTGCCCATTGTGCTCGACCAGCTGGCTTACTTATCTTCTATTTAACCCAAATAGTACATAGCCTAGCCAGATGTCTGAGAAAGGAATGCTATACGCATGAATCCTTCCATGAAGTGGGTCGAAAAAAACTCATGGGTACTGTAAACCTTGGTGCTACTGAAACATCTCTACGGCGAGCTTCTCAAACTCTGATTGCGTATTCTTATGTGTACAGGCATGCCGTCCTTCATACGAGGCGGCGATGCCTCGCCAACCTGATAGCAGCGATCACCCCAAACCGTGTCATGGGACTTTTTTGTGGTATTTTTCAGGCCTCTGCTCATGTGGGAAGTGATGTTAGTAACATGATGTAGACAAAACGAAAGAATGTAAACGCACCTGGTCTCATCCCACTCATCCCATGCGCATTCGATATCAAAGCATCTCACAACAAGGGCTACACACAACTTGATTTCGGTCACGGCGAGATGCTGTCCAATGCAGTTTCTGGAGCCTGCTTCAAATGACCTCCAGCCGTTTGGTGGCGGGTAAAGAGGATCATTGGTGTCCGTGACGAGAAATCGCTCGGGGAGAAATTCATCAGCTCGGTGCCAACTGTTTGGATCGCGGTGGATCGCAAATGTGCCGTCCCACACGACAAACCCGTCTGTTGGCAGCTTGTTCCCCTCAAAACCTGGCCCCGAGCCCGGGGGTCCTCTCAAGAAGAAGCCTGGCTCGCCGCGCCGAATGCTGCCAACGTTGGCGTGGATGCGCATTGATTCGCGCAGCACTGCGTGGGTATACGGCAACATGTTAAGTAACTGCGGGTTTGCTCTCAGAACATCGCCGGCATTCCATGCGTCGGGCCCGAGCACGGCGTCATGCTCTTCACGCAGTTTGGCTAGAACTTTTGGATACTGCGCCAGCACGCGGAAGAGCCAACAAATGGTTGCCGAAGTAGTATCGAAGCCAGCAAACAACAGTGTGTTGACATGACCAATGACAAGCTCGAGCGTGGGCTCGTCCAGGACTAGCGAATCGCCATGCTTTTCTGCATTATCAGATTTTTCCTGTGAAGCTCTTTCCCCATCCAGCGCCTGAAGGATCAAATCGACAAGCGTCTTGTTTTGAAGTCGCCCGTCTACCCGCAACTGTGACAGGCGATCTTGGATGAAGGGCAACATGCCGTTTACGATTGTGCGGTAATTTTGCCAGAGCTTAAAATGGCGCCAAGGATTATAGAATTTCAAGAAATTTCCAATATCAACAAAAAAGACCAGTCTTGATATTGTGTCTTGAAGCGCCGTGGACATTGGAGATGGCGTTCCGCGCTGTTCGTGAAAGCGATGATTCCTGCCATGTTAGTAAGCCTGCGCGTTCATGCGCCCTGGGAATCGGTTGAGGTAGGGCTGAGTTGGAGAGAATGCAGAACAAAAGGAAAAGGGATACTTACAAAACGAATCGCAGGCCAACATCCAATGCCAGGTTAATAGTGGCTTGCTCAAACTGAAAGACCTTTCCCCAGCTCCCTCCCTCCCCAGCTTTACTTTCTAGAACCCTTCTGAATTCTTCAACCTCGTCAACGACATGAGGAATGCGGCTAGTGATGTTTTGGATGCTGAAAAAAGGCCCGAGCCGTTTGCGCCACAGTTTCCACTCAGCACCCTCCATGGTGGCAAGGTCGCGATTCTTGGTTAAGGGATATAAAAGTCGCTTCTGCTGGTGCGCCTTGGGCAGAGAATGTTCCTGGATACATTGCGCTGACACATTTCTGTCGAGGGAGATCAAGAGAGGCGCCCCGAAGGGCCATGTGTCGACGTAGGCGACAGGTGGACATCTGGTGCACTGGGGGAAAAGTTCTTTCCAGTTTTCCTGGATCTTGACGATAAGGTAGTCACCGTGGGCGTCGGACGGTACGCTGCCTACAAGTTTCCCTACAATTTCAAGGTGACCAAGAATCATAGAATGCTTCATGATGGGCTGTAATCGTTGTTAATCAGCCCTGCATACAAATCATTGGACACTAGGGACTGTGGCGTTCTGAAAAATCCATGCCACTCACAATGCCTTCATCTTGAAGAGATCGAAACATCATCCGAACCCTCCTCCCTTGGTTGAGCCATCGCAAAAGCAGCCCGAAGAGTATAATGCCCAGCGCGCGAACGATGCCTGGCGTGGAGATTGCAACATGGTGTTGTGGGTCAGACGGGTGCATGTTTCCTAGCTTTCAATGACTGTTTCCTGCCTCATGCAGCATGCAGCGAGTCATGCTTCGGTATGGTTGCATTTCAAATGCAGTGAGATTTTAACGTCGTCTGCCCCGACCGATCCGGCCAAAGCCCCACTGTTATGGGCAGTGACCCAAAGTCACGTAGGTCAGCTGACTGACCCATTGCCCTAATTCACAAAGTATATATTTATGAATATATGTTATTTGAATCAGAAAAATATAGAGTATCAAGTTAATTAACTCAGGCTCGCTTTGATTCCTGGCTAATTCTTCGTTTTCCCCCTCCGTCTGAATGGCCAAAAACTAGTACCTTACAAGGCATAGGTAAGAAATGAGGTGGAGCGACCGATTGTCAGACACGGGGTTAGTTCAGGTCTTTGAATGTGCCGTCCCCACATCGCCACACAAGACCTGTGGTGACACAAAAACCTAGCTATATTGCGAGCAATACGAAGTAGCCATTCGTAGTCAGAAAGATAAGTGGGACTTTCATCACAGGCTAAATTGAGTTAGACATTGGGAACCGGAAATATCTTGCTTTCTTCATTGGTTGAAAAATTAGCGTTGTGACCTCAATATTCCCAGGACTTGCCTTGACCTGTGGGTGTTGGCACCCCTGTCAGAGCCAGTAACATCCTTCCACTACGGGATCGATCACGTTGGCTATGGGACCATCCCTTAGGTTGTATACCTACATCCACTTGCGACGGGTCATGTAGCCGACCCCAGACTAGACTAACAAGGAGACAGCGGAAAGATGCAAATACCCACCCTCCTGTAGACGACATAGGCCTTCCCCACTTTATTAAATATCCCGTGAATGCGTCTTCGCCCCAATCCACTCATAACTCGGCTTAGGCAATGGCAAGTTTTTCAGCCTCCAAAACACGACCAGAATCATCAATGTGAACCTTGGTCTTTTTCAAGCTCTCTTTTCGCGGATTCTTTGCGGAAAATATGTCCTTTAGCTCCTCTAAAGTCTTACCAGCCGTCTCGGGAAAGAAGAAGTAGATAACGATAATCTCAACGACAATCCAGATAATGAAAACCAGATATAGGCGCCACTGAATTTCACTGATGCCAACCGAGATACCGTACGTATTCACGATCATAGCAATGTTGACGGAAAGAAACTTGACGGAGCTACCCTTGGCACGCGTGCGGTTTTCCAAGCACTCGGTCGGATACAGCGTCTGGCATGGTGTGATGCCTGCCGCGAAGAAGATACCGTATAGATAGATTGATACTATGACTCCGTATGCAAGGCTCTCGTTTTTTTGGGCCTCTGCAGTGAATGCAGTAAGAAGAATGTAGAAAAAGAGGGACCCCGCAAGTGCCGTCATCATCATAGGTCGTCTTCCAAAACGATCAAGGACCGCGGTACCGGATACAGAGGCAATCATGGAGATGACAGGGTTAATGGCATTTAGTAATAACTGGGTATTAGTGTTGGTGATGCCGGCATTCAACACCATCGCAGGCTTGGGTGGTAATGTTAGCAAGCCTTGAAGACATCGGTATGCATTGGCTTACCATGAAGTAGGACACAACGTTGTTCCCAGACCACTGGCCAAAAAAGGACATGAGAACGACCATGGCCGTCCTGTAGCGAGCCTGACGGTCCCGAACAAGTTCACGAAAATCCCACCAGCGATTCTCTGATAAATTTTCGGCTCGCTCCTCCATGATTTCATGATATTGAAGCTGAACGATTGGCGCATTGGCATCTCCCTCCCCGTGGTATTTCGCCAATACTGCCAAAGCCTCATCGTTGCGATCCTTGGAGATCAACCAACGCGGGGATTCCGGGAAGAATAGAATGAGAACCATGACAACAGCTGGCATCCCGCCCTGAATGACGGTGGGGATTCTCCATGCCCACGAGTTGTCGAAGTGCCTGTAAACTCTCATTAGCCAGCGCGGCGTAGCTGTGGGCCGATACTGACAGGTTGCTACCATAGGTGCACCACCCTGCTATGATATTACCAACCCACCAAAAGTTGTTATACCTATCTGAAAGTTAGATATTTCCTCGACTGCATTGAAGCCTGTGTGTTGCTGTCGTAGACTTACATGCCGGCCATGATACCTCGGTATGCCGGGTGCGCGATCTCAACTGCGTACACCGGGCCTGTGGCCTGCGCAACGGCAGCTCCAAACCCCAGCAAAGCTCTCCCGATTATGAAGTGGCCGAGAGTATTTGCCGTTGTCTGAACAGCAGTCCCAATCACAATAAAAAAGCAGCCAGCAAATATCCCAACACGCCGACCATAGCCGTCAGACAAGAATGGGGTCAGGGGCAGTGTCACAAGTTGACCGATGTTGTAAATGATGAATACGATACCGGTGGATGAGCCAGCTCCAGAAAGACCAAACGTTTCCTGGTACGGTTTCATGGCATTGATGGCGCCCATGAGAGATCCGTCTACTTGCAAGATTAGCTAGTGGCTCTTGGTGATATGCACCGTGTAGTGATGTACCATAACCGTTGATGGTAGAGACGAGATATCCCACTGCCATGATGCCGTAGAGTCGCACCATGGACATCGACCACATGTTAGGCTTCTGTGCAGCCAGGGCAGCTGAGAGCGCAACCGAGGCTGTGGTTGCTTCCTTGACGGTTCCCGTTGGCTTGTCATTCTTAGCGTCACTCGAAACGCGTTCGACTTCGGACACGGCTGGTTTTAGAGCTGAAGCATGGTCGGAGAGATGCATTGTGATGGGTTTGCACTTGGGTTACCCAATGGCTCCTTTGGGGTTGAATTTTTGAAGTTTACGAAAAATTCCAAGTGAGGGCACATTCTTGTATGTGCAGTTTCTTGGCATCGCCACGGATGAATCAAGTGCCCCATCCACGTTACACCGTCTCCCCCCAGGGTTCCCCGCGCCTAAACGTTTGGCTCTGACATTAGCCGGGGCTCCAGAGACACAAACAAAGAGACGCGGTAGATTTTGCGAGCCAATGTGTGTGCGCACAGCTGGCAGAAAAACGTCATCTAGTCCTTGGCGATGCTGCGGCTATCCCCTGTTGGCATAAAAATTGGAATGATTGTGGATTCTCTCAGCCAACATGAGCATTTTGACATCCCGAGGCTGTACGTGAGATCAAGTCAACAGGCGCGAGAGGAAGATTCTGCCCCATGAACCATAGATTCGAACCAAGTGCGAGATGGATTATGTGGCCCAAGACAACGTTTGTACAGGCATTCACAGATTAGAGGCTATCAATCTGGAGATGCAGTTATAGGTGTCAGCGATCAGCACGTTACAATGAAGAGTTGTGGGACCATTCCGTGACCTAGATGCTCTGCGGATAAAAGGTTCCGTAGCCTTGATTGGAGACAAATGGCAATGGTGTTATTGCCTTGTCCCCTCACAATGCATCCTCTGTTGGCGGGGAGTAACGCTGTCCACAAACCCGGCTTCAGGCCCATTTCGGCTTCATTCCCGGCGATTGGGCCGTCTTGATTGTGAATTACCGTGACTCCCTCCCCGTAAAGTAACACGCTGCGATGGCGGGGCGCAGTCGTAAAACGCTTCAGTAACAGCTTGTATTTGGTGGCTCAGTTCATTTCATGTTTGGGAAATCAGGCATAGGAAAAAAGAAATGCGATCAAGAACCATGACTCGAAACGAGAATATATTGGCTAACCAAATTGTCATTCACTCTCCTTAAATTCTACCTGCCCTTTAAGAAGAGTAGGCAAAACATTTCATGGACGCCCAAGTAGCCGAAAGTCCTACATTGCTAGTGTAATCAAAGCACTGCGAATTTATCTTGGAATCAATGCCTCCGACCAGTCCATTCGGGCAGGTGGTATCACCAAAGCCGGTGCAGAAGCCGTTCTTCATTACGAAGGACTGCGGGTTATCAAAGGTCGCCTCGGAGCATTTCACGCGGTTGGTTCCGCCATTGGTGAAGAAGGAGCAGGATACCGAATTGGTAGATTGGAATGGCAGATTGGGATCCTTGAGATTGATGCAGAGCTCGTTCAGCCCTTGCAGACCATAACCTTGAAGGGCGTACTAAGGGGAATAAAGTGTTAGTAACAGATGGAGGAGCTAAAGAATCTTTGGGAGAGTGAATGTAGCTTACATAGTCTGTGGTTTCTTCTTCGCACCGAGTTTTGTACTAATTGTGATGAGAAATTAGACACATATTCAATCAAAACCGCAAAGTTGCGTATGGAGCAGATTCTGGGGGCTGCTTAATCAGTAGACTTACAAGAGTGAGGCGCCAGGGGTTGGCTGGAGTAGGTGCTGCAGTATTGCTAGTGACCGTAGTCGACGTAGTCGTGGTGGGTAATGTCGTCGTGCTGCTCATCGATGTGGAGGTCGAGCTTCCTGAGATGGTCAGGGGCGGTTTGCATTGGCCCCCATTTTGGCGTCGCAACTTCTGCGGAGCGGGAGCGGGATTGGGATTGGGGTTCCACAAGCAAGATCCTTGTTTGGTCGAGTCAACGCCATTCCAGATGACCTTCCTCTCCTCGGTCCCTTTGAAGTTAGAGAAGGCACCATCCTTTAAGGGACCCTTGGACCAGGCCTTGGCCAGGACGTAATTTCTGATGTCCAGGGGAGTGTTGGGCACCAAAGATCCGTCATCATTCTTGAGTTGCCCAAGTTGGGCCAACCTAACCAAAGCCGCACTTAAACCGCTTGTTATAGACGTGGCTGCGTTGTACTGTTAGCCGTCTCATGGGACTTTAACCTGGACAAATTGCACCTACCAACTGAAGTTCCTCGGGCGACCTTGAGGTACCCATCTGTCATCCACGCGGCAGCAGCTCCATTGGCCGCATTGGCTTTCCCTGGGGCATATACATGCGGTAAGCCAGTGGCGCGTTCCACCGAACCGATGATCCGTCCCTGTGGATCAGGCTCCCCTGGCTCGACACCAGCCAGGACCAGGAAGGGAGCATTGGGAAAAGCGTCGTTGTTCTTTCCATAATTTGCAGGCCACCCATCAACCGTATCGAGTGGCTCATTACTGGTACCTGTATGGACGATATACCCTTTGTCCATCATGTTTTGGATAACCTGGCGGGTTCCCCTCTCAAAGCCTTGCCACCCGTCAAGGGCACCGTTGACAAGAAGATTGTCGAATGTTCCCCTGCCCGTCCTCCGAGATACGACCCACCTTGGCCAGTACTGAGCTATGCAGACTATGCCGGCAGCTGTCCCATCTAGCTTTCGTGGCATCGCTGCAGCGGCTGCGGCCATGGTTTCGTACCAATCTTCAACGGTGAAGCCGCGGCCGGGTTCTCTTCGAGGCAGACGGACCAGGTAAGGTTTGACTTTCTTGGCTACACCGACAGTCTTACCCGCAACCATGCTCAGCATGGTCGTGCCATGAAACTTATGGGGCTCCGCGACATTCTCTGGGTTCAAGTTGGAATCATCTTTGGGCTTGCCTCCATCTCTATCTGCAAGCGGCCAGAGCCACTCCGTCTTGTCCCGGATATCATCAAATTCCTATCCTAAGTATTAGCTAAGAGGGTTTTGCAATTTTACAAGCTAGTAGGGGATCCTTACCGGGTGCTCGATGGTCGCTCCTGTATCAATAACGTAGGCGGGGACATCTTGACCCGCGCTATCGTCAAAATAGTAAGTGTCGAGGAGATTAGCAAACGGTGTCCGCGGCGTGGTGTTCGGCCATGAGATATGAGTCAGATGATTCGGTGCGTTGGGCTGGTATACAAGGGAGATGGTTGGGTCGTAACAAGGATATAGGTCGTCATCGCAAGACTCAATGACTGACGCGACCTAATGCCAGATTAGTGGTGGACTATGAAAGCACTTGGCGACTTACACCTGCGACCTTCCTGACGTCCTCGGCATCGGACTGAGTCATATTCAGTCTCCAAAACAGGGTACCGAAGTCATCATATTTGGGTGCGTAAATGCTGTTTTGATCCTTGGCAATGTCCAGAAGTTTGCTCTGAATGGATGCAACTTGCACCTGATCCTTTCCGTCCATAGGGTAGACAACTTGAACAAGTGGTGTAGGGTTTGCTGTTTCAGTGGTTGCGGTCGTTACTCCGGTAGCAGTACCCGTAACCTTGCAGCCAAACACTGTGGCGCAGATTGAAGTCTCCACCGCATCCCCCGTCTCTGTCGCTGTGCTCGAGACACTTACAGCGTACGAAGTGCTCGTGATGCACATCTCTGCTGTTTCTGTCTGACAGTTTGATGGTGAAGGTGAGAATGTGGGTTGATAATCCGTGCCAATGCTGGTCATGCACTGTTAGCGATTTGATAGGACAGTAGGACCCCATTTGCAACTACTCACGTATACTCGGGCCACTCAGGCAAGGTACCTGTAATGCCAATTGTGAAACCAGCTGTTGGGTCAAATGAAAAGGGCGGGGGTGGTCCTCTAATGACGCATTAGAATCTGCGTACATGCAGCCTGGAGTCAACTAAACTTACGGGGGATAGATTCCGGGAGGAGAAATGAGATGCCAGCCATCAATGTGGAATTTGCCCCAAGTGATGCAAATGTTGAAAAACCAAAAGCTGCAGGGAATCTCAACGCCGTCATCTGTCGGCTTTGGTTGATCGACGACACCTGTTGTCACCGGGATGATATAAGGGTGGTGTGTAGTTGTAGAGCTAGTAGTGGTCGACGTTGTCGATGCCGGTGGGCAATAGCGGGGGAAAAACGTTGTCACCCGACCGTCAAGCCCAGTGCCTACGTAGGGTATCGGTAGGCGACCGACTTCAAAACAAGGGACGGGGAACACTGTTTCGGTGTGACCGTCTGGAAACGTGGTGATAGTGGGAGGCTGGGTAATGGTGGAGGGAGCTTCGCCAGGCGGTATGAAAAGTGTGGTGGATTGGCCATTTGGAATTGTCGTGACAATGCTTGTCGTTGAGGTGGTGGTATCCGTGCACAGCAAGGGGTAAAACGTTGTGATTTGTCCATCGAGGCCGGTGCCGACATAAGGCATAGGTATGTCTGTCGTAAAGAAGCACGGCACGGGGAAAACAGTCGAAGTCTGGCCGCCTGGGAAAGTCGTGATGGTAGGGGGCAGAGTAATTGTCGAGGGAGTCTGGCCGGGCGGGACAAAAATGGTGGTAGGCTGGCCGCCAGGGAGGGTAGTCACAAGAGATGTCGCCAATGAGGTGTCTGTGCAAAGCTGGGGGAAGAAGGTTGTAACCGCCCCGTCCAGACCTGTGCCGACATAAGGTCGTGGGACTTGAGTGGAGAAGAAGCACGGCACAGGGAAGACGGTTGAAACCTGGCCACCGGGGAATGTGGTAATAGTCGGGGGCAGACTGATTGTGGAGGGTATTTGTCCTGGGGGGACAAAAATGGTTGTTGGCTGGCCATCAGGAGCCGTAGCCACAATACTGGTTGATGTTGGTTGAGCAGTTGGAGTAATGATTGATATCATGGTTGTACGCTGGCCGTTAGAATTAGTGGTCACAATCGTACTTGTGCTCAGAGATGATGACTGAATTGTTGTCATCATGACCGTCGTAAGTGTTGTTGTTTGACCAGCCGAATCAGTGGTAACAATTGTGGATGTGGTTGCTGTGGAAGTTGGTTGCTCCGTCGTCATTATAACGGTGGTTATTGTCGTTGGTTGTCCATCAGAATTTGTTGTCATGATAGTAGTCGTAATTGATTGGGTTGAAGTGGGTTGGTTCGTTGGGGTAATGACTGTTGTCACCGTTGTGGGTTGGCCAGCTGTGTCGGTTGTCACAAATGTAGTGGTGGTTGATGACGGAACGATAGTGTTGCTGGTCACAGTCGTTGTCGCTGTTGGAATGATTGACGTGATTGTGGTTGTCTGACCATTAGTATCAGTGGTCACAATAGTAGTGGTCGAATCAGTCACAGCAAGGGAAGATGACGGAGGACATTTCGTAACTGTAAGCATGGTAGTGATCGTAATATCAGACTCGGTAATTGTGTTGAGCGGATAACACAGATTATCACCGCTGCACGTCCACCCTTCAGGGCAGCAGCCATTTCCGCAACACTGAAGGTCTATTGATGTTAGTGATGACTGCGGCTATTGTAGATGTGTTCGACTCACTTGGACCACAGATGTGGCCGTCAAACTGATCAGTCTGTGGGCAGCAAGATTGGCCGTTCCCGAATGGCTCACATCCGCTCTTGCAAGGACATTGATCCGCCGCACAAGATTGGGCGGAAACATCCTTGACAATTACAGCAAGAAGGCCAAGAATGAGGGCCGTTGCCGAGAACCTCATTCTGAAAACAGATCTATCGATCTATGCTTAGTAATTGGAAATGACACTTGAATGACTTTAAAGGAAATTCTAGTAAATGAACAAACAAAGGAAACGGTGAGCAAGGAGACAAAAGAAAAGCTGTTGGATGATTGATTGCGATGATGAGTGCTTCTGAGGATGAACAACCATCATTTAAATAAGAGACCAAGCCTATACGAGGTTTCATTTTGATCTCGACGACAATAATAGATGCCAAATCGTGCTCGTCTGCAACCAAACATTCGCGAGTTTCTTTTGGTCAGAAACGCTAACCGATATCAAGGAATAAACTCCACTCAATAAGCTTACAATATTAATGGACTGCGGCTCTAGTGAGCGCACGATTTTCTCCAAGGATCAGAACCTTCATCGCGTACATGAATCGTGAAATTGCCAACAACCAATATTGTTGATGCGGGGAAATAGTGCGGCCAATACAATCGTGACTTTTTTTTGGGAAAGGCTATGTTGATCACCTTCATCAAGCGCTAAGCATCGGAATCCTCTCAGACTCTTTAAAATTAGCATGAGCTATTGTAAGATTTGGTGCGATGTGGTTGTCATCTCATGCTTCGTGTGATTGGTCCTCGATGCCGCACCTTGCCCCGAACAGTAATTGCCGATACAGCATCGCCAACATCTGGTAACCCATCTTACCGTTCTGATGTTGTAATTGGTCCGGCCTCTTCCATATTAGGAAGCCAAACTCTAATTTTTACACGCACAAACCAATAAATACGACAAAGATGGGATTGCTGTCCCCAGCTTTCGGCTTCATGCTGCCGAGATGGTCAAAAATCGAAGCACGTTCAAATGGTCGCACAGGGCTATTTTTATAGCAGTAGCAGCCTGAAGCACAGAAGTACAGATGTGAAGTTCGGGTTTGTAAGTTAAAAGAGTCACCAAATCCCAGTTGCTGCTTCATTTGGAGTTGAGACAAAAACTTCATTCTCCAGTGGTTTCGATACCGTAGCTAGCGCGGTACCGTTTTTGAAGGGATTTCCCTCCACACAATCCGTTCATTCCCAGCCATGATTCCAAAAATCTATCTTTCAATGTTTCTTGTCCAAAAAATGGAGACATGACTTGAAGCAAGAGTAACCTCAAACCCTGAGGTGTGGGCAGACAATCAGCGTGGAGTTGTACGTGGACCCCGTTGCTACCCAAATATGGCAAGCTTTTTTACGCCCCGATTTTTTGACGGCAGATGCAAAAGTGATGTATCAATATCTAATTTATGAATAGGCTTCCAGTCGTGCTTTGAAAAATTAGAGTTCGAATAGTCTAAGCTTCGTTGTGAATTCTTCCAAGATTCTTGCAGGAGGTTCTATGCGTCAAATCAGTGTGTGCCGTTGAATATAACGACCATTTCATCGCTATATATACGATAATAGTCATTGACCTTCTCCAGGATTCTTTTCTGGCGCTTTTTTTTGTTTTTGTCCACATTCCCGTTCGTCCCGCAACGATAACGTCGAGTCATGTTGAAGCCTGTGTGTACGAGCTCCTGGCTTGAGTCGAACTGATTAAAATACTTAGAACAGATTGGATCAAAGTATCGCAGGCCGCCAGGTGATTTTTAAATAGCTCTCATTGTTATACCATTGGAAATCTGGGTGACCATAAAGTGTGTAGACATTGATTTGCACTGGTGGTCGATTAGTGGGGCAGGACACCACCATGGTAAGCGCTGGGGATGGCACCTAATTTTGACCTTCCAAGTAACTGGTGCTTGAAATGAAGTTTGGGGAAAAGATCAACCGGCTATCCAGAATTGTCGATTGGTTACAGCACCAACCACATCTATAAGCTGAGAAATCTTTCCGCGTCCTGCGGGGATGTTGGAACGTGTTCACGAGCAGTGCAAATAATTCATTCAACACACGTACAGCAATCTGGTCTTCACATACTATAAATATTTCAGCCACTTCCAGCAGAGCTCTGATCCGTCCTAATAGCAGTGTATAAGGCGATCCTGTCCGCGCTCCCGAAGGTAGCGACCCAAGGGGCCGTAGTGCTGTAGATATTTAAGCACTCGAGGCTGAACAATTTGATAGAATGTGGCGATTACGCAATGTCTCAAATCTGAAACATTATTCACCCAACAATCTTCATTGTCTCACACCAACCACTCAGCTCCATGTTTAAACAGCCGCTTAGTCATCCTATCAGGCGATACTATGTGCACCCCGGGCTCCCGGAAAATAACAATCATGCGTGATCTCCGCTTATGCATCGACAAATATAGTAGTATGTCCCATCAAGCACCACAGAGGCCCATAAGACTTTCCTTTGGAATATAGTGCATCCACCTCAAACTCCGGCGTTCCGTGAATGTGGTCATCTGCTACAAGGATCTTTGATAAATACTCTACGAACAATGCAAGGGAGAAGTGGAGATACCGCGCGGCTACAAAGGGGGGGAGGCATGTGGGGTAGTCGGCATTGGAGCAACTTTAATACAAAGCTTAACAACCATGTCACGAATAGCAGCTCCTCGTTTTCTCCTGTACTATTTCTGTCTTGGGGATCCACGGTTCTTTTTACCCATTCCTTTAAGCTTTTCTCTCCGTGTGACACCATGATCTACCGATGCGGGGTATTCAATACCGTCACTTAACAACGTTAAACAGAACTGAGGATCCACAGCACGGAGTGAATGACTACACCTCTTCAAAATAAAAACATTTGGGTTTGCACTAAAAAGTCCCGTTTGGTCATTAGTTAACTCAAGTCGGGCGCGGAATGCATACTCTCACTAAAATCTATGCCTTACTGACTCGGAGATTAAACCAGGTACTGTTCCGAAGGTGATTCCGGGGGTGGTTCCGGAAGTGGTTCCGGAGGTTATGCTGCATGAGAGCAATGGAAGCCTGTGAGAGCCGAGAGAGTTACGCAGCATTGCTCGTCCTTGGATTAACAACATGTCAATATTAAAGGCTTATAGATATCGCCTACGCTATGTTCAGCTACAATCGAATGAGGGAATATATTTTCCAAATAATTATTCATAACAGGGATATACAATGCAACTGACGCGCGCGTCGGAGTGTTGGAAAGCCAGATCTGGTTTCCATTTGATCTGCAAGACTAACCCTCAATGTAGCAGGTCATAACAGGACCCGTGCTCCGTTTTCTGCAACATCAGTTTCCGTATTTGACCACCTCCCAGCACTCTTGTGAACATTTAAAGCCACAGATCCAGGAACTTTTGAATGAATCGATGCTAGTAATTCATTCTGAGCACGGCTGGTTCTCTAAATACAACATCGCTCTCCATGGCCCTTCTGAGGCAATCCACACGAATCATGTACAGCTATCGTATACTATGGCTAGCCTATCTTGTAACTCTTTCAAGCGCAGCCTCTGTCCTATTCTCTGGCGGCGCCGTTATTGCCTTCGACACAGTCACGGAAACACTAGATATTATACGGAACGGTTCTGTCCTTGTTGAAGACGACGAGATCACCGCAGTGTTCTCGAGCACAGACGGCGGCACCATCCCTCCAGACACCGAAGTAGTTGACATAGCAGGTGATATTATATCAACCGGCTTTGTTGACACACATCGCCACGGTTGGCAGACCGCCTTCAAAACTCTCGGGTCCAATACGAGTCTAGCTCAGTACATCTCACGATATAGTCCATTTGGCCCAGCTAGTGCTACGTACACGGCTGAAGACATCTACATCGGCCAGCTTGTCGGTCTTTATGAAGCACTAAACGCAGGAGTGACCACGACTCTTGACCACGCTCATGGCATCTGGTCTGATGAAACGGCCATCGCCGGCTTACAGGCCTCAATCGACTCTGGTGCGAGGGTCTTCTGGTGTCGGGCGCTTCATGACCTTTCTGGGGCAATACTCGATGGGCCAGCAGCCAACTATACCTTTGGCGCCCAGGTCGCTAACTTCAGGGACATGGCAACCAACAGCAGCCTGAAAACCCCACAAGTATCTCTTGGCATCTCCTACGACGGCTTCACCTCTGGTAAACTTGAGCAAACTAGCACCGTCATCGAGTTGGCAAAGTACGTACCTCTTTGACTTGTCCTGTAACCTTTTCCAGTTTTCTGATTGTCCTAGGGAGTTCAACATATCAGTCGTAACCGTTCATTCTTCCTTGGGCCAATATGGAGGTAAGTGTAACCACCCATAGATCTAGAGTGCAGAATTAATGAACAGCTCAGTTTACAACGAACCCGAGACCATCAATGCTCTTGGCTTCCTCAACACATCTATACCCATCGTATTCTCCCATGGCAGTTTTCTCTCGGCAGCTGGGGCCGCACTTCTGCGTCAAACCAACCAGTACATATCCATCACGCCCGAGTCCGAGATGCACTACGGCCATGATCACCCCCGAAGTCACCTGATTCAGGATCAGGCTTCTCTTGGGGTGGACACGCACTTCACCTACTCGACAGATATTCTTACCCAGGCCAGGCTGTGGCTACAGTCAGTGCGCAGAACGTTGTACCGGCAAGTTCTTGAAGACTGGCAGATCCCAAGGAACAATCCAATGTCGGTGAATCAGGCTTTTCTTTTGGCAACTCGCAACGGCGGTCTTGCTTTGCGTCGTTCTGACATTGGCGTCTTGGCGAAAGGAGCAAAAGCAGATTTGGTGGTTTGGGACGGCATGTCGCCCAGTCTGTTGGGGTGGGATGACCCTGTGGCAGCCATTATTCTCCACGCTAGCGTCGGTGACATTAAGCATGTAATAGTTGGTGGAGAATTCAAAAAGAGAGACGGGAAGCTCACGGATGAAGCATACTCTTCTATTCAGCAGAGGTTCTTGCAGAGTGCTCGGAGGATACAACAAATCTGGAAGGAAACTCCGATTCCCGTGCTGGAGGGCAAATCTTTCAGTGGCTTTGAATATGCGCAGGCCCTTACTGTCGACACATTTCGTGGTGCAACGGACGATTACTAGTCGCAGCTTTCCAACACTGTCATTCGCGCCTCGTCTCATGTTGTGGCTCCTTCGGGCTTAAGGCGGCCCCGACCGGAACATCGATATTCCGATTAGACCGTACGTGGTTTACAAGGGGGCGTGTAGAAATCAGGTGGCAATTTCAATTATTGCAAAGGGTTAATCCACTCAAATAGCACCCCAAAAATTAAGAAAAGACTTCAAACACCAGGTGTTTCTCAATTAGAGATGGGAAATTTATTGACCGAGCTAGATAAATTTATTTGATTCCCACGTTGGTTCAAGTTTTCCTCAATTTCGGTTACCTTACACCAGTAGCTACCCTATAGAACGGTGATGTCAATATATTTACTTCATCAAGGTATTTTAGACCAACAGATTGCCAGCTGGCGTTTGTGCGAGAGAAATACAATATTATAAAATCTAGCCTGGCTCAATTTCCGCATCTGTACTAGGATATTATGATCATCCTCAGAACTTTCTAGCACTCACGACATCAGGGAGTGGTTCTGCATCTTCCCAGTCATTTGCTGTCTCTCGGCTGGAAGGTTTAGTCAAGTAGGGCAGCTACCAGTGCCTGACGGATTATATTGATATTAACAAGTACAATAGAAATAGCTTAGTGACAAGAATTCATCTTTCCGAGCATGGAGATACAGAACTGCTCATGGCATGCAGTATTTCCGCACGTTTCCACAATCACCTATTTGCTTACTTAGGCTGCCCTGCCGGTCCTCTTTGCCCCCGGATATTTCTTCATCAGACCATCCAGCAGATTGGTGCCACCATACTGCATATTAGCAAAGATTGGGCAGGAGAGACTTGTGATTGGGCCAGTAATGGGGTTGTAAGGAATAACAGTCTTCAGGATCGGGCCCAGCGTTGCATAGACAGACGCGAGCTGGTCAGTTGTAGCCATTTGCATTGCCTGGAGGGCAAAGCAAATCAAGTTGTTTCCCTTCAGCAAATTGCCCGAGTTAAGAAGACCGCCTGTAACGTCTTCTAGGTTGACAGCGGAAAAGCTGTTGACGGTTCCCACGTTGCCGCCAACACTGCCCAGCTTAGGATACTGAGTGATCCAGTCTACAAGGTCCACTGCGACATCAGCAAGGCCATAGTCAAGAGCAGTGCGGTACCAGTTGTTGGGAATCCGCTCCCAGCCCTTCTTATATACAAGCCCGCCGGTGCTGTTTCTAACGACTCCTAGGAAGCTGGCGTAGACATCCCTGGCTAAACTAGGGGTGAGCAATTGTACGGAGTTGCGTAGGCCATGCACGACTTACTCAAATTACTGCCGCGTGGGTAGTCAACGGAGTGGTTGCTGAGCAAGCGCCCCAAGAATAGGTAACCTCCACTGCGGGCGAAGATGCCGCTGTAAGGGCCGTAATAGAAGTAAGGGTTGTTGGCGACCTTTTGTAACTATTAGCGTGCTGTCGCATCAGGGGACTTCAGCGTGTTTCTACTGACACTCTCATCAAATCGCTTGGCAGAACGAGCGGCAATATCGTTCATGGTCATTGCGCCGTCAACTGGGATGGAGTTGTATACTTCCAAGAACTTGGTCATGTTCATCGTCGAGCAATCTCCAGTCATGTACAGGTCATCACGCGTACTTGATCCATCCGCCTCAATCAAGTTGTGTGTCGCGTCGATACCCTGGGGCGTGGCTACTATACCCAGCAGGTTAACGAGGTTTTGAACCCTTGGGCTCACTCCAGCAATCGAGAATCCCGGGTTCAACGAAACGGGGTTCCCGACCGTAATGGTTGATCCGACGCTGAGAAGGGCCGTCAGATCGATTCCCATGCCGAGAACTGCATATGCATTAGCCTCAACACATCACACGCGCAAGCAAGAGCTAAAGACGCTACCTCTGTTGATGGAAAGAATAGCATCGACCAGCTTCACATGAAAGTCAGCACTGGTATCCAAGGCCATGAACATTTGGGCAATACATACATTGACAGCGCCACTGCGGTCCAAGTATCCGTGGTTGGCCAGAGCATTGAGTCCTGGGCAGGATCCTCTCTGGTCTCCCTTGGAGAAATCCGGTGGCTGAAAGGCATGGTCTCCAGTAACTGGAAGCCAAGTTAGCTTTTGTTCTTGTTGGCTGCTGATCCGATGAACGGAAATGTGGATCGCTCACCCGAGATGGGGGTCGTTAGTGGATCAAGGAGCAGGCGCTTCTCATTGTGTTCCTGGATAGCCCTGCTTACTTTCTCCACTGTCAAGTCGGATTGCCTTGCGATTTTGATGATGTTCTCGGCCGTTGGGAAAGAGTGGACCAAGGCCGAAAATGGGGTTAAGAGAAGGGCGGCACGAAGGCCAAAAGAGCCGAATCCCATCTTCATTGTCGTGATTGGCAGACGAAAACGGTTGTTGGGACTAGGTCATGAAAAAGGGCCAAAGGAAGGAACGGGGTGAGTGGGAAAGGGAAGAGAATAAATCAGCGACTGACCAGTGACTGGTGCCACATTATTAAGATTGAAGCGCAAGGAGACGCTCGAGAGCCACACCCTGGTCGTGAGCACGCCCCCCGGGAGATAACTTTATGGAAATATCGATAGTCGGGTTGGGCGATCCCATAGGGCCACCACATGGTCCCGTACGCTGTGGCCAATCAGACCAATACAAAAGAAGGCCGCCAACGAGGTGTGACACTGGAATATTGCGGTCTTACGGTAGGCCGACCTGGATTTGGCTGGAACCGTGCATCCAGGCCCTGTTGCTGTAGAGTCTTCGTCCTGTCGTGGCCCCATTACCGGAATCCGGCCAACACGGCACTAACCACTTGACTACTAGGCCACCACTAGAGCCACGCTCCACGCCCGTGCGCGCCCACGGCCCGCACCTACGAGTCAGGGCTCATCGGGATGGATTGGCTGACGGGGAGGCGGGAGGCATGTCCAGGGAATATCAGGGACGAAGAGAGGCACGAGCACCGGCTTCACCACTTTAGTGATGCGCGAGGCGGGGGGATTTCATGTTGTCTTGCTGAGGCACGGACCGTAGATCGTGATCCTCGTTTGAATTACCCCGTAGTGGTAACGGTTGAGTCTAGTCTATTTCTAAACCTAACCAATACAAGCTGGACGGAGGATCAACCAGTTTGCCAAGGAGCCATGACAAGGGCCGCAGATTCCCTCGTGCAGATGGTTTTGGAAAAATTGTCCGTAGCTTTAGCCGTGTAAATCCTTTGCCACAACCCACTTAGGTAATGGTTCAACCGGTGGAAATTTCGTGATCCCCAGTAGGGCTGGGGTTGACGAGCCATGCGGACGGTGGCTTGCATTAGCCCTGCGCCGTTGCGCATCGGTGTTTTGAACCAGCCGTCACCTGAACCCTGTCAGACCATTCCATGCTAAACCCGCACCAAGAAGACCTAGAATTTAACCCATGTTTCCGTGTCCAAGCCACCCAAATAGATTCGCCATTGGGTGGCCTCTGCTCCATTTCACCACCTAGGTCCTTTTCACTGCTCGGTGCAATTTCTGGTCGTTGCTCGGACTCTCGTGCGGCTTTGGACCTTGAGCCTGTCGCAACATTATTCAAAGGCACCGTTCGCCGGCTGAATTCGAGTTGGCCACAACCACGGCAATAATGAAGTTTCCTCGGTACTGGCTGCTCGTAGCGCAGCTGCTGTTTTCTATCTGCGCTGCGGACCTCTCTCAATACGCGGATGAGATCCCGCTATGTGGAATGAGCTGTATCTTGAACACGATTCCCGCTTCCGAATGCAAGACCTTCACCAACAGCACGTGCATTTGCACCAGCAAATCCCTGCTCGCAGCTACAGATGCGTGCATATCCTCCAATTGCACCGTGATTGAGCGGTTACGTATGTATTTGTTTTTCTTTTGATCTTCTTACCAGAGAGGCTTACACAAGGTAGAGGTGGCAAAGGTCAACGAGAAAGCATGCAACATCGGAATCCAACATAGGCGAGTCTATGATTGGATTGGTATGGGCCTGCTGGATATCCTCGGACCGATTTTCTTCATATCCAGAATATGGCTTCGTTACAACATGACGAAGAAGATGGAGGTTGATGACTGGGTATTGGTCGCCACATTTGTAATTTGGTAAGTCTCCTGAGAAAACTCTTGCTCCGTTGCGCATCTGTCTGTAGTGACTTGAAGGTCAGCATTGCTGCCCGCGAGACATGTATGCTGCAAATAAGTCCTTCCAAACCCGTACTAACTAGGAGCAGGTTACCGTTCACTGTTCTTGGAGTCATCAGTAATTCGACCCGATTTCCATGTTCTCACTCGTACACTAACAATATGGCGTAATAGTCCGTATCGTGGCGGTTGGCTACAACATTTGGGATTTGGAAGTCGAGACGATAACTCTTGCGTTGAAGGTGAGTGGTTATTGAGCCATCCAGCTGCTCGTGGCATGTCGACTGACAGCGCATTTAGCTCTTCTTTATCGACGAGATTCTATACACTTTGACATTGGCTCTATTGCGCATCAGCATCCTATTCTTCCTCATGTAAGTTGTTTGAACCTCTCTGATACATATAAGAGTCTCGGAAGACTAACCGCGGTCATTTACAGGAAGGTTTTTCAACCGATCAGAATTTGGTGCTGGGCAACGATGGCATTTGTCATCACATCAGCGACCATCATAATTTTCATGACATTGTTTCAGTGCCTACCCGTAAGCAAGCGTACCATGCTATTTTGACTCTCGTTTGCTAACCTTAAATAGATAGACTATAATTGGCTTGGATGGTGAGTTTGCCTTTCCGTGGTTAATATTATGGCCTATACCTCGCCGAAAATAATTGCGAGTATATATCAGCATCGTCGTTCATACTAACAAGTGGAATAGGAAGGGAGATTATGCTGGGGATGTCAAATGTCTTAATGTGAATACGCTGAGCTATGCTGCGGCGGCCAGTGGCATCACCCAAGACTTGATCATTCTTGTGCTTCCGCTGCCTGTTATTTCAATGTTGCAGATGCGATTGAGGAAGAAGATAATGGCGTTGATCATGTTCAGCCTGGGAATATTCATTGTGATTACCAGCTGCATCCGTCTGATGTCGCTGGTGCAATTCGCAAAGAGCCTCAACCCGACCTGGGACTATGTCGATGCTGTTCTCTGGACCTCTCTGGAGGTGAACATCAGTGTGGCCATTGTGTGCCTTCCGACGATCAGGGTGTACCTCGCCAAGAAGATTCCTAACATGTTTGGTTCCATCAGCAATCCGTCAAAGAAGTCGAAGGAATCCAACAACTCGTCCACGACCCGATCATTCCCAAGACGAACCGAATACGCCGACCTCCCAGAGCACGCCGAAAGACGAGTTGCGCCGAGCGCGTCAAACCCCAACGGGTGGGAGGAAGACTCGATTGAACTGGATGGCAAAATTGAAGCGACCCCTTCTGTGGGAGCACCCTCGGTGGGTGCCCCATCTGTGGGGGATGATGATGGCATTACAACTCTTATACCGGCCGCTTCGCAATCAGGTGATGAGATTGAGAGGGAGACTCCAAGACGGCACTCCTTGCTCTTCAAGAGTCGGCCTTAGGTTTATTTAGTTGACACTTTGTATGATGCTATGATTATGTTACATGGGTTAGCGCAAGCCTTAAAATATATCCTATTCTTTATTGCACCTCCATCCAACAGTACTTGCTGAATCTGCGGTGGATCCCAGTTGGCCTTCTCACTGAATTTCCTCCCAACCGTCCATAAAAGAAACTCTGGAACATATGATATTACCCGTATCGTGAAAATATGTTAGAGAGATGGGACGGGGAAAACCCTGTTGTCTAGAAAAGCTAGGCTGGGAAAGACTCCGAGCCACGTGGGTATGGGTTCAAGGATGTTACTACTATCATATAATGACTGTCATAGTCACAATTCTATGGTTGCGTAAACGTATTTTTATTCTCGAAGAAATTAAATCCCCATATGTTTCGATATGATGCGATCAGGCAGAAGCCGTATGGTAACAAACTTGGATGGCCACCAACCAAACAGAAGCCAAAACGTCAACAGAACCAGTCATGGTTCATGATATTTTTGAGGATCCAAAACCTGACTCGGGCTGTAAATCTCATCCCTGAAGCGCTCTTCTGCCGAGGCCTCCACGTGGCTAATGGTGGTGACGCTAACGAGAGCGCTAATAGGGACGTGCTGACGGCAGATGGTGGTAATGGTAGCTAGCCAGCCTTGTCGTCGCAAGATGCTCCCCAAAACGGTAAAGGGGCAAATTGAAAGGATTAGTTTCATATTAATTACTATGCAAATAACGGTTGTGCATTGATTCAGACGAACAAGCGCGGGATCCGCGCTCTTCTGGATCACCGTAGTTCCCGGCACTTGCGCCGGTGGCTTTAGACTAATGGTGATAGATACTTGATTACAGAATTGGCGCACAAAGGGGCACGTTGAGCTAGTCGGAAGCCACGAGTAATATGATGAACTAGCGCAGAAGAAATACAAAATGTTGGGAAAAGTTGTAAAGCCCAAGAAACGCTAGGAGCTAAACTGCATTTTCTCCTTGTGCCTCAAAGAATGACCTGGCGTTTGCCTCGCCAGTGTCTCCGAGAAGGCTCCGTGTTCAGGAAAAGAGCTCTGTAGGCTTTGCACGGCAGCGTAAAGTCCTTGGTTTCTCGTATCGGGGCATTTCCCTAATGGTTGTTGCTGATGGATGAACCGCGGCCGACCGAGATGTTTCATGGTAGTGCGAATAGATAGCCTGCTCGAGCAAGGGAGATTGCTCATGGTGATTATTATCACATTCACAGGTAATCTCGATAGGCTCAGATGAAGATTGCTACATAAGTCAGATGCACAAAATAGCGGGCATTGTGGTGCTGGTATTTGAACGATAGCCAAAATCACAGTCGGCCCGAAACCACCATACTAAATAACACACGATGCTGGATTATCAATCTGATGACCGCGGGCCCCACCCAGCCTAGTTGATTGAGGGATCACGGCCAAGTCATGATCGCCATGCCGATCAAGCCTCTCCGGATAATTAATACGGGTGGCGTCAGTTGTCCTAGAGACATGGAAGGTCGCTTTGGGCAAAGTTGCCTGGGTGGCAACACCTAACAACCTATCTTTGTTGCATGTAATGTCTGACAGCAATCATTATGACTCCAAAATCCTAGTTGCGCAACGCGATGCACCGAGATGCCACATGAGAAGGTACTGCGAAAGTTCCGGTGGACCGGATGCCTCAAAGAATGGTTTGTGCTCATCAATCTGCTCTGCCAACGAACAGGAAAGTGCACATATTGCGTCCAGCTTTTCATGTTATAGAATGAGGGGATATGATAATATAATTTGTGTAATGATCATTGGGCTTTGTTTTTAATTGAGGTGACATGAGTTCCAAGCCTGCAAATTTTGCTGGTCATTAGTGTTGGCTGTGATGAAAAAGGAATGTCTTCCGATAGTTAGCAAAAATACAACTTCGGGACAACACGCCAAGGTGTTTTTTTCGATAGAGGCCTACTTGTTGAGTACTGCGCGATGTGAACTTGGAATGAAGGGGCTGGGCCGTAGCTACCAGTTTCATGGTGGAGTATTTTGGGAGGGGCAGGTTCGCGGTGGCTTCGGGCTTCTCGGCCACCGAGCGCATCTATTTTTGGGGTCGCTGTATTACTCACAAGCCAGGGATCATGCATGAGCTTGGCGTGCTTCACCATCCCGCCTCTCTGTACGGACCGCTGTGACCTTCGGCTGCCACCTCCTTGCCATTGTTATCACTCTCGAATTTCACCGAATTACATATAGCTTGACCTTAAAATGACCATTCTCGAAATGCCACAAGGAGATATTGATCCGACTTTGCTAAAGATGCTAGCGGAATGCGGGTTAATTGACTCACTGGACGTGGTCGCAATGCTGCGACGCGGATGTCCCCATACAACCCAAGAGGAATCTGATCATCGCAGGAACTGTTGCGGAAGTTACTGAGTTGGTCAACTGCATAGTGACATTCTGTGGGACCACCTAGGACCCCCACCCTCGGTTGTAGCTGAGGACTCGACAATGGCGTGTGGTTGCTCGCCAAGTGGTTGGTCGATACATAAATATAACGCGTCACCCCTGCATAGCACTCAAACGAGGCCGCATCAGTCAATATGTGCCGCCGTAGATATCATGATGTGACGCCAGAAAAATACAGTGCGGGGTTTGCTGTGGCCGGGGTAGATTGAACAAATACTTTCCCTCGCTCTGCTGTCGCACAGTTTAGCTTAGCATCCATTCCGTCCATTTACTGCACCTTTGCTAAAATGTCTGCATGGGAGCCAAAGGGAAAGGTCGCGCTGGTGACTGGCGCTGGTTCTGGTCAATAGTCCATGCCTTTTTTCCCCCCTTGTTACTGACTACTATCAGGAATTGGCCATGGATTGACCGGCAGACTGTTGGAGTTAGGATGCTCCGTCGTTATGGCAGATCTGAAGCTTCGACCCGAGGCTGAGGAAACGCTGAAGAAGCATCAACACCCCGCAGCGGAAGCTGGTGCTGCATCAGCCATATTTTGCCAGACGGACCTGTGCGACTGGTCCCAGATCAATACGCTGTGGGAAACGGCTCTGAGAACATTCGGAAGAGTCAATTTGCTGGTCAACGGTGCAGGGCTCTATGAGCCTCCGTCCAGCGACTTCTGGAACCCGCCCGGGATCTCACCCCTTGCTCAGGATCCCGCCGATGCTCAGGTCGGCATGTTTAAAACGTATGCCGTCAACACGATAGCACCGGCCAGGCTCGCCCAGATTGCCGTCGAGTATTGGTTGCGTCCTGAGAATCGCAACCTCGAGGGTAATATTCTGTGGCTGGCCAGTATGGCAGGCTATATCCATGGGCTTCTAACACCATTCTACTACTCCAGCAAGGCTGCGGTGGTCAGCATCTGCAAATCCTTGAGTTCTCTGAATAAAGTCGCTGGGATCAGAAATGTAGCCATTTGTCCTGGTGTAGTTGATGTGCGTTGAACCCCCTGTTGGGAATTAGGCAACTGATGTATGCTGACCGAACCCACGACAAAGACGCCCATTTTTCACGCAGCGTACAGCCGCGAAAGAGTACAGAGCGACGACTTGATGTTGACTTTAGACGAGCTGCTTGACGTCGCAATGAAAGCCATTCGGGATCCCCAGTACGGTGATGGAAATATTATTGAAGTCTTTTGCGGTGGAACCCATGAGGCTCATCAAGTCTGTGTACGTGATGTGCCGCTGGATACTCTTTATAATATGGAGGGCCTTGCTGGCCTCGCTAATGGCACGCATATCATTCCTCTACAGGAAAGGTTTGAGGAGCAAATTAAGGAAAAGGGGTTAGGATTTAACTAGTAGATTAGCATGTAAACCCGTATTGTGATGATGATTTGAAGCTCCGAAGGATTAATTCATTCTATGATGAACTGCAGGAGCTAGGGAGAATAAAAGAGTGGATATTTTTTCACCAAGTCAAGTCAAGATTCGTGCCTTTACGGAATAGGAGCATAGAAATCTCGCAATAAAATTTATATAATTAAAAGGAGTGGCTGTTTAAAGAATCAGTCAATACGTTTATCTCCTGTGCAAGAAATCAAAACCATGCAATTCCCTGCCAGACCAGCCAAATAAATAATGCCATGCCAAAACCCTCTTGAATGTATCGAGTCCCCGACCCTCTGCAATGCAGAAATTCTTTTTTCCTTGGATAAAACTGCCGCAGCAACCTTTTAAGCGATGACAACACAGTCGCTGAAGACTGGGGTGCTGGTGGAAAAGATGCTGTTGGCGTTGGGCTGGTCAGTGGCTGATCCGAATCCAGCAAAGAGGTTGACGTTGACGCCGACGTTGACATCGAGCTCAACGCCAGCAGCAGCGTTGGCATCGCCGCAGACTCCGGCGTCGGTGGTGGCCTGGACAGTCAGGGTGGCGTCCAGTTTGGGGGCCTCGAGGCCCACGCCGGCAACGACGCCCACGCCGAAGACGGTGGCGGCAAAGTCAAAGGTGACGACGGGGGACAGGCTGGCGCCAACGCTGACGGAGGCGCTGAGGGTGGGGCCGATCTTGTTGAACTGGGGGTTGATGGCGTCAGAGCCGCCTCCCAGGCGGAGCGTGGTGCCGTCGGGGATGACCATGGCGACGCCAAAGTCAGCCGTGATGGCGGCCGTGACTGGCTCGAGGCTGGAGGTGACGCCCGCGGTGATCTGGGGGCCGATGGTCAGGAAGGGGGGCACCGAGATGCCGGCGAGCGGGAGCGTGAGCAGCTGGGCAGAGCCGAGGTCGACGGCGTCGGTGAGCTCCCCGGACGCCGTGAGGCCGAGGCCGAGGCTGGCTCCGAGGCCGTTCCTGGCGGTGATGGACCCGGTGATGCCAGACGTGATGCTGAAGTCAAAGTCGAAGTCGATGGACCCGGTGGTGGCGCAGTGGGCGCAGTCGACGCTGAGGTTGACGGGGCCAATGTCCTTGGAGAACAGGTTCTTGGAGAAGTCGTTGGCGAGATCGATGGTGCCGCTCTTGCCGATGCGGCGAGTGAAGTTGCCAGTCGGCGTGCCGCCAGTCTTGACGTTGAGCTTGTAGTCGTCGACAAACTCCATCCAGTTGGTTGATCGGCCAATCATCTTGGCCGCGAGACCGCTGTCGTCGTACTTGACATCTGTCACTGCATATTCACCTCGGCCCAGATCGCCACCGCAGTTGCCTCCGTCAGCAACGACAATCATGGTGTTCTTCTCGCCATCCAGCCACTCCCAGTCGGCCTTGGCCGAGTCCAAAGCCGACTTGTCCTTGAAGGTCATGATGAGGGCTGCAGGGTCAGAACAGTCCATGTCGGTCACATCGGAGCCCATGCGAGCAACGTTGAGCATCTTGTGGTCCTTTCCAGCAGTGCATGCCATCTTTGCAACAATATCTGCTGTTTGTTAGCTCATGTGTCTCGGCCTTGATACTCGGTTTCGCTCACCTCCGCTGGACCAGTAGAAAGTGTCCCATTCAAGAAGATGGTCGTTGGGAGTGGAGCCGATGCCACCCATGTTCGTGGAAGGGTCCAGCACAACCTGGTCGGCGTCGGTGTCCGTGGCGCGGGCAACGAGAGGCCCGGTAGCGGTCATTGGGCGAGCAGCAACATGGCCGACCAATGCCATCATGGTGGCAGCGGAAATAGCCGTGGAAGCAAGGTAGTTGGCAATCATTTTTGCGGAGAAACGATTGAGATTCTTGTAGCAAAAGTAAAAGAAAGAGGGTTGGGAAAGAGAAGAGAATAAAGGAAGTCACAAAGGAAATCACAAAGGAAATCACAGAGGAAATCACAAAGGAAAATCGGAAGCTGAGCTGGAGCTGAGCTGTTCAATGAAGAGTGAGTGTTTGATGATGAGAAGCTTCCACCGAGAGGATATTCACAACTATTATATAGAAATTGAATTACACCTATATCCAGATTCCATCCTAATTGTTCTGGCACATCAATCTTTTCAGAATATTTTTAGAAAATTTCCCATTTTGAGGCTGACCAGCGATGTCAGTTGTGCAAAACCACAGCCGGATCGCAATGTTAGTCAGCCATCTGGAAATGAGTCCCTCTGCCGAGATGCCGTTATCCGTCTGCCACAAAGTGCCCGAGCACACCACCTCGCATGCATATTGGGCTGTAGGGCTGTCTTACATTCGTCAACGAGAGAATCAGTGTTGCATGCTAGCATGTGCCATCCCCACACCACCCAGTTCTTTAGGAAAGACTACGATCACAGGAATGGCGTCGTCTGCTACTCAGCGGGCTTCACCCGCTCGGTCGGGCTGTGGCGTCTGTCCATCATGCTTCTGGAAACTGGGGGTGGAAATTGGGGGTGGAAATGCGGAACGGAAAGGCACACACTGCATGCGGAGCGTCTATTAATAGCTTACTGGTCATGGTTAATGATTTGCTTACTGCCTTTTACCTGAATTTATGTTACATTGTGGGCGTCACCACCTTATTTCAGCTCTGGCTAATATTAAATGTGCACCTCCAGTATTCTTTTTCCGACCAATAGCGCCACGGCACATGCCGGGATCAACCAACGGATATGCATGCGTCGCTTTTTGGGCACCGCGTGGCATACGCGGACAAACGCACGAGGCTAGGAGGAAATCGCTCTTACCGGAGACTTTTGTCTGTATGCAACAGTAAGTTCCCCATGTTCCATGGCCAGTGTTATAATTAGAATTTTATTCCCACAGCCATGTTCCTTTTATTACCTAAAACTAGGCTTAAAATTATTCCTTCTACTCAAAATGAAGGGTTAAACCCAGCGTATGAGTCTTTTCTCGAGCATATGTTACTAGGCTCAAAATCTTATAGAGGCGGTGTAAGAAAGCAGGTGCGACGTCAGCAATGACCTTTGATGGGGTCGACATCACAAAGTAAGCTATGCGGTGAGAGGCCATTTTCAAGTATTTTGCTAAGCTTAACTACGGCAGGACCTCTGTAGCAAGTGTTCAAGAGTTACCAGAAGGTCTAAATAGCTTGAGCTTTTGAAATTTGACCAAGGGATCAGTTAGGGAATTCTAACAACATTGCCATTGTCAAAATTATGACGAAGGCGCTTAAGCAACTGGAGTTATGTAGCAAGCAATTTCGAATCGCCACCAAACACTTCAACAACTGAATACAGGTGCAAGGATGGAAAGCGCGGGAGGATCGCGGTCAGCAGGGTGAGATTTTAGCTCGCAGAGACCATGACTTGGCGTGGAGCCCGATCTGACGAACAAAGCCCCAGAGGTGAGAACCTTAGATAGCGAGGCCAGGTAAACATCACGTGGCTCTATCGCGATTCATCATGTTGAAATTGTTTTCTCAGTCTCTACTCCTAATTGATACCAAAGTGCGGAAGGCGAAACCTAAGCCATGAGCTACCAGAGCTGACGGATGTGATCAACTAGTTCACCACACTCAAGGCGGGACATCATGAAATTACACACACGTTATTACGCGTCCGTCACATCAGAAGACAGCCAGTCCTACGAGGTGTCACTAACATAAATCCCTCAGAGGGAAACGCTAAAGTCAGCGGCGTCGTCATCACATCTGCTTCAACAGACTTCAATGGACATCTGGTATTGCTGTCGACTGCCTGGGCTAACCGGCACGCAACATGTGTAACGATAAGACTGATGGAGTTGCAGCCAACAACAAGACTAAGCCAAAAAGAAACGTCGGCGTATTACTCCTAGTTGGGGCGGGTGTACGGATCCCGTCGGTGCCGGCCCGATGCCCTACTGGCCACGATCGTCAGTTATTTGAACTCTAAACCCCAGGTTCGGCAACACCTTAGGTTAGCTAGTGAGAAATAACACCTCATATGGATGCTTTCTTTTGACCAGATGGGAGCTTCAGTACCTCTTGTAGCCGTACAAGGAGAAATACGGAGATGGCATGCTCTTTCAGGCTCTGGATTGAAAAGCCTTTGGAACAGGTTGAGAAAATGGGTGAAATAGCAAACATGTCCAATTTCAAGACATTGAATCAAATATCGCAGCTAGTGGCCAGTTATGGAGTAAATTGGAGCACTATATGTACGACTGTCCAATTTACAGAGTGTAGACAAAATCCGGACGCATATCTCCCCTGATCCATCGCTGCTCTTCGGAGAGCGAGGCCCACTCATCATCCATTTTGCCCTTCTTGCGGTCGCTATTCATCTTGCGGAAGCTCAGGTGCATCAAGACGCTGCCGCCGAGGAGAAACACGGTCAAGTATGCAATCACAACGCCGTGGCCGGTCCAGTATCTTGGTTTCTCCTTTGAAAGGTAGATGTTGGATGAAACCACACCATTCAGGTTACCCCAGCCGACGACCATGCCCAAGACAAATGCTCGCTTTAGAGAACCCTCGGTGTTGTTTACCACCCAAGAAATTGTGTTGGGAACGGTTGGGTAGATTCCTGCGGTAAGCGTTAGTAATCTTGCCCCCATTTCGAGACAACAAAGTTTTCAACGTACCCATTGCGCCCAAGAAGATGGCGCCGTATTGCACCTTCGAGTTTGAACTACCCAGAAGCATCGCAAATCCAACAATGGCTACAGTCACGGTGGCCATGTTGCAGTATCCGCGCAAGCGGGTCCTGTCAGCCAAAATACCGATGCAGATGGTACAGACGGCTGCACAAGCATACGGAGCAACCGAGAGCAGCTGAGCCTTTGTGCCGCTGTAGCCCATGCCACTGATGATGGTTGGCAGGAAGAGGGAAAAGGCGTACAGGGGCGTTCCGCAGCCCATGTAGATGGCCATGTAGCCGTACGTCTTCCAGTCCTTCAGGGCGGCGTAAATGTGTCGCTTGTCAAAGTCCTCGGCAGTGCGGCCCTGGCGATCCATGATGAGGCGGCGCTGCACGCGGATGCGGTCCTCGGGCGAGAGGAAGCGCGCGCTGTCGGGCCAGTCGAAAACCATCCACCAGCAGAAGCCGCCGACGAGGACCGTGGCCAAACCCTCGAGGATGAAAATCCACGCCCAGCCAGGCTTGCCGCCAACGCCATCCATGTTGGCGATGGCAGCAGCCAGGAGTCCACCAAAGGAACCTGCCAGGGCGGCAGCGGAGAAGAAGATGGAGGATCGGGCTCCAATCTCGGAGCCCTTGTACCAGCATGAGAGGTAGTAGTTTACACCGGGGTAGAGACCAGCCTCGGTAACGCCCAGGAAGAATCGGGCGGCAAGGAGGCCCTCATAGTTGGTGCACAGACCCATGAGCGTCATGATGCTTCCCCAGGCCATGATGATGCCCGTGAAGAAGATTCGAGGCGTGAGCCGCTTCAGAAGCGCGTTTGTGATGGGCTCAGCGACGGCGTAACTGATGAAGAAGATGGTAAGGGCCATGTTGTAGTCGGTTCCTTTCATTCCCAGATCCGCCTCCATGCCTTCGAGGCGCGCATTGCCAATGTTGGTTCTGTCGAGGAACGAAAGCAGGTAGAGGAGGGACAACCAAGGGATTAACCACATGTCCACCTTCCACAACAGCTTCTTGTCCTGAATGGATTATTAGAAAAAAGAAAAACGTTGGAGTTGACATCAGCTTACAATTTCGGCACGCTCTTCGTCAGTCTTGCCTGCATCTGGGTCGGGGAGTTCGGCCAACTGCTTGGCACGCTCATACTCCACACCCGACTTGAAATCTTGCTCGGAGCTTGGAAGCACATTCTCAACATCCTCAGTTGAGGCCTTGTCCTTGTCTGTGTCGCTCATGTTGCCAACTTGATTCTACCGTGAGGGCACCAGGCAAAATGAACAGAGGATGTTGGAGTTGGTTGGGGACAATCCGAGAGGAGAAAGAGCAAAAGCACCCCAAACATAGGAAGACGTATATATACCTCAGCTTGAGTCTGGGGAACCGCCATTTTGAGTTTAATAGTCTCGGAGGTCGAGTCGGTTTATTTGGTTCAACTGGGATGGTCCCCCGGATGATTCGGACATTTGTGGGTAAAGACACTCGGACTCTGTAGTATTTTCCCCCATGATGCCAGCGATAGCGAGATTTCCCCAATTCTTGATTGGCGTGCGGGGTGCGGGGGAAGCAAGGGCGTCTAAACTCTACTCGAATGCCAAGTAACCTTATCCTGTTGTCCTTGCAGTAGAGTAGGTGGGTTGTGCGAAAAAAAAAATTCTAGATTTAAAATTACCCCATTCGGTGCCCTCGTGACACGTTCAACCTAGCAACCGGGCGGTGGTTATGAGGGGTCAGCGGAGTTGTACCACGTGCACACGCTTGAAAATGAAGTTGTACAAGTTGCCAGATTTGAACACCACCACCCCGACGCCGACTCCAGGCTGGTCCTGGGAAAATTGTAGATCCAACATGGCAAATTACAGCTTTTAGTTGAGATCTCGAAATTTAAAATACGAAAACCTTGGGTTTTCGCCCTCTTTTAGCAAAACGTTAGTTCCTGAGCCAGAGCCGGGGTGCGGACTATACACAACTGGTCAGATCTGTCAGACGAGCTAGCACCAACGCCACCCACAGCCTCGATCTCCAAATAGATGGATGACTGCATGCATATATGCCTTTTAGGCTTGGCAACGCCTTTTCACACTTGCCGAGTAACTATTCATGTCCCCTTTTCCCTATCGAATCAGCAAATGTCTGTCCACGCCACATGGTAACAGTATTACCAACCGAAAATCGCATTTATTTCATTGTAGCAACCAATAAGAGCCAGAACCAGAAACTTTCCTAGACATTTTATGATGCTATATAATTTCAGATTCTACTTAACGGGAAGTAATCGGCGTCATGAATTGCATGGACATTTATTTGGAATACTTTTAGGGGCGAGTAGTATCCAATTATTTCGTTGGTCTCACTAAACCGTTGACGGCGCTTCCCTTCCCGTCTCTCACTTAAGCCAGGTTGATATCAGCTATAGACAAACCCCGAGACGATTGATAGTCTTGACTATTTTTCGCAGAGCTTTGTCGGCCACTACCAATACTCCCAAATTGACTCCACCTTGATGATAACCCGCGAAGTATTGGACGTAATGCAGGCAATGACACAATAATAATGCCGCTAGTAAGTTCCACCCATGCAAGAATATCTACATACAATTAGTCTGCGTTTATTGGAATAACAATTAACAGTGAACCGCTCACATGTAGTAAATGCAAGAACAGACTGCATTGTCAGAATAAAGCGAGCAATGCCGGCAAAGATGGTCAAGGCACCCAGAAGAAAGAGACTTATGAGTCCTATTTTCTCCCTCGTGGCAAGGGTTTTCAGTGTCGGCAGCATCCCAAACGGTAGGATAAATACTGTGTTGGAATAGCTCATCGTTAGCCAATGCAAGATAGCTGACTTTCGACATGCGCCTTACGGAGCACTTCTGAGACTATCCCAAGAGCCCAATTGATTCTCCAAGGTCTTGAGTCCACCAAAATTGAACAACTCGTATTAAAAAGCCTCAAAGGTTAGGGTTAATAATTGATTCCGAGGATGCTCAATTGGAGTCGCACTAACCAGTTTTGTGCTATTGGGAGGCCACACCAGAATAAATCCACAAAGGTTGTGACAAAAAAGGCGAACACGCTATACACGGCTGCAATGTATAGAAACAGTCGCAGCCTTTCCTCTGATATTGGAAATATGTCGTAGTAAAAGACAAGGAGGCTGAATCTGGGGAAATAAAAGCTGATATCGAAGAGCAGGCCCGACACATAGAACCACTGAAAGATACTGTCAGTAAGTGTCCAAGGGAGGCATCAAAACCGCAAATGGATTGAGCTGACTTTCGCACCGCCTTTATCAAGATACTCCTGGTAGGATGATGCTCCTTTGGAGATGATGATCGCATCTCCAATGATGTAGCAAATGTAGATGAATAAACCCATCATGATACATATTTCCGACAGCCAAAAGGATATCTTTCTTTTCCAAACACGGGCTACCATCCGGGCAACGATGACGAGGAAGCAGATGGCAGCCAGCATCCACTCCACTCCCTGCACAGTTCGTTAGCGGCTCAGCGGTATGACTCGGTGGGCAACCGTGAAGATTTTCCATACAATATATTGTGTCGTAGTAACCATCTTAATGATCAAGACTCAAACCATGCGCTACGAGTCGATCGCAGAGACATTTGTCGTTGCCCAAAACGAGGTGCTGGGTGGTGGTGTGGATTCACGATAGCTTTTGGGGGGTCATGGGCTTAATCCAAGTTCATCTGGCCAAAATAAAAAGGAGGAGTTCCGTGCCAGCTGAAGGACGAATCGGGATTGGCTTGATCCAGTTTTGATAGCAGTATTTGCTTCTCCCTTCTTCAATAAAATTTGAACGGTTCCCAAAAAAGGTTCGCTAAGAAAGTATATCAAACAGCAAGAAGAAGAGCCCTTTACATATTTCAATCTCGATACTTTCGTGCAGACGTTTCTACTCAAACGGTCTTAGACTTGCTGTCAGACAGTACTTCCGTGATATTAGGAAAAAGAAAACAGTGATCTGTATCTAGATAGATATCATGGGAACGCCACCTGCTGTGGAAAATGGTCCTCCTAAATACAGAGTTCAGCTAGTGTGCACCGACAATAGAGAATTGAGCAGTTTAGTGCTGGCGCCACAAGAGAAGAGCCGGTCGTTTGGGACATTTCTAACCCCATATGTCCATTCCACATTCCACAGCTGCTTGATCTTCCGATCCGGTTCCGGATTCGATTTTCGTCACGGCAAAAACCCACAACCGGACGCACGAATCAGTTAATATTCTAGTAAGCTGCGATTTAGATTCTGTTGTGGTCGTAGATAGCCCTACGCGTCCTAAAATAGGCACCAAGTTGATGCGGGAAAAGGAGGTAACCCTAACTCACTACCCCAAAAGGTCTACCTGTGCCTCGGTTGGAGTACACGGGATGATTAGGGTCTATAAGGCACAGAAACCGTATCACAAGTCGACGTCAATTGTTTCCATTCAATTTTCAACGTCGTCACCAAAGAAATGCAAATATGCATATTTGGCATTTCAATGCACGAGTGAATATGCGCCGAAGCATGACATAGGGTCAATTCATTTGTGAGACGTACGAATAAAAAATATCTTGAACAAGGATGATTTAACATTGTAGTGCAGAGCGAAAATATCCAAACAAAAAGAATAGTTAATAAATAAATAAATCAAGTGTACTAACCTGAGTAACCTATCTCACACTCACAGTGATGGCCTAGTCTCAAACATAAAACAAAAGGACCAAGCCTTGTTGACGTCCTGATGCCCTATTTGCAGACTAATGTTATGTTCCGTGATATCCGACGCTATCCGAGCTCAATTGTCGAATACATCACGTCTCCCAAATTCTCCCCCGTATTCAACCAATGTGCATCAAGGTGCAATCATGTAGCGCACATCGGAAAAACCCTTCGGCACTAATGTCTCATACAGTCTCATCTTTTTCTTCCCCCGTGCTCATGATTTTAGGGTCAAGTATTTCACATCCGTCAGGTGGAGATTTACTAGGCGCACGCCAAGCAACGCCATACACATCCAACAGACATGGACTATCTTGGCATGACACGCGACGCCTTCCAAGCCCATATCAACCTCGCTACGTCGTCGCGCATTGACAAGGTCACGGTTGGCGCTGCCATCATCAGAGGAAGCAACACCAACAAAGAGATTCTCCTTCTGCGGCGAAACGCAGACGAGGCATACTACCCCAATGTCTTTGAAATCCCGGGCGAGAAAGTCGACGAAAATGATGCTTCGATTCACCACGCGGTTGTCAAAGAAGTCGCCGAAAAAATAGGCCTTGTTATAGCCGGCATCTGCTCACCGCTACCTCATATGAGGTATACCACCGAAAAAATGACAAGGGATAATACGGGGCGTGAGACTATTATCCAACAGCACGCTATGCAGCTCAGTTACATCGTCTCAGTGGATGGAGACGGAGGAAATTTTACCATCAATAAAGAGGAGCATTCCATCGGCGTTTGGGCAAACGCCGGCTCCATTGAAGCCCTTAATATTACGACGAACATGAAGAAAATTGTTTTGGAAGCCCTAGCTTGACTTTAAGCCATGAAGATACAAGGTTCAAGAGCATGAGCTGCAGGTTTGTTTGCAAAACCCATTAGTCATCTCTGGGACACTCAGGATATCCCAGCTAGATGCACGATGTCTTGAATTTAAGACAGTGTGTCGTCCGAGCAAGAGTATTAGCACTACCATACGTCCCCTTAGTGGCCTAACAGCACTGCCTCAGCCTCATGTGATGAGACTCACATTGTCCTAGCTGCACAGATAGAGTCTGTAATGTGTTACTTCAATACCACTCCCACCTAGGTCAAGCACACCGTTGTTTCTCAACAACTCCCAGCCACCAAATTAGCAGGCACATAGGTGCAAGAGCAGTCTCTTCGGCAGGCTTGTCACCTTTATTCTCATTTGGACGTGTCCCCTTTATTGAAATTTTGCTAAAATTCAGCTGTAAGCCAGCCAAGAAAATAGGACTGTATTGCCCAACCAGAGTGCCAGGCAATGAAGCACTAGATTCAGCCCTAACGCCACGTTATTTTAGCAGCAGCCAATACCCGCCAACAACCCACACGCTGCGCAAAATAAGCATGTTTTTATCCTTACGCTAAGCGAGGCACTGCTTCGCCACTGTCGCCTGGCCATGTCTGCCCTCCTTCATTTGTTTGGCAACCAAAGGCTGCTCTTCTGCCGGTTTCAAACGGGCGCCTGGTTGCACGAGATCACCATAGATGCCTAAAAAGGGAAGTGCATATAGAACTACCCAGTTTCCTGTCCAACTCTTGTCCTAATCAATACTCGTTTGCTTTCCTACCCTTCGTATCATACTCGACCAGAAAAGGCCCATTGAAACACACATGCTCACAGCAGCTCTACTTCCTCTTGCCGCTTTGACGGCCCAAGTCATCGCGGCACCAGCTTCAGAGCCTTTCGCCGTGTTGCCTGGCTGGGAGTTTAACCCCAGCGACTGGTGGGCTCGTCAGGCTTTTACTTGTCCCCTCTGGAAGGGACCTCTTCCCGACAGTGCCCAAGACCTCGCCGGCAGCACCTGCAGCAACATTTGGACCAAGACGTTCACCCAAGGCTCCATCACGGCCCGCCTGTATCAGGTGCCTGGTCACTGGCAACAGGAGCCGCGTTACAGCGAGATTGTCAACGGCGCTGGCGATGCCATCAAAAAGGGCTTGGCAGTCTTTGGCACTCTCGCTGGTCCACTGACCATCAACATTGGCTTCGTCTCGGGGGTTCTCGGTGATATCGTCCAGGTAGACGATGACAATTCCGGTACCAAGAATCCCTGCTACATCATCATCGACTTCCCTCCCGGCCACCAAAACTATCCGCTTGTTGCTATCCAAAAAGACGTCATCAAGGGAATGTACCAGTGCGTTGAGCAATTCCATCGCCCCACCGTCACCACATGGACGGACGGCAACGAGTGGTGGCGGAGCGGTGTGGCCCGCTACTTTGATGGGCTCTCATACCCAGCTCCTTCATCCATTCTGACCCGCGGCTTGTACCCAGAGGAGTACCAGCACGGTATTCCCCTGTATCAGAACAAGGAAGCAGCGGCTCTCCTTTTCCATTTCGCCCAAAGTGTCGCTGGCTGGACTCCCGCTGATGTACATGGCTGGATGAAGTCGCACAGCAACAAAGACACATACGATCAAGAGCGTGCGTCTCTCTCTACGGATGCCAAAATTAAACCAGCTCTATTCCACCGCTTCATCCTCGCTTGCAAGGACAAGACGATTAAATACCCCAACGGCCAGAAGATTGCATTTTCTCTTCCTGGTCCTCCGCAGACGGATCATGCTAAGGTCAGCATTTCACAAGTTGGCAAGGTCTACACCAAATCTGTCGCCATCAGCGCATGGAAGGGTTCGACGCACGTCTTTCCAATCAAGGCTGGCCAGTCGATGCGCGTCACCCTTGAAGCAGAGGTAGGTATTGAGTGGAGCATCCGCAAAGTTGGTACCGCGACGTGGAACACGGGCAGCAAAGACAGGACCGTCAACATTGCAGCCGCAGCTGGTGCGGATACCAAGTACGAGATTGCATTCAGCTCGACTAGAAACGACCCTGGTTCAGGTTTAAGTAAAGTAAAGATGACGAGGACTGCATAATGTGTGCAATGCGATGAATTAAGATAGTCATGACTTTTCTTCTTCTATGTATATCATTCCAATCCAATCGCCTGAGTTACCAAAAATGGCGCTCCGGTCTGCAACCTGCATCATTCCTGGGTGCATTATATCTATCATAAAAGGTGGCCAAAACTACTGCAGAACTCATGTGAGTAACAATGCAGCTAAGCCAGAGAAATTTATCCACAATTAAAATGGGGGCAGGGGCAACTGCCAACCGCCCGAAGAAGTTGAACCGCTATCCATCCTACACTTAACATTTCAATGTTACATCATTTTCCATAATATCCACAATATATCTTCAAAATATGAACTAGTACGCAATATGTTGGCGTTTTAGCAGGCGCCGGGGAAGCATCGAAATGTGCTCGACCGCAGCACTTTTGCCATATCGCCCGCAAAAGTCCTCATGAGTTTAGTCGCAGGATGCAAGCCATCCCACCACAGCTAACATCAAGTTAGTATCGGATAAAGATTCACGCGTCATGGGGGGGCACGGAGAGGGGGAAACATACACAAGACACACCGTCTTGGTTTTTACAGCTTGCATTCGGGGCTCCGTACATTGACGGGTTCTGGACTGCAGCTCGCATCGCTGGTCCAGATGCATCAACCATCTCCACGACAGCGCTCGGGTTTCTCAGCTTGAAGCTGCTGGTCCTATCACGCAACAAACTGTTCCAAATGTCCACGGCATCGCTGAGCTGTTGGGAGCGCTGGATAGACAGCTTCTGGAAGTCGGGCAGGAGATTCATCGCTACGCACCGTCAGCGAGGTTCACTTGCATGCACCAATTCAAACTCACGTGGGCTCGCAATGAGCAAAAACTTCATCAGGCCGAGGCGGTTTAGCGCCTGGACCCGGTCAAAGTACACATCCATGACGTTCGAGAACAGCGCATTCACCGTCGCCGTGTCGTTGCCGTAGGTTTTGCGAATCTCGTTGACGCCGAACCAGACGCCCACAACGGCATTGCCTGTGATCCAACCCCTGTTTTTCGGACCTTTGCTGTAATATTGCATGAAGCTGTCAACCTGGGAGACGAAATCGGGTCCAGTAGCGTAAACCAGGCTGCTCTTGACAGTCGCGCCGCTTCTGGCAAAGTTGTACACGACTGTCTGCGTATTCGGGGACTGAGCGAGCGACGTATTGAACTCGCTGGCCATATATCCTATCCAGTTTGCGCCTCCAGCCGAAGTGACTCCAGGCATGGCCGGATTGCCGATTGGGTTCTGCGCATTGGGCGCTGCTTTGGTGGGATCGAAGCCTGTCTTGGTCCACGAGTCACCGCTATCGCACGCGACCACCCCTGTCAGCAGGTGTTTTCCTAATATAGCGTCTGGCATCTTACAATGTGATGAAGAAATTCCTCGGGTCTGGGGAAATGGCGGCAGCGTTCGCTGTTAGCGCCGTGAGGGCGAGGATCGCTGCTGTTTTCACGGAAATCAACATATTGGCGACGAGATGGGATGGCAAGTGTCATTGAAAGGAAGAGAAAAAAAAAGACGTCAGCCAACAAGCTCGAACAGCCCTTGACTGACCTTCATGTCAGCTTAGGTCAACCCATTGGCAGTCTAACGGAGCACCCCTGTCTCGACTCGTTTACTCTATTCGTGTTCCTTTGCTGATCGGCCTCAGCTAGCCTCGGTGCATGCACGTTCTAGCTAGTCTTTACCACACTTAGCGCCAGAAGCAAAGAATTATTAGTTGCTTCAGGCACACTTTAGCTGTCACCACCAACAGCACGAGCGGCTGAGTCTTTTGTTGGTTAGCCTAGCCCCGAAGGCGGTCAAAGCACCGAGCAACGCATAACGACTCGGCCTTGGAGAGCGGTTTTTTCCCCCTTCATTTGCAAAGAGTTGATGATGAATAACGGAGCATCTAGGCGCCGCGGCCAGAGCACTGAGATGGCAGGCCTGCATTGCGAGGCGCTCCGCTTTTGTAAGCATTGGACCTGCAGCTGGCACCTCTCGCGCCAACATGCTGAGACAGGCCCACCCCCCCTGGTGATCAAGCACACCTCGGAAATTAAGAGACAGCAGCCACACGATCTTGGCATCTCCCCTATTTCACTGCCATCACTGCGCGCGTTCAAGGGTGAAAATGAGCATTTTGTATGAGTAATAAGCATACCGAAATATTCCTCATGATCACTCAGATCTCACCTTCCATAACGTCGATTCTCGATCCAAACCCGTAAGCGATGAGCTAAACTCGGGGCCGCTAGGCCTATATTGGTCTGAGCAGCGGCCCGCTTCGAGATGTGGCTTTCAATAATTAGCCTCACTGGTACCTCTCCACTAAATTACGACAGCAAACGATCGCTTGCAGGAATCTTAAATGTATCGATCAAGCTAGGTCTATTAAGGCTGCGGGGGGAATATCTTCAGCTAGTTGATTAATGGCCATTGTTAGTTTTGTTGCTGAAATTGGGATAGGGAATTGGTGTAGAAAACCGCACACCAAACCCAAGATGACACAACTAGACTGAAACTTTGAGTGATGAATGTAACCGCCGTCAGCTGCTGCAACAGACAGTGGTCGTCGTAGTAGAATAAAACAATAGCCAGAGGCAGCTAGACCAAAATAAATATCATAAATATCATGGGATCCCTCAGATCGAACGGTTCCTCAAGTGGAATATTTAAAACAAGCCCAAAAATCATGAATTAAGACAAAGCCGTGTTGCCAATCTGGCATTGCAGCCAGAGGCTTTTGTCCTATTAATTCCGGAGTTACAGCCGGCTCGACAGGTCATTTGACCCACCCTACACTTTATCTTGTCGAGACCACTGTTTTTGACCCCAACACATTGCTGCAACTTTTATTCTATTTACCCCCCATGATCTTGAGGCAAATGCGCGTCCCTGTAGGGTAAGAGGAAAACACTCAACAGATCAAGAGGCACACAGAGATTATGATCAAATAACAAAACAGCTTCGATCATCTGGATTGATTCAATTTATTCGATGAAGAGAATAAAAGAGTGGCTATAGCTGATTAGAAAGCAAATCCCTTTATGTAGGATATGTGTTGACATTCCAGTCAATCCAAGCGCCAAACGCGAGGACACGTGATTACCTAACAATTCAATATTCCTACCCTATATCTATCGCTCCACAGGTGTGTGGATTGCCCCACTGGAGATTGAGGCCCGCGCTCCTCTGCGCCTATAACGAATTTGAGACGGAAAACACTTGCAAGCTTTTATATCAATTTAGCTGGCGGAGATTGAGGTAATGACTCCTCGTTGTTCCTGGCCGCGTGGTCTTTTGTTGCCGAACTTGGTGAGTTCGCAATAGCTCGTTATCCACCCAGCAGCGCAACGCCCACTGTGGGGAAATGTAAACACAATATTGAGGAGCCATTTGGGCGCACTCATCTAGTTGAAAATCAGCTTGGAATCTCGAACAGTAGTCGAAGGGTGAATGTCGCACCTGGCCGTTTACCGGATGATGAAAATGAGGCTTATCAACCCGGCTCGGCACGCTGGTGCCGAAGGACGACGCCACATCATTTTAACCCCTGTACGACGCATCGTGAAATCCAGCAAGCCTTGTACGGTAAATCAACATCATTGTTTTGTTGTCCCCTTTCAATTCTGACAACCAAAATCATAGACTCATCCTTGTTGCCCTTCTATATGCCGGATTTGGCAGGTCTCAGTGCCAAGAAAACATATCATATAATATCAACTGGCCTTTGCTACGGGTATTTAGCTTGTGGTAGCTGAATAGCTTGTGGCGTATAAGCACTATCATAAAGTGCTATTTTGTAGTCTGCTATTGGATGCTTTAGGGCGTGGCTTGATGTGGTGGAGGGACTTTGGGACTGCGCCTGCGCCGGACAACTATTAGGCCCATGATGTGCCGTGTCACATGACTAATTAGGCTCGCTATAAAGGGGTAGGGCATCCATACAATGATATTGAGGTGTTCGAGAATATGATTCAAGTCCTTTCAAGATAGGCCCCCGGTTACGAATTGAGCCATGAAAGCCTTTGCCTTTACGACCGCGTGGTCGTTGTTTGCTGCCGCTGGACTTCAGATCTCTGCAGCTCAAGCAACCAAGTGCCAAGATGGCCCGGCCTCGAGAGGATCATCCGCTAGCAACCTCTGGCATCCCCAAGTTGGCGACTCTTGGCAAATCGTTCTATACCACCCGGTGAAAATCAACGGCAACGCCAACAGCCTCTCTCCCAATGTCAAAATTTGGGATTTCGACATGTTTGATAACGATGCATCAACAATCCAGGCCATACAGAGCACCGGAAGAAAGGTTATTTGCTATTTCAGTGCTGGATCCTCGGAAGCATGGCGCTCCGATGCCAACCAATTCTTGGCCTCTGACAAGGGAGGCAATGTAGGTGGCTGGCATGACGAAAGGTGGATCAATACTCGCAGCGCCAACGTGCGTAAGATCATGGCGAACCGCATTGCTCTCGCGGCTAAAAAGGGATGTAACGCGGTGGACCCTGATAACATTGATGCCTATGTAAGACACCATTCGTGATGACAGATCATTTCATTAGAATGTTTTGACCCATGTACATTGTTTGAATCAAATACTAACGCGGCTTTTCCATTTTTTGATAGAACCACAAAGAAAATGGCTTCAAATTGACTCAGCAGGATTCCATCGACTACATCAAATTTTTGTCAACCACTGCTGCCCAATATGGCGTGAGCATTGGCCTCAAGAATTCGGTTGACATCCTTCCCAGCGTTATAGACTATGTCCAGTTTGGCGTAGCTGAAGACTGCAGCGTTTATTCGGAATGCGCTCGCTACCAACCCCTCATCAAGGCCGGAAAACCACTCTTCCAAATCGAATATCCTCGAGGCGCAGGCTCCAAAATTGCTGCCAGCGACTTCAAGAAGATTTGCCAGGGTACTGGGATCCAGGGCTTTAGCACCGTGATAAAAAAGGAGAACCTCGACGGTTGGGTCGAGTATTGTGATGGAAACACTTATACTACGAGTACAACATCAGGTTAGCTAATTCGTGTTTACGCATGTTGCGGTTTGAGGACGATTCTATGGACATGTTGAATCCTTACAATGGGATGATGGGGAACGCTTCAACTGACTGTATTCGGTTCGTCTGTAAATTTGCGGTACAGTCTTTAATTCAATCATTATTTACAAATGTGTACTTCTCTATATTATTTCCATTCGGCCTGATGGATACACCGCTAAGCCGTACATACTGGCTACGCGGGAGTTCCGGCGCCAAATCTGTATCTCCCTGTATCTGCAATGTACGACCGAAAACATCGAATGCGGGGGGGGGAGAGAATTTAGTGGAATAAAATTGTTGAGTGTCATGCATTAGACATTTCACTATTGCCTGACGGTCGCATTGGAAACCAACACGTAAACATGTCAACACAGATGTTCTGAAGGAAATAGACTTCAAAATAAACAGAAATCGCGTTCAATTAGCTTTGTGCGGACGTTCACGGTGACAGGGAATATTTGATACCATTTGTCGCTTATTAGCGTGAATTCCCCCACACTTTTCTGAGCCGAGACACACCAAGTCTAACGGCACGTCGCGCCTCATGTTCGAGAGTGGCTATTAAAAGAGGAGAATGATACCATAATTTCCCATTCATCAGTTCTTTACATTTACTTTTATTCTAAGCTCCTATTTTAACCATGTCTTCATCATTGTACCCAGAATGCTTCCATTGGCACAAAGCAGACGGCCTTTGGCGACGCGATATTGACGAATTGGAGCGATTCTACACCAATCTTTGCCGAGATGATCAAAATTCCGAGCGTGCAGAATTTCCTGTCACCTGTCATGCTTCTTTTGCTGTTCCTAAACCCTGCGCTATCACGATGAACGACCTTTCCACGCATCTCACGGACGCGTTCCGGAAAGCATGGAGCACCTTGCGCGTCGAACACCCCATGATAGGTTCTTGGACGCAATGGAATCCTGACACTGGACAGTGGGAAAAGTGTTATGCTTCGTTCAGCGACGCAGAGGACTATGGTTGTGCTGAACGACAATGGATGGAGGACACGTTTCGAATGGTGCCCATCAACAACGGCGAGGAGTGGATTAATGCGAATCCCCCCGTCTTCAGGCGTCCAACACTATTCTTCGCACACCCCCTCACAGACTGTCAAAATGATCTCCACGGCGCAATATACCTTCGTTTTCCACATGACGTCATTGATGGGATTGGGATTTTACACACACTTAATCGCCTTTTTGAACTTGCAGGTCGAATTTATGGAGGGATGAACAACCCTCCAATGGCAGGACCCGAGCACAGCCGCCTGACTCTTCCAACCCGGGTGACATCTAAAATTGCCCAACATCCCACAGAAGTCCAGAAGATACGCTTCAAAGAGAATAGGGCCGAAAATGCGCGTCTTCAGTCAGAGCGCCCATTTCTCGGCCTCCCAATGGACGCTCCAACCAGCTCAAGTGGTACCCTAAGAGCTTCCGTTAGTTTGCCTGAGGCGATGCTGAAACCTCTCATGGAACAATGCAAACAATATCAACTGACCATAACGCATGTTGTGAGCGCTGCCATCGTCCTTGCCATTCGAGATCTCCAACCTTCTAGCACTAAGAATCGTGTTTGGCGATACTCGAACCACGCTCTTCTAAATCTAAGAACGTCATTACTCTCAACCGCTGATTCATTCGTCGTCGGAAATTGCCACATGCTAGCACCCTATAGCATGTGTATTGACGTTGATGCTTCGCTTAGAGGCGTTCAACCCAACTCTTCCCCAACAGGCGAGCTTCTTTCCGCTGCAAATCAATTCCGTGATTATTACGCAAAGGTGCGACCCGTCTCAGGAGAATTCAGCACAGACCTTTTGGCTTTTGCTCCCATGGTTTGGGATATTTTTACACCAAAACCATCCATATCACCTCTAGCGCAACCCACCACTGCTCCTGTTGCCATCTCATCTTTGGGAAGCATCAACAGTATTGTTAATTCTGAATGTGGCGCTATCCAAATCACGAATGTTTGGGTTTCCGGTGAGCCGCTGGGCACTGGCGTAAGTACTTTTCTGCAAACATGGTCTGGCGTTCTCAGTATTTCTATGCTCTTCGATTCAGCATTTCATACTAAAGAATGTATCGAGTTGTTGCAGGGGAAGATCCTGGGTTATCTCATCCTTGGTATTGAGCCAGAGTGAGCGAAGTAACAGTGCGGATATATTTTAGCAGGATATTAGGTTTATTGTGTCGTCAGAACCCTTTTATATGTTCATGGGCTATACCCTACCTAGGCTTGCCAACCCCAATGATCTTGGGCAAATGCCCGTCCCTATAGGGCAAGAGGGAAACAAGACGACTGAGCGAGTGGAAATGAGGGCGACGTGCCATAAAGGGCAAAGGCCAGCGTCATAAAAACCGCCGTTCTTGAGTAGGTTGATAAATATGCTAGGATGCCCAATCACTGTACCAACTCGTTTTGGTGTCCGCTTCCTAACTATCAAGAGAACCAATATTCAAAGCACATAGCCGTTAGGGAATAGCCATTGAGATATATTTTCAAGGCAACATATATACCACACAAATTTGATTGATTTTGAAAAAAAAGTAAGCCGAGATCTCCACAAAAGTGCACTGAGCAAATGCACCCCCCCCTTCTCTGCATGCGCCGTGGGCCCAGAGTGTATTTGTTCACGAACGTGTGGTATAAATATCAAATATGGGAATATCTCGAATCAAGTGTGCTTGGATAATTAATCATGGCTCTAAGAGTTAATTATTATTGATATAGTCATGCCATCTAAGATCGTCCGAGAATTTCGATTGGGCAACCGTTCCTTTGTCTAGAAATCAATTGAAGATGCATGGGAGGAATTAATACTCATCTATTTTTTCGTCTTTACTATTCATCTTTTCGTCTCAAGTAATACAAAAAAGAAGACCCGGTACACACTAATTGATGTCTTGTTCTAGTTCTAATAAACACGACTTGGCAAAGTTGCTCACGGGTGACATGTCATGCAAAGCCGTAGTGATTGCTTTCAGCTGCTCCAAGTGATTTCCTATAATCCCCTCACATATGCGAGTGAATTTTGCGCAAATTACGAGCGCTATTGGAGTAAAGGGGTGCACCTGGCTCTCTGAATTAGCAGCGCTTTTGCCGGACGATGAGGCGGGCGAGCAACCCACTTTAAAATAGCCTGCTTGATGCGCTCTCTTGCTCAAGTTGTGAATTCTTTCGGCAGCCTGGGCTGCTCTTTCCTTGTACCGCTCATCGTCGTCTCTGCTGCGACTCGTGTCCGTCGTGATAAAACGCAAAGCCATGGACAAGACAAGGATTGCGGCTTGCGCGAGCATGTCGATGAAGAAGAAGGTGGGGTCTGACGGCTCGGGGTCGAGGGACCCGCTTGATCGCATGGTTTGGATTTCCTGGTCGAGCGTGTCTTCGAGCACTCGCTGGCGGTTAAACGTCTCCTGGGACGTGGCGGCAAGAAGGTGCTCCACCTGGCACTGGTTGCGGTGGGAGAAGCAGCGTGCAAGGAGCGTGACCATGATGATGGATTTTGCAAAGGGCGAAAGCCATTGATCCTCCTTCTGGGCAAGGGATGACGCCAGAAATTCAGTCTTGACGGCCTGCTGGCGGCGAAAGGCTGCCTCTGAAGCAGGGAGACGGGTGAGTATCTACGGAGATGTGGTCAGCTGCACAGACACCATGGCCAGATGGCTGAGGGTTTGCTTATTCCTACAGTTTTCTCATCAAGAGTTAGGGGCTGGCCATTGGCCAGGGTGGAATATCGGTTGAGCACATAGGCTGTCCAAAACGTTCTCCGGTGCTCTTCAACCTCGATCCATGAGAGGTTGGCCCACGTTGATTTCTTCCGTGCTTCTGGGTGGTCAATCTCGTGCAGCTTCATGACATGTGTCATGTGAAAGCACCGACTTGCTCTTATCCACCCCTTTTGGGGGGTTTCTTTCAGGATCTCATACAAGGAGAGCAAAAGCAGCGACTGAATGAACTCGATGGGGACGGCTCTGTCGAGTATATTCTTCTCCCACGCATCAAGCATTCGGTAAGTGTGCGTATACAAGGCCGATCGCAGATGCTGAAACTGGCTCCCCATCGACGCGGCGAGGGTCCACATGGCGTGCTGCAGACACTTCAGCGGTTCATTAGGTTCCAAGAGCCGCGTTGTGCGTGAATAGTAATGATGCTGGTTTATGATTGGGGCAAAGGCGTGGACTCTTTCAAAGAAGAGGTTGTCTCTGTTGAGAGCAGTCAGCCTCTAAAACACAAGCAAGGGTCCTCATCGGATGCGTACAGGTCGGCTCGCTCGAGAGGTGACATTTGGACTGCGAGGTTTCCTGTGAAACAGCCTGGCATCAGTGCCTGGTGGTCGAGCTTCGGAACAACCGCGTTCGCGTCCGGCGAGGAAGAAGCCGTCAGAGGCACGGATCTTCTCCTCGCTGGGCCTTGATCAGTGATGTATGCTGAGTCTGAGAGGGCCTCCATTTCCATGCCCCATTCGGTATCCAAATCCAAGGTGGGAATGGAGAAGGGCCATTCGGAAATGACAATATGTCGTGGTTCTAATTGTTCAATGGTGCAGATTTCCGACAAAGCTTGAGAGTGCACACCGCTGCCCATGAAGCTTTCTTCGTGGACGCTACCTGTGGCCGTCTGGCTTGCTTTCCAGCCCTGAGGTGGAGATGCTTCCTGTTCCAATGGTTCGGGCAAGGCATCCATCTGCAAGAGCTGTCGCTCAAGAGAGGCTGTGATTGGCAACGTTAGACAGTACTTGACCGTTGTTCCGAAGGGTCTTTTCCTCACCTATTCGAGACTTGAGAGCACCTACATGTCCTTTCTTCGGCCCTCGAGGTCGGCGATTTGTGTTGACAATACATGGAATGCTCAGGGTTTGGCAGTTTACGCACCGAGGCTGACCCATGTCACAGCGCAGCTTCCGTGAACGACACGCCTCGCAGGCGAGGCCGGTTTGTTGTCGGCGGGCCTTGGGCTGAGCTGGCGCCGTGTCATTCATGGCGGCTCCCATCGCCAATGGCATGCTCTTGGCGCTGCCTTGGCTTTGGGGCCAAGGTCTTTTTTAACGGTTTTTCCTTTTTCAAGACGGAGGGCTCTGGGCTCTGGCCCGAATAGGGACGCTGGAGTCCCCGGCAAACTTTACAGCTGCCGCCGACGAAGCCGGTTGAGGGTGGAGTGCGGGTTTGCACTAAAATCCATGCTCAAGATCAAGGAGCGGCTGCGGCTCGGCTGCGGACAACATGAAAGAGAGGAGCGGGCAAATATCACGGCTTGTCTGCCCTTCACGGCCCTACCCGAGTGCTGGCGGTCTGCGGTTCCGTGGAGTTCCAGGAGCAGGGTGATATTCGCGAGCTCGCGCAAACTCTAACCGGTTTGCACTTTGTGTAGCAATACCGCACTGGCCTTGCCTTTGTCACCCTGGGGTTTGCCTCGCAGGTCCCCAGGCGTCGACATGCATGGCAATCCATCCATGGGACCGAACCGTTGGAGCATGCGGTGGGTCTGTGGGATGAGCTCTGGTTGGCTTGCGTGCGGTTGGAAAACCCCAAACTCTGGACTCTTGTTTCTGTACGCGTATCTCACTCACACTTCCACGTTTGGCCTGGGGGGAATCCCGAGGGCGGGGTGGGGGGCTGACGGCGAAACTTTTGCGGGCGCGCTCTCGCTTTTAGGATGAACGGGACCAAAGCCTATACACACCTATTCGAATCCCTTGACCAGACACTAGTGCCAACCAGGCTCTATAACATTTGCAGTGATGCACGTGCGCATGATTGGTGATCTGGCCGGCGATCCACGGGTGCGCAATCTGTGACTTGGTCAGCGATCAGTAGCCTGCGAGATTGAAGGCCGGGCCGAGACATGTGGATGGCGGCATCACCGTCATGAAACTGGCGCAGTGCTGTGTGATGGCAAGCAGCTCCTCGTTGCATGTACCTCCATGGCCAGACTTGGTATATCCTGTCCATCCTGTCCGTATCCCGCTTTTGCGTTAGCTCGACAAGTGACGGGGTGGCGGCAAGATTCGGTAAGGCCGAAGGATAAACTCAACTGGATTCGCCCTAGTTGACGGTGATGAGAAGGCAGCGTGGTTATATATCGATTGGTTTACAGCATAGGCTCGCCGAATTTGAGAGCCGGAAATTCCAAAAATGGGGAAATGGAGAGTTCATTGCTCAGCAACAAATGAGAAATGCCCAGTGTCGGGATATTGCGCAAGGTCGTTCTCCAACACCCGTTACTCACGCACAGCGTCCCCGCACTCTGGTGCGTTTGGGGGAGTAATCTCGCTTTCTTTCGTGCATGCTTCTTTTTTCCTTCCATGCTGATTCGATGCATTTTTTCTTCTTCGCCATGTGGACACCTCGGCGCAGTCGCTTCAGACAATCCCTGGCAGCGCGAGCTGACGTGGCATCTCGGCTCCCACATCCGTTATTCAAGAATGATTTGAGTTTCGATTCACACAAATACCCTTTGGGATCACCGCATCACAATCCCCGAGAGTTTTTGTCTGCTTTCGAATGCACACTCCCCTGGCTATATGCTGTGTATATTCGGATATTTTCGCCGTCACCTCTCGGATCTCGGCCCCTCATCCGCCGCAGAATACCACGTCACGTATCAGTCCCCCCTTGGAGCGATCCCGATGGCGTCAATTGGGCCACATTGAAGATGGATTATACAGAGGCCTGTGAAGTCTGGATCTAAATCCGGTCAGCCCGCGCACTAGGACGAACTGGGGCGAGAGTAACGGCCCGCCCGTTGGTCGCTGTAGCATCCATTCTGCAATGAACGCCCACCAAAGGTTGAGTTGAGGGCTGCGTTAGCCCAGATGGCCCGTTCGGGAGAGGCTCTGTGAAATTGGCCGCTTTGAATTGGCCATGGCACGGACCGCGGACATTTGAGCTAATCGTACTAAAGCCGCAAATGAGAATTGGCCGACGGTAATTTGCCAACATGTGCATGGTGGGGTGTGATCGGGATGAGGTGTCGCCAGCCTTTTGTCAGTTGGGGGGTTGTCGCCGAAACGCTTGGCCTGCGGCCGCTCAGTCATCCACAGACGCAGGCAGATGCTGAGTTGGTCTTGCTCGGCGATTCCCTAAAATCACCGCCCGGCATTTCACTCTGATTGAGTCCGTTCGGTCAATCTGTGCTACCACACGAGATTATACCAGCCTGCTCTTCGGTCAAAGCAAACACCGTGACCGCACACCGTACGGACTCTAATAGCCCGCAACATGATGAAGGAATAAATAACCCTGTCGTGTGGCTAATGGAGCAACCAAACCACCGACTAGCGATTGGTTTTTTTTCATCCCTCAGCTTTCATGCCACCTTAGTAAATTGTGTCATTCAAAACATCGCATACAATGTTGCATGAACAGACACCCTCCGAAAACGAAAAACCGTACCCTTCAGTAGCCCACTCGCTATCGTCAGTGTCAGTCGACTCCACCCTGCAGGACGACGCACCCGAAGGGCGCAAGTAAGTCAAACAAAACAGGCCCCGTTGACCGCGCCACCAGCAACTCTGACAAGTTACTCTTTTGATTCAGCCATGTATGCCACGCGCATGGGGCATCGCAAACCCCTCGCTTGGACGAGCAGGCCCGGCGGCCTGAGGCCAAGGCCGCTCTGAAAGCAATGGCCGCGGCGCTAAACGACCTCGCAGATGAAGACGAGTGCACCAGGTGCGCAGCGAAAACCGTTGCAACTATGTTCGCGAGATACGTCCAAGACGCCCGCGAGGCGAAGAAGAAGGGCCAGTGGTCAAAGGAGGAGAAAAAGGCTCTCAAGGCGGAAGTCAAGGCACTAACCAGGATCATCAAGGTGGAGATCAAGGACGACTTGGCTCTGGGGAAATGATTGTTCCTTGGAATTGTAGCACTGCAGAAGAATAAAGTTTAATCTAAGTTTATCACATCTCCCAACCCTCCGTGTCTTGCTTGCAGATCCGCGCTTACAAAGCCATGTGGCTGGCGGGTCGGGCATGGCAGTAATTCCACCAAACCGGCTATTGGATACGGCATCTGCTTCCTAGGGGCCAAAACCTGCGGGAAAGAAAAAAGTGTATTGGTGTATATACTCGACTAGGCGCTGAGAACCTAGTAAGCGAGCAATGAACTCTAAGCTAGAGCGGGCCACCTTCGTCTTTGTAGCCATCCATGCGCAGACATTAAATGTGCCGCTTACTAAATCCTTACATAATCTTAATGCGGGAGAGGACCGGGGGTACGGAGAGGTTAGCTTTTGTGTTTCTTGCTAATTATCTTGTTTGAAGCTGGATTGATAGTCCAAAGCTGACCTGTCTCATGACCCATGGTCGTTTGTATTCGCACGCAAAGCTAATGGATATATTTCATGTATAAAGATTGGGAATTTATTAGAAAAGTTGAGGAGAAATTGGCACAGAAGTGCTGGGTTTAAAAACCTATCCTATTCTGTCTAAGCCCCTAAACTGATAGCTGAGAAAACCCTGCCGTGGCTCAGGTCTCTATTTCTCGAAAAGCGTTGATACAATACACTACACCAGCAAGGAAACTCATCTTTACCGTATTGGCTCTAGAAAAAAAGATTCCCGGGTTTAAATTTCACCAACTAGAGGGTCCGCCCAATGTCAAAACGAGCATTTTCATCCTATGGGGTAGGGTTCTTTTTAGGGAGGGCTTCTGGTTCATGAACGTGGTATGGATTGTTCCTACCCTGTAAGCGGTATCACTTTCCTTTTGAGTGCCCTAAATTTGCACTCAGGTACCTCTTCACACAGAAAAAAAGATAAGATCTAAGTAAGATATGGCGGAATAGCTACATGGAATCACAAGGTGTGAGAGCCAAACTTGGATTATCCCAATCAAACCCCAATAGTTCTCCTAGCCATTGTATAAACCCTGAACCAAGTCTGTCATTGTCTATGGACCACCATCTCGCATAGCTCTATATTCCTTGATGGCATCCTCCACCATCTCGGCCGAATCAAAGTGCCAAATCTTGAATGATCGGTCCTTGACTTCTTCAAAACAAGTCTCAGCCTTGATGCGCTTGGATGGAACAGCCCAATCTAGCTGCTGAAACAAATCGCAGACGCGCCTGCTGCTGTTGACGAGCCACTGGGTTCTCGGCCGCCGGATCGTGTTGTATGTCTCAAAGGCAGCCTTGATTGCGGCGGTCTTGGACGCGCCGCTCTGCACGTCGGCAGCCGATTCGAGAACCAAGGTGCAGAGGCACAGCGCGTCCTCGATGCCAAACGAGGCGCCGGCTCCGTGGTGCGGGGTTGTGGCGTGCGCGGCATCCCCGACGACGCAGATTCGTCCCTTGTTGTAACAGGGCAGCGGGTAGTCCCATGTGTCGAAGAGCGCCCACTGGTCCAGCTCTTCGGGGAACAGGGAGACGAGGTTCCGCACGGGGAGAGACCAGCCGTCTACCGCCTTTTCGACGTCCTTGCGCGAGGCTCTCGCCGTTGTCGGCTTGTCCAGAGGCCACTCGTTGGGATCGGTTACAACAACAGTAGCGCCGATTGTGCTCGTGTTGACGGGATAGTGAATCAAGTGAGCGTTTGGCCCGACGTGCATATGCTGACGGTACGTCTTGTACTCCCCTATCGCCTCAACCACCTTGTCCATTGGGATGAGCGCGCGATAGCAGCACTTGTGCGAGTAGTGCGGATGCGCTGCTGGGTTGTCTTCGCCAAGGATGATCTGTCGCGCTCTCGACTTGATGCCATCGCACGCCATCACTTTGATCCATCATTAGCCGAACCATCAAAAAGAGATGCAGAGAAAGAAAAGAAAAAAAATCAATGGAAGCTTACCTGCATCTGCTTTGACTGTTGTGCCGTCAGTGAAAGCAAGAGTCACCTTGCTCTCGTCGTCGTTATCCTCTATGGTATCCAGCCGCTTGCGGAGATGAACAACGCCGTCTGGGATGACCTTGACGAGGTCTTCCAGGAACCGATCTCGGCGGACGGTTTCCCAACCCCCGATGCCAGCGTCCAGTTTCAGGAGCGGCTTCTGGTACGTGGGGTCGTCTTTGCGCTGGTGGCCGTACCCGTCGATCCAGCGCAAATAAGAGTTGGGGTCCTGCTCATCCAGGGACACGTTGACGGCTCCGCCTGCGCGCAGGGCCGTGACGATTCCCGGGTTGATTTCACTCATGCATCGGACAGTGTTGGCAGTGAAACCGATGCCGGCACCAACTTCTCGAAAGTTGTTGGCTTGCTCAAAGAGCTTGACGCGCACGCCTCTCTGCGTCAGACCGGCAGCGAGAACGAGACCCACAATGCCTCCGCCAACGATGGCGATTTCAAACGTCTCTTCTGGAACAGCCATGGCTCACGGTTGATTGATGGGCGGTATTACTCAAGGTTGCCGTTCACGAATACTATTGCCATGTAGGCATGGAAAGTCTAACGTACCAGATGATAGCCTATTTAACGCATACCCTCGTGCTTGAGGTTTTCTTCTTCTCCATATTGTTTTGGGTACTATCGGCTGTTTTGTGAACTTGGTCAGGCTTAGATGGTCAGACGGTTCGGAATAATGTTATCCACAGGAAAAGTAACAAGGGTAAGGTTAAAACCAAGACTCATGTCTCTTTCTTGCTTGCACTTTCCGATAAGGTTACTCCGAATCTTTTCTCCGGGGCTAATGTACAAAATTCTTGTCCGAGAGCAAAATGGGCAACGTGGTTAGCCCTCGATGAGAATTCAACTGGGCACGGTGAGGTGGATGCTGCGACTAGGCACATGGTTGCGTGTCCGTGGTCTATGTCAAACGGACGGAATGCTTCGGGTAGACAGCCAATGAATACCAAGGAAAAGAGCTGATGAAAAGGAATATTTCAAGGAAAGAAGAAAGAGGCTATGTCGTGCCAGGCTTGCATAGCGGCACAGGTATTTTCAGGTGGGAGCTGCGCGTATGCCTTCATGTGAGATGTAGTTGATGTGACGATGCACTTCAAGTTATTGTGTTTCATGGCGGATGCTTCATTTAAATCAATTCAAGGCTCTACATACACAGTATATCGTACTCCTATTTGCTGCGCTATTAGAATAATTTGCTCAACTATTGACCGCACATGTTTGGCCTTGATCGGCACTCGATGGTTTCCGTCCCACTTCACGAGCACCGTGTAATTCGGATCGAAGTATTGGCACAGCAGCTTGCGGTGTAAATCCAGCCCTGGGTCTGCTAATCCGTGGATGTGAATCGTCGGGATTTTTAAACGGTCGTGGATGGGAGCCACGACAAGGTCCTGCTCGTCGGGTACATCGGTGGTGGGTTGGGCCGCATCGACGAGCGTGCGAGGCATGGGCAAGTCTGGGTGAAGCCATACCAGCGGCCCGCGCCCGGCCAACAGCACCCCGAATTGGTACAACGGCGAGAATACATCTCCCCTTCGATGTCGTAGTTCGTGCTGGTTGGCGAGGATGCTGGCGGCGAGTTTGGCGCCCTGGCTAAAGCCTAGCAGACCAACCCACTCGCCGGTGGCGCCCTGAAGATCGTCGGCGACTCGAGCCGCGGCCAACGAAGCCTCTACGTGCTCGACGACGCGGTGCGCATCTAGCACCGGGTCGTGCGGCCTCACACGCAGCCAGGCCTTGAAGGGCCCGTAGTCCTTGTACACTGACGTCACGTCGGGGCCGGGCTGTGCTGGGAACGGCGCGTCTGCAAAGACGAGGCGGAAGTAGGGGGCGAGGCTTTGCTCTAGCTTGCGGCATTGGAGGCGGAATATGCGTGCGTTGGTGCCGCCGCCGTGCAGGCACAGGATGCGTGGCAGATCAAGTGTCGATTGTGCATCCATCTTGGAATGCTCAAGGTGGAGCGTGCAAAACAGCGAGTGGGACGCTGAATTGACAATAAGCGCGATGCATGTTGGCCAAGGTGTGTGAATATATCCCAAATGTCCAATTCTTCGTGTCCGCGTACACAGACCCGCTTTCGAAAAAACGTTTTGGCAACCAACAGGGGCCGGTGTTATTTATCTTGTTCCCAATCATGGGTCTTGGTGGTTTTTCGCATTGGCGAGGCCCGGATTATTGTTTGAATACGCAAATTCCCCGCCCCCAACGGCAATACACCGAAGCCTGTCCCAGCGCATGGCAGATGGCTAACGCACCTCAATTGAGCCACGCCTTGGCAAATACCCTAACCCCGGCCGGACACTTGCCCAAAGAACCGAGGGCGCAACATTGTATAAATGAATAAATGGAGCGCGATTGGCGACCTGGATGATGGAATTAGCTGTCGTGCAACCCACACCTTCGCATCTCGATTGCCGCAGGCTGCATCCCGTCTCTTGGCTTCAAGCACACCCGCAAGCTACCTCTTTCCAGGATAAAATTTGAACACACTTCACCAAATGGTGCTGGAAAATATGAGTGAGGCTCCGGCTTTGGCTTCGTCAACCGACGGCGAGAAGATGGCTTCGCCCCCACACCGGCCTGCGGGCCCCTCGCCAGCTCCCGACGGCGGCGGCACAACCTGGCTCAATGTGTTTGGAAGCTTCCTGCTCTACTTCAACACTTGGGGCATTCTCAACACCTTTGGAGCCTACCAGACCTACTACGAATCCGGAAAGCTCTTCACCGAGAGCTCCTCCAACATTTCGTGGATCGGCTCCATCGCCGCCTTCATGCTGCTTTTTGTCGGCCTCTTCGTCGGGCCCGTTTTCGACCGCGGCTACCTCCGGACCCTGCTCATTTTCGGGGGCTTCATGGTGGTTTTTGGACACATGATGCTGAGCCTCTGCAAGGAGTGGTGGCAAGTCCTTCTGGCCCAGGGCTTCGTGGTCGGCATCGGAACAGGCTGCCTGTTCGTCCCCTGCGTCGCCATTATCCCGCAGTACTTCACCACCAAGATGGGTGCTGCCATGGGTGTGGCTGCATCTGGTTCCGCCCTGGGTGGTGTTATTTATCCCATTGTTCTCTATCGACTCATCGATGATATTGGATTCCCCTGGGCCGTCCGCGTCATCGGCTTCATCGCCCTGGGCACCTTGCTTATTCCCCTGACCACTATGCGCCTGCGTGTGCAGCCTCCTAGGGTTCGCGCCATGATTGACACCGCAGCCTTTAGCGACTGGGCCTATCTGGCATTTATCCTCAACTCATTGGTTGCCTACATGGGTCTATTCGTCATTCTCTTCTACTTGTCTTACTATGCGACAGCAGAAGGAATTACCAACGCCTCCCTTGGCTTCTACCTTGTCCCCATCTTCAACGCTGCGTCCGTATTCGGTCGCACAATCCCCAACAAACTCGCTGATCAGCACGGGCCATTCAACCTTTTGGTTCCATCTGCAGTCATTTCTGGTGTGCTGATGCTTTGCATGATGGCTACGCACTCAAAGGGCGCAGTCATCGCCATGGCCGTCCTGTCTGGTTTCATGAGCGGCGCCCTGATTGGTCTTCCGCCCATGTGTCTTGCCATGCTCACGCAGGACAAGTCCAGGCTCGGCACACGAGTGGGCATGGGCTATGCCATTATCGCGCTTGGTGTTTTGGCCAGTGGCCCCAGTGCCGGCGCTCTTCTGGGCACCAACACCCACGATCTGCACTGGCACCGCGTGTGGACATTTGGTGGTGTGTTGACTTGTGCCTCAGGCTTCGGATACGCCGCCATTCGAGTCGTCAAGTACGGACCAGGTTTTATCAAGGCGTAAAGTCTCGATATGAGACAGATTCAAATATGAACTGATAGGTTGGTGGAAAAGTCGGGTATTTTGCGAGCCATGTTTTTGGGCAAGGCAAGCTGCAACAACATGGCGGAGATACTTGTGAGCGATTCAATTTGTTCGGTGTAAATGCGGATGGGGAAATTATGTTTAGATATGTAACCTCCAAAGACACTGGTGTCCGTCTAGATGGCGGAAAATATTTATAAATAGTGCTTTTAATTCAACACACTGATAAATCTACTTTTCTCATCATATCCTCAATGCTAGCGTGCCTTTGCTACTCCACCCATCATGCTTTTCATCGGAATCCAGTGTCAAGATTAATAGAAATGATTGATTCAGTACTTGACACATGAGTCAGATAATTCACTTGTATCTTTTCCCATCCTTCAAACTGTTGGCTTTCCCACGCCCCAGAGAAAAGGTACCACGACGACCTGTTTCATATCCCAAACTCCAACATCCACAAAAGGATTCTTCTCTATTATGCCTCGCACATCTTGTTCAGTTACAGCGCGAAAGACCATCACACTGCTTTGAACTTTGATTTCGTCTCCGCTGGGTTTTGGGTGCGACTCCAAGGTCGGGCCGGCGAAAAGAATGGTTCCGTCCACGACGTGGGCTTTGAGATGTGCGACATGCGCCTCCCGGTTGTTTTTCCATGCGGCCAAGTTCTTTTCATTAATCGGGATTTGAACAAACCAATCGTTTTTCTCAGACATGATGATCAGTGCTTTAGTATGTATATGGCAGTTTGTCCCTGAGTTTGGATGGTTGTGTAATCGCCATATTAATTTGCTGGCTTTAAGTACACCAGTGCGAAAGACGGGACAAGTGTTGACGGTATTACAAAACAGATAATAAACATGTTGTTTCAAAAGGAGAAAAAGTTCTCAGCAGATGGCTTGGATAGTTTTTCCGTGTCGGAGTAACTTTTTCGTGTCTGTCATACGACCATTAATACCACCACCCATACCTGTCGCACGTCGGAGTACGGGTACGGTACACAAATTAGCTCAGATCATGGGCTGATGCGAGTGACACATATTTCTAACTTTGGATTTAATCTGCAAGTGAACCTGTGTTATCTGATGCGCTTCTCAAACCCATCACGTGTGAGCATAGAGCTTTTTGTCATCAACGAAGACACTCAACCCAACCCAATAATTTATTTTTAGATAACATAAAAAATGGCCAGAGATAGCATCGAAGCTCCTTCTTCCATCCCAGTCGTGGATATCAGCCCGTTCTTTGCTGAGAATGCATCTCCAGAGAGCCAGGAACAGGTGGTCGAGGCTATGCGCTATGCGTGCTCCGAATATGGCTTTTTCTACCTGCTAGGTCACGGGATTTCCGAGGAAGAGCGCCAAGGGATTCTAGGATGCGCTAAACTCTACTTCTCGCTCTCAGCGGAGGAGAAGATGGAGACTTGGATTGGAAAGGCCATGGGCAGATCATTTCGCGGCTACGAGCCTCCTGCCCTTCAGATTCACCAAGAAGGCCTTTTGCCTGACACCAAGGAGGTTGGTTTCAAGTGTCTATGAAACAAATAAAAGTAAATACTGACAGAAAAAGGGGTTCATCATCGGGCGTGAAACTCCTGCTGATGCTCCCGAGGCCGGTACATTCCACACCGGCCCAAACCAGTGGCCAAAGTCACTTGCCCCAGAAGACTTCAGTGTCCCCCTCATGGAATATCACGGCAAAATGATTGAAATGGTCAAGAGGGTCCTCAGGGTGCTGGCACTCGGATTACCAAAAGAATGGGGTTGCTCGCCCAATGTGTTCGACAAGCTGACTGTCAATCCATCTGCCCCTATCCGCCTTTTGCATTACCCGCCCCAGCCTGTCAAGCTCGAGAACCAGTTTGGAGGTAAGTTTATTTTTTTTCTTTTTGAAAATCTAATTCATAAATCTCATCATTTTGACAGTGGGCGATCATACCGACTTCGGCAATGTCTCGGTTCTCCTGCTGGAGGATGGCTCCGAGGGACTGGAGGTATTTTACCCCCCGACCGAGACTTGGATCCCCGTCCCTGTCATGGAGCACTCCTACGTCATCAACATGGGAGACATGATGCAGAGATGGACTGAAGGGTACTATCGAAGCGCGCGCCACCGCGTCGTGAACCACAGCACTAAATCTCGCTACAGCGTGCCTTTCTTTATGAATGGCAACTTGAATTTGAAATGCCACGCCTTGGATGGTTCGGGCGCCGAAACCATCATCGGCGAGCACATTAGACAGAGACTTATGGAAACAGTTGGAGGTGCTGCGGGTAGGAAGTTGAACGAGTAATCCTTTGAAGGAGATGGATTCCCCAAGTGAGGAGGCACCGATGTGCTGTTACTATGCCGATTGCGGTCCAGCATCTTAAAAATGAAAATAAAAATATGTTGACGAGAGAAAGAAGAGTCGGCAGTGGCAGTCAATCTAAACAAGATGCGATCGTGTCAATTGTACTGCAGACGGGTGATTGCAATTGCGTGTACTGTATTGGATATCGTTTTAGGCCCCTAATCCAAGAGATCAAGTAGTTTGTCCATCAGTGAGCTGAGTCTGCTAATCTTTCTTTTGACTAAAAAGAAACAAGCGAAAAGCAAAAAGCATCAACAGCGGATAGAATTTTGAATTAAGCTACTCGATGATACATGTGATGTAGGCCCTGGAGCAGACAACCTGACGACGGAGAGGTCCTCATCGTTACCAGGGTTGAATGCGGCTCCCATATTCACGCACGACTCTTCCAACCTGACCATCTCTCTCACCCTCAATTACACGGCGTATGATATGCCCTCCGATACTTGGGTGTTGCCCACCTAGCTTTTTCAAAAGTTCGATATCGCCACCGAGGGCAGTGACCGAAAGGCCTGGGGCGACTGCCAAGACTTTGACCCCGTCATTTTTCAACTTCTTATGCCATTCCACCATCACCATATTCATACCAGCCTTTGTAGAGCGGTATCCAACGAATGGCAATTGTTTAGGAAGCCCTTCTGGTGGGATGAGATTCCTAGGATTCTCTGGATCAAAGGATTCTCCCAATGATGAAAGTCCACTGGTGATGAACAAAAGTCTGGCGTCAACGGATTTGACCAACAATGGCAGGAACCTTATTGTCATGATGTGTGCTCCCGTCACATTCACATCCCAGGCCTTGTTCCAGGCTTGTCGGGCTGTCATGCTGCCGTCGGCAATATAGGCATCAAAACTGGCGCCTATGACATTCGTGAGCTACGGTGCGGGAATAGAAGACTTCAAAAGTACGTACCAGCATTGTGCACAAGACAATCGATGCGATCGTACTTGGATGCAATTGATTGGTAGGCTGCGTCGATTGACTCATCACTCTCGACATCCACCTGGAACGGCTCGACCGAGCTTGGCGATGGCTCTGAAGCAACCCCTTTGGCTGCCAATCGTGCTTCCTCAATGTTCCGTCCACCTAGCAGAATGTGGTACTTCTGATCAGATCGCCACAGGGCCTTGACCGTTTCGAGCCCAAGGCCCGTGTTTGCACCTAGGAACATTCGACACCTGATACCATCTCAATCGGGATGAGGACTTACCAGTGATGACAACAATCTTTTTACTATCCATTTTGTCAAAGGTTCAACCCGGGGGCTTATCTTGACCAGCCATGGGGCCTTGACCCAACATAGAGGATTTTAAGTAATGGCGCGGCTCATGCTGCAAGCAATCAAAAAGTAACTCCGCAGTGTCGGAGTTTTATCTCAACCACAACTTTCAGTAAAGAGCTACAAGAATCATCACTGTTTGATTGATTATTATTGCATTAGTTCGGCAGTGATGCTATCCTATACTCATGCTGACTATTTCTACTTTACTTCACTCTGGCTTCTTTCAACTGCCACCTTTCCCACTTGCCAAAAGTGCTTTTATCTCAGAACAAGCTAGCCCTAAAATGTCTGAGGTTCTAGTCATCACCTGCCCGGGTGGCAAGCAATGTTCCCGCCTCATCCCCCTGTTATACAACAAGGGTCGGTTCCGTTTGCGCTTGGCGGCTCACTCGGACGCGTCGGTGGACAAGCTCAAAGCCCTGTATCCAGACGCCGAGGTTCTTGCAGCCGACCTCCAATCACTTCCTGACTGCATCAAATTGATGCACGGTGCCACAGCCATCAATGCCGTTTTGCCCAGTCTTCATTCACGAGAGAAGGAAATTGGCTTCAACCTGGTTGATGCTGCCGTTGCCGAATCCCGGCGCGAGGGAAACGTGTTGAAGCACTTTGTTTTGTCAAGTGTGCTTTGTACGCAGTACAGAAGCCTTCTTCAACATAACCTGAAAAGCTATGTCGAGGAACGCCTTTTTTTGAGTCCGCTGGACTGCTGGACCATCTTGAAACCAACAAATGTGAGCACCATTAGGTCCTAATTGTTGAGTCCGTTGGATGCTGACATGTCCATCCCAACTAGTTTATGGATGCCTACCCCGTCGCAGCTTTGGCGGCACAGGAGAAACCAGTGCTGGAAAAGTGGTGGGATCCGGTCCATGACAATAGCGTCATCGCTCTGGACGATTTGGCCGAGGCCTCAGCTAAAGTGCTGAATGAACGGGAGTGCCATTATCTAGCTGAGTACCCGCTCTGCTCCACCATGCCCATGTCGGAAACTGAGATTGTCCGGCTCATTGAAAAGCGTATTGGAAAGAGCATTGAACTGAAGACGCCTACCTTTGAGGTTGGCGTGAGCAAGTTGATCAAATCACTCTACGGTAGAGAGCAAGCAGGAGAAAACGGCACCGGTGAGCTCGGGTTAGGTCTTGCCAGCGAGGGTGATTTGCGTGGGGATCTCGTGCGAGATACCGTTCAACACTTGATTCTATTTTACAACCACCGCGGTCTAAAGGGTAGTCCGAATGTGCTGCGATGGCTGCTGGAAAGGGAACCAACTTCGGTTGAGCAGTGGGTCAATAATGTCCTGCTAAAATAGATAACAGCAGACCAAAAATACTAGGATATTACTTGACAGTGGTTTCTGACACCTCTCGTATTTTGAGTTGCGTGTCTAATAAAGGGAGTAAGACCGGTCCTATCGATGTGATGGTGTAATTCGAAAGTAAATTATGACCTGGGCCTCGATCCCTCTTCTGGATAGAATTTGCGGTGGAGAGCATGCATCAAGATTACAATTCGTAGTCTGTGCGACTGCATGAGATGAGGGTCTGTATCATACGTACAACTACACATGAATCGTGAAATACCAAAATTATAAACTCGCTGAAACTACATTCGCTGCCTCAAGAAAATCGTACCAGGGATAATTTGCTGTTCTTTTTATCGAGCCTCGGAGTTACATCGTTTCTCACTAAAGCACCACGTCCCAATCCTACTTACAAAGGTTGGCCGGTTGATTCACCGAAAAAGATTTGTATCCCGGCCATTTCTTCCAAGTCCTTCAACACGGGTCTAACTCTTCGGAGACCTCGTCAAGTCCGAGCTGACGCGTTTCTCAAAAGTGGACACTTGTGCTCCAGGGTGTAGCCACTAACTGGATTAGGCACTTGGCTGGCTCCATTGTTATGGTAGAAAGAAAGCCCGAAAACATTGTCCGAAAGAAAACAAGAAACCTTTTTGGATTTGTGTGAGTGCTAGGATGTTCAATGTCTCGATGGCGAAACGAATCAATTTGGTGGTTGGCAATGCTCCGCCACCGAAACTGCAAGCCGGTTGTTGCCACACGGGCTCGGCTCATCCCTATGCTGTAAACACACCTACCAGTGTGACACTTTGGAATCATGTCGTAGGTATGGTCGGTGATGGTCAAAGACTCCATATCCCCGAGAGACTTGTTTATAATCGCCAGCCCATAGCATCTCCGTTTCAACATCCACCCAAAACATTAAGCCTCAACGCTCGTACAATAAGATCCCCAAAGATGACTTCCACTCCCAAACCTAACGGAAAAGCCCTGGCGCTCGTGTTTGGACCTCAGGATCCCAATATTAGCCCCGCAATTGCGAAAGAACTCAGGACGCTTTTGCTGAATACATCAACCTTTGAGTGGGTTGTAGATACCTTGGTTCAGCTGGAAATTGACTGGCCAGATGTTGCAAATGCCCACCGAGAGCTAGAGACATTTGAAGGTCTCAAATATCTGCAGTTGTTGACGCAGTGGATCAGAAAAGGTTCATTGCCCGACAACTTGTTTCCCTTGCCCAATATCCTTGTCACCCCGTTGGTTGTCACACTACAACTCACCCAGTACATACGCTTCCTCACCCTTCTGAATCCAAAAATCACATCAAAGGAGAGCATTAGAGATAATCTCAAATATGAGACGGAAACAGTTGGTCTTTGCACTGGTCTCTTGACTTCAGCGGCAGTCGCCAGTTCAGCCACCTTGGAAGAGTTGCAAAGATATGGCGCAGTGGCGATCCGAATGGCCATGGCAATTGGAGCGCTGGTTGATGTTGGAGATGTCACTTGCGGCGAAGACCTGAAATGGCAGTCTCTAGCGATTGGATGGACATCCCAAGCTGCAGAGGATGCCTTGAGTAAAATCATGGAGCAACTCGAGGACGTGAGTAAAAAAGCAGCTTTAAACAATTTCAAGGAATTGACACCATACTAGGCATACATTTCAGTCATCTCCGAGTCTCGACTTGCCACCATCACTGCACCAAAGACCGACGCTCCCGCGCTGTTTCGGCAGCTGAAAACTGCTGGTATCGTTTTCACTGAGACGGCGCTGCGAGGGCCATTCCACTGTAGGAACAGGGAGAGCCAAGCTGTCTCTCTTTTGGAATTCTTCGATTCTGAGCCTGCGTTTCAGTTTGCCGATGGCCCCAAACTTGCCATTCCTACTCGTGCTGTCGATGGCAGCAAGTTTGATGTGAAGGACAAGCTTCACCACACTGCGAGTCGGGCCATGCTGACTGATCGGGCTGAGTGGCATAAATTATTTACGGAACTTCACTCATCCTCATCAAGTAACCAATCAACGATTGTTGCCTTTGGAAGCCAGAGGTTTGTGCCGCAGTGGTTTACTCGCAAGTTCGAGTCCCAACTGGCGTATGCTATGGATATTCAACTTAAGTCCGGCAAATGCCCATCACCACTCTACGGTATGCTGGACTCAACTCAGGATGAAGATATCGCTGTGGTTGGCATGGCCTGTCATCTCCCTGGAGGAAGCGATGTGCAGGAGTTCTGGGATTCGCTATGTGCTGGAAAGTCGCAGCATACCGAGGTTCCCGTAAATCGTGTCGATTTTGAGCATTCTGCATTCCGTCAGAATGATGCCAAGAAAAAGTGGTATGGCAACTTTGTCCGCGACCATGACGCTTTTGACCACAAGTTCTTCAAGAAGAGTCCAAGGGAGATGGTGTCAACGGACCCTCAGCACAGGCTGATCCTTCAGGTGGCCTACCAAGCCACTGAGCAGTCTGGTTATTTCAACAAGCCAGATGCCAGCAGCCACGTCGGTTGCTATGTTGGAATCGGAGTGGCTGATCATGAGGATAATGTTGCATGCCATGATGCTACGGCGTACACGGCCACAGGCAACCTCAAAGCCTTTGCCGCAGGAAAGATTAGCCACTTCTTTGGCTGGAGCGGACCTAGTTTGACAATAGACACGGCCTGTTCCTCGTCAGCTCTGGCAGTTCATCATGCGTGCAAGGCCATCCTCAGCGGCGAGTGCAATGCTGCCATTGCGGGCGGCACAAGCATCATGACGAACCCTGAATGGTACCAGAACCTTGACGGTGCCTCCTTTCTCAGTCCGTCAGGCCAGTGCAAGCCATTTGACGAGGCAGCTGATGGCTACTGTCGAGGTGAGGGTGTAGGCGTCGTCTTTTTGAAGAAGCGGTCAGATGCTCTCAAGGACGGCGACCAGATCCTGGGTGTCATCAGGGCATCGTGTGTAAACCAAAATGAGAACTGCTCAGCAATCACTGCGCCAAGCGCCACTTCATTGTCCAGCGTCTTTTCTAACGTCATCAGAAAAGCCCGACTTGATCCCAAGCAAATCTCGGTGGTCGAGGCGCACGGAACCGGCACACAGGTTGGAGACAAGGCAGAGTACGAAAGTGTTCGAAATGTGTTGGGTGGACCCAGTCGAGCGAAGCCTCTCTCCCTAGGTTCAGTAAAGGGCCTTATCGGCCATCTAGAATGTGCTTCTGGAGTTGCTGGCCTGATCAAGCTTCTGCTAATGATCTACCACGGATCTATCCCTCCTCAACCTAGCTTTCAGAGGATCAGCTCCAAGCTCAATGCTTCGTTGTCGGATAAAATCGACATCTCCAAAAGTCTTGGAACATGGGAGACGGAATTTAGAGCAGCCTTGCTGAATAACTACGGAGCATCAGGCTCTAATGCATCGCTGGTTGTCACTCAGGACACCCCTACCCATTCGTTGGATGCAGCCGCCTGGTTCGGTGAGGGAACCAACTCGCAGCGTCCATTCTGGTTATCCGCTCTGGATGAACGAGCCCTGAAGGCGTACTCGCTTAAACTTTCTGAATTTATCCGGCTTAGAAAGGGTACTGATCCTCGTTTCACGATTGAAAACCTTTCTTTCCAACTTGAGCGCCAGTCTAATCGCTCGCTCGGACAGGCGTTGATTTTTGGTAGCAGCTCCATTGAAGACCTACAAGCAAAGCTACAGAGTTTTGCAAATGGTCGCAGCGAACTATCCGCCATCACTTGGCCTGAATCAATTAGGCCTGTAATTTTATGTTTCGGGGGTCAGCGGTCCAACTTTATCGGCCTGGATCGCGAGGCTTATGACAACTTCAAGCTGTTACGGGCCCATCTTGATGAGTGTCACGAGATTTCCCTGTCTCTCGGTCTTGGTGGTATTTTACCCGCAATCTTTGAGCGAGCTTCCAGAAGCAGCATTGTTGAATTGCAGACCATGCAGTTTGCCTTGCAGTACTCTTGCGCAAAGACTTGGATCGAAAGTGGCGTGCAGGTTGCAGCGCTTGTTGGCCACAGCTTCGGTGAGCTTACGGCTATGTGCGTCTCTGGCATGCTGCCGGTGAGAGACGCATTGAAGATGATTGCTACCCGGGCACGCCTCATTGAGGATAAATGGGGCCCAGACAGTGGCTCAATGCTGGCTGTTGACGGTGAGCTAGATGTTGTGGAGGAACTGCTCCGCCAAACCAACGAGGCAAACCCTGAACATCACCCGGTAAATATTGCTTGCTTCAACGGCCCTCGAAGCTTCACCTTGGCCGGTACATCCAAAGCAATGGAAGCGTTGCAAGAAACCATATCAGCCGACCAGAAATGGAGCTCCATCAAGACAAAGGTGTTGGATGTAACCCACGCTTTCCATTCCGCTCTAGTTGAACCAATTGTCCCTGAGCTCCAGAAGTTGGGAGATGAACTCATCTTCCGCGACGCTACTATTCCACTGGAACGGGCGACCAAAAACCCCTCCGCAGGCACTGTTCCTGCTAATATTTTCGCATCTCACATGAGAGACCCAGTATACTTCCACAGCGCAGTAGAGAGACTGGCATCCAAATACCCCTCAAGCATATGGCTTGAGGTTGGATCCGGCGCAGGCATCACCACCATGGCTAGCAGGGCGCTAGGATCCAAGAACATGAGCTTCCAGCCAATCAACATCACCAGTTCTGGAGCAGTGCAAAACATGACGGATGCCACAATCAACCTTTGGAAAGCAGGACTGAATACGACATTCTGGGGACACTCCAAGAAGGCTTCAGAATACCCTGTGCTTCTGCTACCACCGTACCAGTTTGAAAAGTCTCGTCACTGGCTGGAGCGCCGTAAATTGGAGCCCAAGGTTGTCGCAGCTGCACCTCAATTGCAAGCTGCAGCGACGGGACTCTGGACATTCTTGGGGTACACTGATGCAAGCAGTACCCACGCGCGCTTCCAGGTTAATACCACGTCCCGTGAATTCAAGGAGTATGTGAGCGCCCACATCATCGTCCAAACAGCTCCCATTTGCCCCAGCATGCTCCAGCAGGTGATTGCCAGAGACGCACTGCAGTCGCTGCTCCAAGACCAGGAACTGGTCCCCGAGCTCCAAGAGATGGAGAGCGATGCCCCTCTGTGCATAGATGAATCAAAATTGGTCTGGCTCGATGCCCACAGGATTGAAGGCGAGACATTTGCCTGGGAATTCTCCGTCACCAGCACAGATAGGAGCGGTGGCGGGTCAAAGCCGACCCAACATGTTTCTGGCCGAGTCTATTTCCGAACAGCCGAGGACTCTGCACAAACCTTCGCCAAATATGAGAGACTTGCCGATCGTCGACGCGCCCTTGCTCTTCTTAACACACAAGAGGCTGACCAGGTCATCCAGGGCACTCGCAACATTTACAAGGCGTTTGCAAGTGTTGTGCAATATAACAATGATGATTATCGGGGACTGCAGAAGATTGTCTCTGTTGGCAACGAGTCGGCAGGACGTATCCTCAAGCAGGATAAGAAAGGCAGCATCCTTAGCGTGGGCCTTGGCGATACCTTTTGCCAGGTGGCGGGAATCTTCTTGAATTGCATGACAAACTGTGAAGCCGGCAAAATGTATCTATCCAACCGCGTAGAGCAGTGGATCCGTTCCCCCAGCGTCCCCATTGATGAGCGACCAAGCCAGTGGGATGTGTACGCACGACACCATCAACCATCGCCCAAGGAGTACGTCAGCGACCTGTTCGTTTTTGACTCTTCTGACGGAAAATTGGTCTGGGTCATTCTGGGCCTTCACTTTGTCGAGGTGTCTATCGCTGGCATGTCCCGCCTCCTTACTCGAGTGCCTGGTACTGCTCCGGCCGTGTCAATCGCGGCTCCTGTCGAGATCGTCGCTAAACAGGCCCGCAAGGCAGTCAGTGCACCCAAGCTTGTCAAGGAAGCGCCTGCCGTCAAGAAGGCCCCAAGTATTGATATCCTGAGCGGCGTTCGCAAGTTATTTTGCACACTGTTGGGCCTTGAGCCCGAGGATATTCAGCTTGGCTCGGATCTTGTCGAGCTCGGCATCGACTCACTTTTGGCGATGGAAGTTGCCAGAGAAGTCGAAAAGGAGTTCAGCATCAAGTTCGAACTAGAGGAGCTCATGGACATGTCAGATGTACGAAGCCTGGTGAACTGTATTCAGGTTAACCTGGGAGCTTCCGATTCTTCGGGCGTTGATGAGAATAGCAGCGAGGATGATGAAGACCTGCTGGCAGATGAGGCGGAGGAACTAAGCCCAGAAGTGGAGGTTTTAGAGATGTCACCAATGCGGAACATGAATGCTGCTTCCATCATCCACACTTTTGCCGAAGCGCGCAAACTGACAGATGAGTTCATCAAGAAATGCAATCTCGCCGGCTATTCCAATAAAGTCAACCCAAGACTGACGGAGCTTGTTGTCGTGCACACTCTGGACGCCTTTGTGCAATTTGGCTGCGACCTTCGTTCTGCACAAGCTGGTGAGACATTCGCGCGCATCAACCATCCCCCCAGACATAACAAGGTGGTGGATGTATTGTACGGCCTTCTTGAGAAAGCTCGAATCGTGGACATCCATGGCTCCACAATTACTCGAACACCTGTGCCCACGCCAAGCAAGTCCGCTGCAGTCTTGCTCCAGGAGCTCCTCCGGGACTACCCCGAGCATTACTATGACCACAAACTCACCAGCCTGACAGGAGTGAAGTTGGGTGAATGCTTGAGTGGTAAGATGGAGGGAATTCAGCTGCTGTTTGGAAGCACCGAGGGTCGTGAGCTCGCTTCTGGCATGTACGCCAAATCGCCAATCAATGTTGCATGGCTGCACCAGCTCCAGCACTTCTGGGATAGCTGGCTGGCCAGCCTTCCCCAGCAGCATGAGCCTATCAACATCTTGGAAATCGGCGCAGGCACAGGTGGAACGACCTCGGGACTCCTCCCGCTTCTCGCTCGGTCAGGTATCCCTTGTTGCTACACCGCTACAGACATCTCGCCATCGTTGGTGGCGGGTCTGCGAAAGAGGTTCAAGAGCTACCCTTGGATGCGCTTCGAAGTCATTGACATCGAAAAGGCCCCCCCGAGCAAGCTCTTGGAGAGCCAACACGTTGTTCTCGCAACTAACTGTGTTCACGCAACCCACAGTCTCGCAGTGACCACCAAGAACATCCACCGTGTGCTTCGTCCTGACGGATTCCTCATCATGTTGGAAATGACCGAGGCATTACCATGGGTTGATTCGGTCTTTGGCCTGGTAGAAGGATGGTGGCTATTTGACGACGGTCGGCAACACGCCCTTGCGCAACCTGAACATTGGCAAAAGGTCTTGCACGCTAATGGATACGGCCACGTTGATTGGTCTGACGGCAACCTCCCGGAGAATTCCATTCAGCGCGTCATTATTGCATTGGCTTCGGGCCAGCAACAACAACGGGTATCTATACCTCCCTTGCTCCCTGTGAACCCGACGGCTGACTCTGCTTCGCGCCAAGTTGTAATTGACACACTTGTCATAAAGCACACCATGGATTTCACTCCTCCGGAAGACCCCCCATCCTCAACACCAACTGAGCCAGTTGATGATCCACGTCGTTGCGTGTTAGTGACTGGCGCTACTGGTAGTCTCGGGTCACACCTGGTGGCACGCTTTGCGTCGCAGCCCGACGTGCAAAAAGTCATTTGTTTCAACAGATTAAGCACTTCAGATTCAGACACTCGACAACATGAGGCTTTAAAGTCCAGGGGTCTCATACTTGATAAGCATGCCTTGTCAAAGCTTGAAATTATCGAAACCAACTCCTCCGCAAACAAGCTGGGTCTCTCGGCTAGCGCCTATGAGCACCTGGCCAATACCGTCACTGATGTTGTACACAATGCCTGGGCTATGAGCATGACGCGTCCGACTCATGGATTTGAACCCCAGTTTAAAACTATGCGGAATTTGATTGATCTTTGCCGCGAATCTGCCTGTCGGCGCCATCTTAGTGGTGGTCAAGTGGGATTCCAATTTGTCTCGTCTGTCTCAGTTGTTGGCTGCCATCCCTTCCTAACCGGAGAGGCTCTTGTACCTGAGAAGCGAGTCAACGCAAAATCTGCTCTACCGATGGGTTACGCTGATGCCAAATTAATTTGTGAGCGCATGCTTGATGAAACGCTGCATCAGTATCCAGACCGCTTTCGGGTCATGGCTGTGCGGGTGGGACAAATTTCAGGCTCAAGGCTCAACGGCCTTTGGAACCCAGTCGAGCACCTAATCCATTTGATCAAATCCTCTCAAACGCTCGGCGTTCTCCCTGATCTCAGCGGCGTGCTTTCATGGTGCCCTGTCAACGATGTGGCAGCCACTCTGGGAGAGTTGCTATTGGGGCAACGGCCCGCGTATCCCATCTACCACATTGAAAACCCTGTGCGACAGCCCTGGCCCGAAATGATTGCAATGCTTTCAGATGCCCTCAATATTACGCAGGCCAACGTGATTCCTTATAGTCAGTGGTTGCAGCGAGTTCGTCAATTCCCCCCGAGCCTAATTTCACAAAACCCAGCAGCACTCCTTTCAGACTTTTTTGAGACGGATTTCATTCGCATGTCATGTGGTGGGATGATGTTGGATACACAGCGCAGTCGTGAGCATTCAGCAACTCTAAGCAGCCTAGGCCCGACGGATCAAGATTTGTTAAGAATGTACATTCAAGGCTGGAAAAACATTGGGTTTCTTTATTAGTATGATAATTATGATAACGACCTAGATAAACATTAAGCCATTGTTATTCTAACTTTTATTGAATCCAAGTGATTCTGCTTTATGAGGGGGGATGCACACTTCCCCGTCATCATGAACCTCACGGAGTCTCCGCAGCAATTGTGTGAAGTCAATCGTAGGTCCACATTCACCGATACTAAGTTGGCGCACCATGGAGACTGGACTAACGTTTTCTAGCTTATTGGCAGGTTCCAATGCAATCGCCTCTTTGATCATGTCAAGAAGATAAGACCATCCCTTTATGCCTCTGAGCAAGGAATAGTCATGACTGGCTGAGACGTGGGTCCTACCCTATAGGTTAATTGACCCGAGTGTGGTGGCGTCTTCCCCCCCGCTGAGTTATTCTCTAATCCATGCTTAACTGTAGCACCTTGAGCCATGGGAGGATGACTTTACCATGTGTGCGAGTGGATGGCTCCTAGTGCTTCAATTTTATTTTACTCCTAAATCCGCACGCGCTCAGTGAGCCAACCATTCGTACACTGTCTAAGAGTTGACACAACTGATGAAATAAAGCAGAATTGCAAGAGGAGATCATACGCAAACTAACAGGCAAGGATTTTCCAAAAGATCATATGGAAAGATTTACTCTTGAGGCACTTGAAGAGACTCATCAAAAACGCGTCAGCTGTTGCAAAGGATCGCTATAAATCCCCCAGTCAGTCCTCGGTTGATCTAGCCAAACTGAAAAAGGTGCTGGAAGTACTGGATTGGTTAGATGTTAGTAGAACGCATAGGAAACCGAAGGAACGGGTACTGACAGAGTCGTGGGTTATGAATGAATTCGAATATAAACAGTGGTTCCGTGACAAGGCAGTGGTAGAAGAATAGCTCTGGGTTTATGGTCTAGAGGGCAAAGGCAAAACCTCATTTTTTGCATCCGCAATTGATAACGTACAGGCACTAATCAAAGATTCGGAAACCAAACCTCACCACTGTCATCGGGCGCCAACTCTTCTGGCCTACTTTTGGTAGGAGGAAGAACAGAATTGTGTACTGCTGAGGATTTGTTGGAGTCACTCCTGAGACAGCTTTGTGCTAAAGAGGATGTTTTTGCAACATATGCCACGCAATTTATGAATATATCAGAGGAGAAGAGCGCTATGTCTGCACATATTGGGATAGAAAACCACTAGCATTGCGTTCAATATGTACTGACCGAACGGACAATAGGGGCCTTATATTTTGTTATCGGAAACCTTCATGAGCTCAAGGATTGAGATGCTTCCACAAAAAGGCCTCTTTGGTTTGTTCAAACCCAGAGTGAGAATTCGGTGCGAGAGACGAAGAAGGGAGCCCGGGATAGATGGTTATTCATTAGCCGCAATCGTGAGATCCTCCGCTCGCACTTAGGGTCTGTCGATGCCATCCTCCACGGTGATCTAGTCGATGATAAGTTTGGTGGAAATCTTTCAAGAGATAGATACAAAAGCAAGCCTGGACCCAGGCCGGCAAGCTTCAGTAAGCAGGAGGATATAAAAAGGCCATCACATACTACCTAAGTAGTACGATGGTCTAACAAGCCGGAGATAAAAACTGGGTTGATGTGATTTTAATCTAACTCGTACCCCTTCCAAAAAGCTCGAGTGATATCAAGATCCTCTAGATGCTTGAGGGTGTGCCAATGGACTTTACAACCTTGCTTAACGACGCTTAGATATCGGTGAGCTAGCCTCTACATTTCGATGTGACTAACCACGAAATTGACAAAGAAATTCTTAGATCCTCAAGCTTGGAGAAGACATGTTTATGATCAAGGAGCTACTTAGAGCCTTGGTTCCGCTATTCGAAGAACCGACGGAAGATGAGCTAGTGGTCCTAGCAGGATCGTCGAAACCTCCGTGCTCTCTCGACAGATATTTCATAGTTTCTCTCACTGGTGGATTCTGTTTGCAAGGGTTTCTCAGGGCCTACCTTGACGATAGCACGATGCAAGATTAATAAGTCGACTATGACATTACCGATTGGAATTTTCCCATCGGGACAAAATGAACAATCATCGGCAAGTAAATATGTAGGGCGTTGGATTATCCCCATAGTTCTATTTTTTTTTTCTGGTTTTGTTGAGCAGAGGAAGGGGATGACCACGTTTTATTTGTGAAGTTTTTTAGGAGAAGCCAATCTGTTGCGGACCTGCCTAGCCTATGGAAGGCAGGCCCAGACTAACTGGTGGCCATGGTTGCAAACCAGCGAGCCAATCAGTTTATTTAGGGATGACAAATACCGCGCGCTGCACAAACATTGCCGTCCGTCGTGACTCGACAGAGGGAATTTAAGCCCGTATTTACTGCCACCTCTGGGATATTTGAGGCCTTAGGTATGAGATGATAGCCGAAATATTTCAGACATCGCAACGATATCCCTGATGTGAATACCTAGCCCTCAGGCATCACCGGCCTAAATTAACTTTTTTTGTTTTTGTGCAACAGAAATTCAGCCTTCCATGCCACCACTTTTGCGAGTTGAGACTAAAAGCTAGTGTCCATTCCATCTACCGTGGGAGGGGCCAAATTCAAAGACGTACGTCTCTGTAGTTTGACAAGTGACAAGATATTGACTTGTATACCATTGGAAGGATCCTGATATATGGGACGAAATCAGGTCATATCTTCAGGCAAGTCGTATCAATACCCAATGACCTGATTCACATCGTATCGCAATAAGCGACCCCGCGATGTATGTTTGCTCTGACCGATACTCGAGGGGTAGCCATAAAACTCGTTTGTTACCTCGGAATATCCACGTCCCATCGCTGCTTAGGCCGTATTCTTGGTTGGCGATCGTGCGAGCTTCTTTAGTATCGAGCCTTTCATAGTCGAGATCACTGCAGTCATCGTTGTCCATGTCGTTGCCGTCACTGTCCTCGCAGCCCCCTGAGGGGGAGCACTCAGATGAATGACGACTTAGCGATTCGACAAAGTGATTGTCTTGGCTGTCCGTATTGACTGAAGAAATATTTTCAAGGCCCAAAGTGCCAATGTTAGTGTATATTTGGAAGTCATTCTCCTCGACAGGGTCAAGACGAAGAAGTGGGTGAGGAATGACAATATTATCACTGAGACTTTTTGTAGTCGCGTTCCATACTCTAATTTCAGGTTGGACATCTGCACCCGCGTGCAATCCCGTGAGATGGTGAAAGGCAAAACGCGTTGGATTTGACAAAAAGGCAGAAGGATAGTATTGCGCCCCCCCAGCCACAAACTTGTGTTGAAGAATACCTGTGGACAGGTCCCATATTTGCACACCATCAGTGGTTATTGCAGCCATCCACTTTGAATCGTTTGACAGGGTAATGGAATCGATGGGTGAATCGCCTTTGATAGTTTGCAGGTTGGTCCCTTTGAAAACATGCCAAATTTCAATGACGTAGTCGTATGAAACAAAGGCGATAGTGTACCTGGGACCAGAGAGGGCCAAGCATTTAGCATAGGGCTGGATCGTTTGTACAATCGTTTGTGACTCCGTGTCCCATATTTTGATTGTATGATCTTTGATTCTCATGGCCAGCAGCCGGCCGTCTGGCGAGAAGGCTATATTTCGACGAATCAGGAAATCATATCTAAAGTCTTCAACCTCTTGGAAAGTCTTGATGCAATGGCCATCTGCCAAGTCCCAGATTCCTATGGCATGCTCGGACGACAGGACAATATTTCGACTGTCTGGAGACATATGCAAAATGTGTTTGGCGTTGTCGAAAATGATGGTGCGGATAGAGATGCCAGTGGACGTATCCCACATGTCGATTGTTCCATTGTCTGAAAGAGTGAAAAGGTACCGGGCATCGGGTGATAGGTGAATTTCAGATACGGCGCCGGTCTTATCATCAACTTCCTGGGTGACGAGTGAAAGGTTGCTTGTGTCCCAGATCTTGGCAGCGTTGCCCTCGGAACCCGAGGCGAGCAAGCGTTTGGCTGGACAATATGCCAGCGCTGCAACCACGCTCCCGTGGTCGCGCAGGTTGAGGACACAGGATCCTGCATCATCCCAGACCTTTATGTCGCCAGAATTATTACTCGACGCAAAACATCCATGGTGACCTAAATAAACAAGGCATGTGGCCCCCTCACTGCTACTGTCAAATGTCCTGATGCAATCGCCGCTGGCTGGGTTCCAGAGACTGATGGTGTGCGAATGCCCGCCTGTGGCCAGTGCGTCGCCTACAAATGCAACCGTGCGGCCCACACCCCGCTCGGCCCAGAGACGCTTTCCGGTGGCTGCACCCCAAACTACCACTGACCCGAAGTACCCCCCGGATGCCAAGTGCTGCCCGTCTGAGGAGACCGACAGGCACCAGACAACCTCGTCGGGCCGCCAACCTCTATCATCTGCCCAGACGCGACGAGTCTGAGCCACATCCGTGACATCCCACCTGCTGGTTACCTTTTCCGAAGCCGATGCCAACCATTTCCCATCCGGCGACAGGGTCATGGCTCTGATGGGTTCTTTCTCATGCCACAGTTCCTTGATGCACCGCCCGTTTTGCACATGCCAAAATTGAATGGCACCACTTTCCAGCCCCACCGCAAGCAGTCGGCTGTCGGCCAAGAATACGACTGCTGCGACCGAGCTTCCAAGCTCCAGTGACCGCACACAATGTCCCGACGCCACGTCCCAAACTCTGGCTGTTGTATCGCTTGAGCCTGATGCCAGCCATCGGCCATCGGGCGAGAACGAAATTGATCTGACACGGCCACTGTGGCCTTCGAGTGACTGAAGACATGCGTCCCAATTTCGTGGTTTCTGATGCGCCTTGACCTGGATCCACTCTGATACTTCTTTCTCAAAATGCCTTCTGATCAGGCTGCCACTAGGGCTAAACACTAGCGCAGATGCGTAAATCTGCAAAGGTGCCGTCTCAATTACGTGTTTGTATGACAGCACAAATCGCTGTGCGTCCTTGATGAGCGTAGTTAGCTTCTCGTCCACGCCCACTTGTCGCTTCCCGCATGTCAGCTATTTCTTTTTCTTCTTCTTCTTCTTCTTCTTCTTCTTCTTCTTCTTCTTCTTTTTCAGTCCCTACAAGTTTGCACTTACCAACATCATCTCCAATCTCCCCATCGCTTTTATCCCCTCTGGTAATCTTCTCTGCAAGCTCAGAGCCTCCAGCCAGTACAGAAACTTCTCCCTCATGAATCTACCAATGATATCATGACAAGATGCACAACCAATCTCTCCAGATTGGTCCAGGTGATCAACCCAATATACACATGAGTAGTGCAGCCGAGACCAAGGGTCAGGCGTGGGGAAGGACACCTCGTCGATTAGGATTCCCGGGGATCGCAGGTCGTACAGATTTCCCTTGAGCCCTTGCAATACGTCCATCGAGTCTTGGAAAATCCGGCAATGGTTTTTTGCCCTCGTCAAACCATCTGATTGATTAACAACAAAATCGTTGGCCGATTGGTGCACAAAGTAGACAGTCTCCCCTTGAAGAGTAAGAAATGAACCACATTCTCCAATCATCTCTTCCACGGCTTCGACTGGCTTTTTTTTAAGCTGCGGGACGAGCTCTTTTAGTTCACTCAAAGCCAGTGGGCGTTTCGCAAGCGAGGCTACCTCAAGAATCTGGTTGCAAATATTTGCATCCTCTGAGTGTGATATGCGCTGCATCATGCGTCGATACAGCTCAGTCAGCCCCTTGGGCATAGAATCCAACTTTTTGAGACCATTCTCAGACCTTGACCTTGCCAAATCTTGGCATACCAAGGCCACCCAAAGAAATGTGTCTTGAGCCTTGTCATTGAGCTTTTGGCAGATTTTCATTTTCATTTCTTGACTGTAGCCCTTGGATTCGGGTAGACCATCAACCTTGTAGCGGATAAATTCCTTTACTGCAAATGATATCGAGTCTTTGTTCAATTCCAGCTGCACTCGAACATCCTGCGCTTTTTCAAGTTGGTACTCGATTGATGGCCAGTTGCGACTCGATATGATCCATTTTGCCCCGAATGAGCTGGAGCTGGAGAACCGCAAAATGAGTTCAATAAGCTCATCCCTACTATTGTCTAGACACTCGTCAAGGGCATCAACAACGAGGAATGCATTCTGCATGCTCTCATCTTTGAGAATGTCTTCCAGTATCTGCTCCAATGATATAAACGCCATGCTGGTGTTTTCAAAAATATTTTTTCCCTGGGTATTGTATTTCTTCCGAACATGAGAAACCAATCCTGGCTGCTTATCGCAAAGGAGCCATATGAGACCTCGAATCACAGACGTTGCGCTTTTGCATTTATCTTCAGTAGCTTGACAAAAAAAGTATGAAACCGCATTCGGCGTCATCTGCTCCAATTCATCAATGATACCGCAGAGAAGCATCGTTTTGCCCTTGCCCGGGCCCCCTTTGATCCAGAGGAGATGTCTACTGGCATCCGACTTAAAGTTCCGGAAATCGTCGTGCTGAATAATCCAGCGGTATGAGTCTTTGAGTAAACCACCCTTTGTCTTCTCGATGGATTTCTTGTGAGCTTCGGGGTCTATGATACAAAGTTCCCTCATGCATTCATGGTCCTTCTCGTCGAGATCTATTTGCTGTATTGTTTTCGTCTGGTTCTCTACTTCCTTGACCACGCGGCCCACATTGCGGTCCATGTTCATAAGACGTGATTTTATGGCCTCGGATCCATGTTGATAGATGTCCTGACGGAGTGAAGTTTCAGCTTCCTTGATTGAATCAATCTTGCCACGCCAATCATCAACCTTGATGATGTCTTTGGCAAAGACCTTAGTCCAATGTGCGTTGTACAGGCGGACACTCTGCATTTGATACAACAATATTTTCTTGTACAGATCTTTAATATTGTTGTTCAGTACAGCTTGAAGCCTAGCGGTGGACTCTTCGGCACTGTTGCGATCCAGGAGCAGCTGTGTTAATTCCCAGTACCATTCAAGCCTGTCGCAAACGTATTTCAACCCATCGCGATTTTCAGTCGGCTCAGATATCCCATTGTTTATAAACTAGATATTTTGGTAAGCAAAGATCGCCTGAAGACATGAGAACTGTCCTTACCCCCAAGCATGTGATAATGCCTACCCAGGCCAAAGCAGCAACTGGTTCGGCGTTCACAGCCAATGAGAGCACATCATTGACGATATTCATGTACTGGATTGTCTGCTTCGCCCTCTCCTTGATCTTTACTCCATTTTCCGCCTTTTTGAGCCCTTTCTCGATCATCGACTTCATTTGCTCCTGCCTGCTCTCTGCACTTTGCTCAATGACATTGGTGGCCTGTTCACTTACCAGTGTGGGTGGTTCAGTTGAATTGTAACGAGCAAAAAGAATCTTCTCGTATGCCTCAACCAATTTGGGCTCTTCGGCCTTTATTTCCTCGTAGGCCTTATTCCAAATTTCCGAGCGTTTCTCCTCAATGCTCGGCGGCGAGGCTATGTTTGGAGTCGTCGAGGTCACAAGCGTGTCGATAATCTCCATGTGAAGGGTCTGGATCGGAGGAGGGGGAGAAGCGAGCGGTGTTCCATTGGAGGTTGGGACACACAGTGTAGTTGGTTGAGGTGGTGAAGGTGATGCCGGTAGTGGAGATTGGGAATGCGAAGAAGAGGGGGGAGCCGGGGGAGGTGGTGGAGATGTCGAATCAACTTTAGGTTTGAGGCAAAAGAGACGACGAAGCTTAAAGCCCATTTTCGACATGAGTAGCTAGCTAATGCAGCCGCTTCTCTACCGTCCAGTATTTTCCAGTGATGGAGTGGACACGTATGGGGTGTTTGTGATCAAACCTATCCGATACTAAAAGGCTGGAGGTTTGACGCTAGAGCCGAAGGTTTGAGGGAAATAAGACAATGATGAAAAAAGATAAGAAATAAAAAATAAGTAATACTCGGTCACGTTACTGCGCCCCGCTCCACGTGCCACTACTGCCGCATCATAGTAGATCACAAATGGCATTTTCAATTGAATTCATAGGTAGACAGGACCTGCGTTGGTGACAGTATTTCGAAGAAGAAAAAACGGTGATCAGATGATCTTGGCCTGACGACCTGTCATAATGCCTGCCACTCCAAACTTCACGGCCATCACTACCACCAACATGACTATAAGAGCATAGAGGCACCTAAATTCTGGTCAACACACCGTGATGACGTATATTAGATGCTGCAACAACTGGCATGGCCAATTCAGGCACCTATTGGATGAACCTAGTGGCGTTGGGCCCCAAAGCATAGCTTGGTGGATCAATGGTGCCGCGACGGGCCGGGCCGGTTCGAGCCCAACTCCCATCCTGTGCGGCAAAGGCCGCAGCCGCAGACAAATCCTTTCACCGGCTCCAATAACAAGAATAATCTCTCAGCAGCATCGTGAGGAGTGGTCTGTTAGCATCGCAATGAATGGCCTTCAAACTCAAAAGCGACCTTCAGTCCTATTCTTTAATATCCCCGTCATTTCTTAGCCTATTTAAATTTTAACGAGCTCAATGGGCCCTATCTCTATTAAAAGCGCTCACTACGACACGAAGCCCAACATAATACCAGGGCTCCATCACTGCCCAACTGGATCACAAGACAAAAATCGGCTAGCTAGATAATTGATCAATACCACAGGAACACACCTTCTCCCTCAGATCAGAACAAAGCCCATGCTCAAAAACCCGGTTAGAAAAAACAGTCTACTTGAAGGGTTTGTTAGTGGGCTGTTCAAACGGGTGAACTTGGATCAAGACGTTTTTAGGAGTAAATGTTCTGACAAGATTCTCTCAAGCGTCAGCAAAATTATTCTCCCCGAGGCACCACCCACCGACTGCTAGATTGCACCGAAAGGCTAACGTGAAGAGGTTTTACTTATCTGCCATACACCACTCTCCCTTACCTGACACTGCATGATCAATACTACATGGCCGTTCACTGGCCAAATCCCACCACAGCCAATGTTCTTTGGCTTTGATGAAACCCATGCTGCATGGCTGCAACCTTTTTTTTCTCTTTTCTCGGGGCTGAATTCCAGGAAGGAAGCAAAAGCAATGAGGCTTGTTTAATTACAAATAACACGTAGCGAAATCATTCCGCGTTCTACGTGAGAGAATCCGCACGACTGTGCGTCGCCTTGATCACCAAATTTCGCACTCGGCTTACTAAATTAAGCATAAGGCGTACAGCTCGATGAGTCAGATAACTGCAATCTGCCACCGTTCCTCGATTTGCGATGGATTGATCCCCATCTTCACCGTAAAGACTGTTAACTTCGGTCGGGACTATTCTGGACAAAATGCAGCCCTCGCTTATGCCAAATTCGATCCACCCAGGGTGCTCACTATTTGTGGCAGCGATGTCGGTGAAATCACAGACAGCGCCTTAATATTCATCTAGAGCGGGGAGGAAAAGAAAAAAATAACACAGGGGAAAACGCATTGAACAGGCCGTAGTACCTCGCATTAAAAACCATCAGCTTCTCGTTCATGGAAACAGCCGCATCCATTGTTTGGCTAAGGAGGGGCCCCTTCTGCCCGTTGCCACGCCCCGAACCCAGAGGGATTGACCAGACAAAACATTTCCCTCTCAATTCAATACTTGAACCTACGCCAGCACTGCCTACAAAATAGTAGCAGACTGAACAAAACCCAAATCGCCACCATCCTTTGCCCTCCTCAGTCGCGAATGCGCTACGGCCATGGCCAGCATAACACAGCTGCCTGCAGAAGTCACCTGTCCCATCGTAGAGCCACTTACCTTTGAAGAAGTACGCGAATTGCGACAGACGTGTCGAGCGATGTATGAAGTAACAATTCGCATCTTTGCGCCCAAATGTGTCAAAACCAGCCATGTCTTGCTTAAGAAGAGAAGTTCGGAGGACCTCGACTCCGTTTCAAGACACCTAATCCTGGCGACCGCCGTGCAGGTGCTCTATTTTGGTTCCGAGCGTCCCAGGTCCTCTTCCAGACAGGCTCCGCCCACTGGCTCTGAAGATGGGGACCCGTCGGACAAGTAAGACAACATGGACGCAGAAACCGACGCAGTATACTATCCAGAATACTGTGAGGAGGATGTTACCTTCCCCATCATGGCGGAAGAGGTGATTGGAACATCCCGAGCCTGACTTGTGTCCGGGTAATTCTCTCCCCCCCATTTTGCTACTGGTGAATGTGATGATGCAGAGTATGAGGTTTTCGAGGGTGGCACCATGGAAGTTTTTCAAGCTTCCCCTCAGATGAAAACCTGGCGCTGGCCTTTGACAACTTGGCCGACTACGGCTATGTATTCCCCATTATTTCGCATACACTCCATGTGCAGCGACTGCGAGTATTATGGCTCGCCAGGTTCGGATTCTTGCCAGGCCTGTTGGTCGACCTGTTCGTGCGACATCGACCAACGCCCCTGTGCATTACGCTTCGGGAAATGAGAATTGACATGCCTGAAGATGGACGCCGCTGTTACATATTACAGAGGACATGCCCCACGTCTCCTGCCCAAGACTAAACAACTGTCAGATCGATAATTCTTTCTTTGCTGAGGTATTGGAAGGAATCCAGAAGGTTGTTAATATTACAGACAAGAAATATTACCAGAGGGTAATTGAGCAAGGATGTTACAATCCGGTTTATCGCTTGACTCTAACATGTGCTACATATCGCAGCCCCCGCGACTTGATTCATCTCCAAGGGAACACTCTCGTAGCACCTATGAAGGATCATTTGGTCGCGTCAATGGTTTTTCAAGGGTTTGTAGTCTCTATCGAAAATTTGGTGAGCCAGACTATATCATAAACTCGTCGCCCCAGGACCTAGATGCACTAAAATCAACGGTGCTGGCGGTGCGTCTGGGTTTGAGAACATGCCATGTACATTGTGGAGATTGCCTTATACCATCAACTTTCAGACATGAAGAGTATGATACTTGACTCCAGTAACCCAGGGGGCTCAGGCCTACCTAACAGCGCTCGGCAAGGATTCAATTCTGCCCACCCGTTGGACCCAGAGCACCTGAAACGGAAGGCTCTCCCAGATTTCCCCTTATGACGGCACTAAGGTTCTACAATACAAAGCTGAAGATTAAGGGGCATAAGCATAATACTTGAGTTGATTGCTGAATGAGCTAGTTCATATCCGGGACCATTGGATTTGACATGCCCCCAGGTACCTCATAGCTTACCTCCTGTGGCTTTGAGTTATTGGTAGTAGCGGCTACAAGCACAAACCTTGATATTGCCAAAATATTGGGTCACATTTGGGTGATATCTACTTGGCTTACCAGATATTGATCTTTTTATCAAAATCAGTTGATCGATTTCCATTTTCAAGCGCCAGCCTTTGGCAGGGCACTGCCAAGCAATCGCCAAGGGATCGCCAAGAATATGTCAAAGAAACCTCCTCTTGCTTGGAGGCCCCTCACTTCGAAACCAACTTAGTCGCAAGCCTCGAAGATGCCGTCAAGGGGGGCGGCACGTGCTTCTGGCGCCAGCACGTGGCTGGTTCTGATGTGGCGGGGTCTGGAACACCATTAACTCAGTTGGATAGAGTTTTGCGATGCCCGGTGCGTTGTAGTTCAGCACCGACTGCACTAGCGCGACCCGGACGACTGGCTCCTGGGGTAGCTCGTAGGGTTTAGCTCAGTCGAGAAGGTCTAGACCAGGCGGACGGTGGAAGACTGGAAACTAGCATACCTCGCTGTCGTAGCGCAGCTCTACTGACAAGTTAATGCGGAATAGTGACCATCGCGAGCAGAGGTCGACCTCCTCTCCGAATACTGCCATGTTACGCTATGGCGCAAATCAGTCGATTTTAATGAAATTAGTTTACTTTCGCCATGTTACTAGTGTTTGAAGGAGACAAAGCTGCGACTTGATGTTCAATGTGTGGGAGGAGTAGGCGAATATAAATGTAACTTTCGTATCTTGCCATGATTCTGCTTTCTGTAGACTACAACACATTCTTTTTCCAGCTATATCTACTGTAGTTTCCCATTCAGTCCTCCGATCGTTTTTCAAACCAGGACTTCTCTTCAAGATATTTGACTCGCCCATCATGCTTCTCAAGAATACACTCCTTTTGGCTTCGGCCGTTGCCTCAGCTGAGGCATCTATTATGCACAGGTCGACCCTCGCCTATCAAGACTATGGGGAGCTCAGAATCGCCGTTACTGCCAGCTACGCTGATGTGTATGATGATCGCGGCACTGGAGCCGATCGCGATGTTGGCATCTGGCATCCGCACCACCAAGGCGGCTTTCGTGCGCTGGGAAGCATTGCGGAAGCTTCCCACGGCGACCATGTCAACAATAAGCGAGGCACTATAGTGGCAGCCCTGAACCCGAACAAGCCACCAGTTGATCCGACAAAGCCCGCTCTCAAGGAGCCCCTGTCATTCACCCAAGTATATGCCGACCACGGCTCTGGCGGTGACAGGGATGGGTCCTTCTGGAGGCCCAACTGCCCCCAGAGCTACGTGTCGCTGGGTGATGTGGGCTCGCACAACTACGATCAACCCGGATACCTGGTCTGGTGCCTGCGAGAGGACCTTGCCAGGCCAGGTAAATACCCTGCCAAATCGCTCTGGGATGATGGCGGATCGGGCGCAAGGCAAGATGCCTATCTCTGGGAAATCCTTCCCGCCTCCAACGGCCCCCGTGGCAGTGCCGACGTCCCGCTCTATGCCGGTGCCTTCAGGGTTGTGAATACTAAGGCAGTACCTGATGTTGCCGCGTATGTTCTCGCAATCAATCTTCCGAAGCACTGGACAAAGTTCAATGGCGTCGTACCCAAGGTTACTGAGAAGACATTCCCCTCGGAAGGGGAGACATTCGGTGAAGTGAAGCAGGCAGAGCTTGTGCTCCCCTTGACTGCCTACTACCATGCAAAGGACGATCGTCTCAGATCGAACCTGGCCAACCCCTTTGCGAAGATCACCAGAGAGGTTTCTTGGATTGTCCAGGCAGCATATGTGAACAGAGCCGCCGGAACCTTCAAGAAGACCACCTCGGTTGAATATGGCTTTTCCAAGGAGAGTTTCAAGAGCTTTGAACACACCGCCGGCATCTCCGTTTCTGCGTCAGGCGGAGTGGGACTTGCCAATTTCGAGGTGAACCTGAACTACCAGTTCACCACCACTTCATCCACCACCACCGGCGAGTTTACCCACCACACCAAAACGGAGGAATTCGATATCCCCCCCTACCATGGTACAGCCATGTTCTGCAAGCGCATTGGCATGTCTGTTCAAACTATGAACGGCGGACCCATCTCCGACATCTACAGTCTGGTCAACAACGAATTCCATCTTTCCGGTGCCAAGTTCAAGAAATAAGCAGCAGGCAGCGTCAGCCAGATGCAGGGAGCAAGATCATATGTTTGACAATGCAGTTTATATTGCGACGGATTTCAATTCGGTGTTAGGAGGTGGCTTGTGTGTTGTAAATATTCTAATTTTCACTCATTAACATATTTGTTTTAATAAGATACTGGAATCTGATAAAAGAAGTCCTGTTCATGTCTCAGTAAAAGTACAAGTTCTGACATCGACAGTGCATCGTCCTGACGGGTACATGAACAATTGCCGGGGCCAGACTAACATAAGAGCGAGTTTTGAGTAAAGCCACTGGTCCTACCAGCGCAAACGACTTTCTCACCAGAGTAGACTAGTGAGATTAATGTGATCTCTTTTCTCTCGAACTCTTCGTTCTCGTCTGCGAAAGTTTTCTTGTTATAGGGCGTACTGTCAGAACAAAATGCAGCCCAGTGTTATGGACTTGCCTAATGAACAACTGTTATTAGGGGTCAACTTGTTGTTATTCATATACTTAAGAAGCAGGATTCTTTGCTCCTCTTCTCCCCTTTTTTATCCCTATCCCTTCCTTCATCTCGCTTATTAGTCTCCATCCTTTCCTACCCTATAGGACTGGCTAAAGGCCTAGTCCATTACACCCAGTCCGTAACGACATGATGCTTTTATCCCGGGAGGAATGGTTAGTTAGAAATGCGAGTTGTTTTGTTAGGACGACCGAATGTCTCAACCAGTGTGCCCAGTTCCATATCAGGCGGTGGGTTGGTGTTTTCTGATCTTTTCCACTATTCGCAAAATAGCGTATGATCATCTTTGCTTGGTTGGACGAGCTTGGTAACAGACCACCTTTCCGGTGGTGGGGTTTGTTCATGTGAGTTAGTCAGGATGTGACAGGCGACCAACCAGTGTGCCTGGTTGGTAATCTGTACTAAGGGTCCCAGTGTTCCACCAAGCCACTGGGGTGAGCTTCCGACAAAAATTCTCATGATGGGAGTGGGATGCGCAAAATAATTTTGCGGACCAATGAAATCGTTTAAAGGTTCAGATGTGCCGCTCGAATTCGCGACAATCCCTTTTGCAAAGCCGAAGTAGAGTCTTTGCGTAAAGCTAGACGGTATCAACCTGTGAGGCGTAGATACGAAATCCTTGCGGAAGGAAGATTTGTCATAATCGCCATATGAAGAACTTAGGATGATAACATGACGGCTATCTGGCTTCGGATCTCCAACCACATTTACAGCAACACCAGCCTCACAACGCTTGGGCAATTCTTGTCACGATTTCGTCTACCAGGCACTGTATTGTGTCTGGAGTCTTGCGAATGGTGTCCTTGAGTTGGTCTTGAACCTCAAATTGGATATCTAGCATTGAGTCATCTAGACGATTGCCGACGGTCTGCCATTTGTTCCGCACCATGTCGGCAACGCCGTGGACTGGCGCTGGTGAGTACGGCCGGCCCATTACAGCGGCCGTCCGCCAGCGCGACATGGACATTTTGAAGCAATTGATGGAGACAGGCGATCTCGAGCTGGGTATTTCTGGAGGACCTTTGAAAGCGACACCGATTCACTAGGCCGCTCTGATGATGCCCGTTGCCACTCTTGAAGCACTTATCACGGCTAGCGCCGACGTAAACCAGTTAGACCCCGATGGCGACACTGCGCTGTTGGCTGCGACCGCTGCCGACGACGAGTACGTCAAGCTGTGGCTGGAGAACGGCGCCGACTTCCTGGTGGTCAGCCCCGTAGCGGGCGTGACGGCACTGGAGCTGGCGGTGAAATCCGAGTCCCACGGCTGTGTCAAGTTGCTCGCGGCTTGGGCCACGGCACTGTTGAGAACACTCAAGGTGATGGCTGATGGGGGCAAGGGAGGGGCACTTCAGCTGATTGACAAAGAAATACAGACCCGTACGGAACGGATGGCGGTTGAGCAAAAAGAGGAAGAGGAGGATCCAGGTGATGCAGGTAATTCTGGTGATGTGGAAAATAAAGAAGATGAAAAGAACGAAGAGAACAAGATCAAAGACCAGGGGGTTAAACAGGTTTTCTCAGCTACTCAATGGATAATGGTAACTATTTAGGAGGGTCTGGAGTTCTAGTTGTTCTAAATCGTATCCTCACGCTTACACATAGAGATAGCTTTGCCGACTCAGGTCATCTGATAGACCAGGCTTCCATCGGCTAGTTCATTAAAGTGTTGGTGATGTTTCCATCTACCGAAAACGCTGGCAAGTGGTGTGAAAATTCGTGTTGACCAATTGCTCGACGGGCTATTAAAAATTGACTCTTCGCAACCTTTCGCCCAAGCCCAGTCATATGTCTAAATTATACAAAACATTGTTTTGTCTCAGACTTGGTTCAACGGGCCCCGGGTCCAGCCTTGGACCCTCTCTTTTCTTGGCGCCATTGCCAAATGGCAGGGTCCTGAACATGGCCCATAGTCGGTGTAGAGGAATCTCAAGTCTTGCGTGAGCACCTTTCAAGATCAAAGTACGCATCGCAGTCATCTGGGCTTCGCTTTCCTTCCACGTAAATCTGGCGTTCTTCTGGCTGATTTTCTGGAGCAGCGACAGGAAACGCCAGTGCTGTGGCGGCAAATGCCATGATTATATAAGTAGCTCTCATTTTAATCTTTTAATCAAAGAAAAAAACGACTCTGGGCTGAGAAATAATATTTGTTGGGTGTGCTTTCGGACTGTCTGAAAAACTGGAGAGCGAAGAGAGATTCTTATGCGAGTTTAAAATCTTTTAGACAAGATTATCAGTTAACTCGGCTCGTGATGTAAATGGACAAAAGTTCCTTCACGGCTGCTTCGAAGCCCTTTTTAGCCTCAATCATGTGCGCTCCTTTAGGAAACTCGATTATTCCAAGTATCCATGTCTGCACACCTTCGTTTACATGGAGATGAGGGGATTATGGGTGATAGGGTTAATCTTGTCCCGCTTCGTCCCTGATTTGTTCAGTTGTGTGGTTGCATTTCAAGCAGCACAAGCTGTGCTGACATGGGTTCCCTGCATGTCGAACCAGGGGTTTCACCCACTAAGGGCAACTTCCTTGCCGAGAATCAACCAGGGAATCGGACAATCAGGCTTATACTACTACCTATGGTTCAACAGTGGTGGGAACACCCGGCTGAACGGATTTCTCCCCATTTACTAGACAGTTGCACGCGAACCGCTTATTTTATTCACTGTTGTCGTCGCAAATTATCCCGGATGCCAAGTTTAGAATAATAAATAAGTGGAGAGAACTAATCTTGGAAAACTCTATAATCTAGATTGCAAATGGAACGCCATCTGCTACTTGAATCTTGCCTGTCTACATCATATTACGTATGAAAATGAGGTGACTGAGTGGTTTGAATCCAGATAAGAACCTTATAATGGGCAACTGGGTGGGGTGTGTAAGACGAAGCGCCCGCAGTAAAAAAACCTTGTTCTTGGGTTTGATTTCGGCATTTGCCTCTTTCGTCTCACACCCTACTCATCACTCGCGAAGCCTAAAAGTGGAAGGAGGTGACATCTTGGATGAATGTAATATCTCTGTCAATTATGGTTAGCATGATTGAAATGACATCACACAGATACCAAAAACAATCGCGATCATAACGCTATGAATAGAGATATTATGTCATGCATGGCAGACGAACCCCTCTCAAGCCTGTTTCTCTTTATTCTTCCTCCAGGGTCATTTATTTTTCCGGATTCAGTACGTTCTCTAGGCATCAGGCCTGTCTTCATTCATGGTTCGTCCTTTTGACACAGATGGTTTCGATAAGTTCAGAACGTGAACCAGACGGAAGATGATCAGCTAGCCGCCTGTCGAACAGCGTGATCCGCAATGCGCCAATTTTCAAAGCCGGAGGCCGATACATCCAAGTAGGGACAAATCGTCGATGGTACATATGCCAGGAAGAGTTTGCAACAGTGCACTTTGATCGAAATATACGTCCCAATGACGGTGGAAACTGACACTGGGTAAGGAATACTATCAGGACTAGCAAATTCCTTGACTGGCCATGTTCAAATCTCTAGATCGGTGGAACTTATGAAATGTTTGATCAGTTTACCAGCGTGCTTACACAGTGCTTACAAACTTTGCTTCACTATTCCATCTCCGCACTGACCATCAGCAATAACTTTTGTCCCAATCAGTTCTGTATTCTTTGTACAGGTGTCTAAGTTAAAAGGTCATTGAGTATCAGAAGATTCACTATGTAACTCCTGCCTATCCCAGGTACAAGTTACAAGACGTTCGAATTTATCAGCTGGGTGGACCATTTCCTCGGATTTCTGTTGCCAACTGCGGGCTCAAGAATATGGAGAGTCATTTCTGAAACCTCCTTTGTTCATTTTTAAAGCTGTTAAATATATTTATGCCACCCATTCATTCGATGATGCACGTTGCTCGTTGTTACTTGTTGGGGTTAGCTGAAATCGACTGAGCGGATCGTTTGGTGGCACCAACAATTTTACCCTCACCAGGCGTGTAGACGGGGTCGAAGTCTGATGTTTGAGGGAGAGGAGCAGCTAAAATACTGCCGGCAAGAGACGCCAAAATGGCAAGAGTGATTTTCATTTTCAATGTGTACAGGGGGGTTGAGGTAAGGAGACAATATTGAGCTCAAAAATGAGAATCACAGCTTCACCAAGGAAGACAATTGTATTTATGTACCTGACTAGATCGGGAGATCGAGGCCGATGGGACTCGGCGTCTCAAAATGGCTATTGCAGCGCTGCGTGAATCGCAAAATAGCGCAAATCCAGGATCAAGGAGAGATGCTGAATTGCGATAAGGTGATTTCATCTGCAGCTTTCAGCTCTGTTCATGACTGCATATGTGAAAGGCCGATCAGATCTTGGCGATGGAACAGGTGACCAATCGCCGAAACCAGCAATGTTTGATGTTTACGAATTCCAAACACAATTGTTCCGTAACAACCCGTCTTGGCGCGTCTCTGACTCAGCACTACAAGGGCGTGGTATCCAATCAGTGCTGGGTGGTTGGGTGCTAATGCGATTGACTGAATCAAGATCCGGATTTACGATCTTCTCCGTAGCCTGCATACCGTAAAGAAACAGCCAACGAATGGGTTTGCTCTTGTGGTGTTTTTATCGTTGGATCATCACAGTCGTGTGTAGTAGCTACTGGCTGAGTGAAATGAGACCATTGGCCCATTTACTCCCATCATTTACAAGAAAGTAGTCACATCTCCAACTCTGACGTAGAAAAATATAGACGAGGTCTAGTATTGGAGTATTAAGGGTGATTCCAGCCCATGAAAGGTCAGATTGTTTGTTTGATTGAGATAATTATGCAAATTTGCAAGGAGCATTTTGAAAGCTGTAATAATATCACTTTCAATGAGATTTTCGTCTTGGATAAGACAATTTTCTTCGGTCTACAACCAACAAAAGTTATGCATACCCCAAACAAAGCTTAGATTTTCACCCATTTGATCCAAAAATTTGAAATCATTCTCCGAATATTCAGGCGTTTGTGGAGAGATCGTTAGTAGAAATGCGACTTCGGCCCGACGTTGTTTGTGCACGCCCAGTCCCTCCCCAAATGCCGCCTTGTTGACCAACCAAACTTGCCGGACCTAATCCAAGATATCCATTTTCTTTCTCCTTGGAACGCTCGGACTCATGGAATTCCTTGCACTCAGGACAAGTGTAGCCGTCGTTCGAAATAGATATGCGACCTAGACATGTCGGACATCGCCACCAAGCTGAAGATGTGTCTCTATTTCCGAGGGAGTAAATGTAGGCAGCGTCTTGACGCTTCGGGACATCTTCATTGTGGGCCGCTTGAAGATGCCGCCGGAGGTGGTCAGGGCGGTAAAAATGATGGCGGGCGCGGGGACAATCGGGGTAGTCACAGATGAAAGTTGCTTTACGTTCAGCAAGACCGTGTGCGTTATTGTAATGTCGCAACAGGTCCGCCTGTCGCTTAAAGGGTCGCGAGGTACAGCCACCAACGAGGCAGGAGAATTGATTTGCGGGGGCGTTTGCGGCATTTTGATAGCTTCCGTCGACTGTGTCGAGATACGGTGCATAAGGTTGGGCACCAGGCTGTTGCGTACTCATCCTCCGGATCTTAATAGCGAAATAATACACGAGGTGAGATATATCCCGTTGTGAGCATCAAGACGACACGTTGGCTCATGTATTGAGGAATCACTTCTCTCATCGTGTTTGCATAATCTGCCTAATGTCAGATTCATCCTTATCAATGGCACCCTTGTGAATCAGCCGCTGCCTCAGCTAGTGATCAGGCTGAATGCACAAAAAATCGGCATCACGTGCACTCGCGACATCGCATTCGGATGGAGGGCTATCGTTTTTTGCATTAGTGACAGGGAGAATTCTCTTAGTTTCCAAAGCCTTTTGATAAAGTCCGATCACCGTTATTGTTCGCGCATCTTGACAATCCGCTATTCACCATTGTATTCGAATTCAGCTAAGACGAACAAAGCGGTGCACTTGCATAAGCAATAGTTTTGCCTAACCATTTCGTCCTTTCTTTTGGACGAAAAGTCTGTCGCCTCCCACACCTCATGCATATTCTCGCGACAACGAGAGTTCATTCCAGTCTGGGGATCCAAATACTCGAAAACCCATTAACATCAATCGCAATACTGATCAGTATATGAAACAACTTATTACGAAGAACAATAGGATTAAACAATAATCTAAACTTAGATTATTCCTTTGCATCATTTTCTGGGCTATAAATTGGTAATAAATGCTAGTGGTTGTTCTTGACTTACTAACCCCATTATGCTCTGCATAATAAAGGCACGGCATTAATGATGTTTTTTTTTGTTGTTTTTTTCACCAGGAGAAACAAGCCACACTGTTGGGCGTCAATGAGAAGGACGTTTCTGCTCACGAGTGCGCCACCAGTGGCTGTGTCAAGCGCGAGGCGACCTGTGAGGCGACCTGCAGGGCAACTCGCGAGGCAGCCTGACCGAAATTTCACGCGCAAAAAACCTAGGGAAGAGGATCTTATTTTCATACTCTTCTCAGAACTTCTTTGATTGCACCCATGAGCAAGGCAACGATGACGACCGGAAGTTGGTCCGCAGATGCCCTAGCATCTCCAGCCGGCAAGTGGGTTGCATCAAGCCCGATTGAAGACGGTGGTCATGACGAGAAAAGAGTTTGCCTGGATTTGGTGCACCCGAATCTTGCAAACGAATAGTGGCTATCTCTGGCTAAACCTTACCAACCAGTCACGCAGGATATTGAGATGTTTAGCAGTGTCTTGGCCCAGCCATTCAAGTTTGGTATGTCTTGTATTACCACCCATTTTAGTCAGAAAAGTTGACGGAAGTCAAATATTAGAAGGCAGCACTATTAATGAGCAAATAGCGCTAGATACCAACCCATATTCGTCTGGCGGGACTCCGAATACTTGTTTTGGATTCGTAAGTTAATCATTATGTCACTAGGGGATGGGATATTGACGGCCTCCAACCACATAGATCACGACAAGTGCGACATCATCAATTTTCCAGACCCAGAAGGAGCCATCAATATCCGTTGAGGCAAGGGTCCATGGGTATTTTCTTAAGCTTTATACCACGGATGCAAAATACGCCGGTCTCGTCATGGAGCCAGCTTTGGTCCAGCTAATCACTAGTTTTGACATAAAGCTTTTTGCGACATTGATTGCACCACCAAAAGCTTCAGCACAATCGTCGAGCAAAAAGGCAGGAGATATTCGGCCTGAAACATCGACACTGGAAATTATCATTTACGGTACGATGGAACAGAGTTCAGAAATAGGGAGCATCCTGTCAAAAGCCACTCTCTACTTGCAGCATCCGTCCTTTTCAGAAGTCGACCCGGCGGTTGAATACTTCAGCCCGCACTACCTAATTCGCCCAGGATCTCAAATGCCTGGACTGGAAGACCTTACGTTGGATGAAAATAAATCAGACGGGACACTGTTGATTGATGAAACGAGTAAAGGATGGTTTATGAAGATTTTTTATAACGCAGACGATTTGTGTATCAGTCCGGCCACAGAGCCAAGCCCTCGGCTCACCACACGACTAAAGCAGTAAGTTGAGATTATATCTTACCCACCGGTACAACTAACAGTTCGAGGCATCAATTAACGGCTCTGACCGTAATGAGCGAAAAAGAAATTGGTGTTGTGCGTGGTTCCCAGCTTCCGTGTCTCTGGGAAGCCTCCACCACCCGGGAAGGCTCAGAAAGGTATGATCGGTTCAATTGAAACAGTTCACAGCAAAATCTTCAGAATTTAACTTCTATTGGGTAGATACCGTCATAGAATTACGGGAAGAATGGCTGATCGCCCCACTGTAGCAAGAGGAGGAATCCTTGCAGATGTAAGTTGATGTCTCGTTCATTGCCCTAAACCAATAATGGTTGCTGATGGGCCATGTAGGAGATGGGGTTGGGAAAAACACTTAGCATCTTGTCTTTGATCTGCTGGTCTTTGGATCTGCAAACTAGTCAAGATGATGGAACCGAAAATAGCGAGTCACTGACGACGCTTGTTATTGCACCAAAGTCCAGTATGACGGAACCAAACCGAAATGTGGGATCTTTGTGTTAACGATTGATAGCAATATCGGCATGGTGTTTCCAAATAGAGAGGTATGCTCGCCGCATTTGAAATTCCCAATTTGGCTTCCCTTCACCAATTTGGTATTTTTGGACATTGGCAATCTAAATACGTGGACAGACACATAAGTGCAGGGAGGTTGAGCTTTGCAATTTACCATGGTTCTGAACGACAGAACCTCGCTTCTGACATCCTAAGAAAGGACATTGTGATTACGACTTATGATACACTAAGGTCTGATTGGAAGACCAAAGGGCTACTGTATGGGGAAAGATATTTCCGCGTCGTTTTAGATGAATGTCAGTAGTATGAACACGATCCCTCATTTCTGCAGAACTGGACTATGGAATTTAACCAGAGTTTAGCACACCATATCGGAAACTGAGCAACCCAGACGTTCCAAGCGGCATGTGAGATTCAAGCCCAGAGGCGTTGGTGTCTTACAGGAACTCCCATACAAAACTGCCTTGACAATTACGGGGCTTTGTTGGGTTTCATTGGCGTCGAGCCATTCGCGACAAAGTCCAACTTTGACTTTTGGATATCAAATCCAATCAAGGATAAAAGGCCGTGTGGACTTGACAAACTTCGGACTCTGATAAAAAGCACATGCCTTCGGCGATTAAAGCGAAATACGTTACAATCATACGAGCTTCCGGATCGCGAGGAAAAGATTGAGAGTGTTGACCTGCACCCGCATGATTGCGAACTTTACGACTTTTTCCGCAAGGAAACGGCAGATATTGCCGCCAAAAGATTTCGACTCAGGAACAATGCTTCACTGCTTTCTGAATTAAAAGGTTCAAACAATATCTTGACGCTTATCAATTTTCTGCGCCGCATTTGCAATCACGGAGAGCGCTTGCTACCAGAGTCTGCTTTGAAAGCATGGAGGAAGAAGGATTCTAGCTTGCTTAGTTGGAACATGATGCGACACGCCAGCGAGCTCTGTGGTTTATGTCAGTTGGAGGTCGAAGCAGAGTCTGATTCGTCCTTGGCCGTTGAACTAAATTGCTGTCACTTCCTTTGTTCGACATGCAGCCTCCATGTGGAGAGTGAGATATCCATATCAAAGTTTTCTTGTTCTGTGTGTATGAATGAATGTTATGAAACTACTAAACTGAAAACCCACCATAGGAAGCCACATGTTGCCAATCAGTCAGTCGGCCAAGGTAGAAGCTTTGTTGAGAAACCTCCATACCGAGCAAAGGCTGGATGGGGCAAAACATTCTGGACGACCTATCAAAAGGTAAGTCCTTTTGAAACATGTGGATGCAAAAATATGCGTTCTAACCTGAATCAGTGTCGTGTTTAGCCATTGGACCAAAATGTTGGATCTTGTAACTGAGGCCTTGACTCGGAGTGGCTATAATTGTGTGCGATTGGACGGCAAACAATCTATCAAAGCAAGATCCGAGACAATGAATCGCTTTAATTCTGACGACAGTTGCACCGTAATGCTCGCAACGATCGGCAGTGCTGGTGAAGGGTACGTCGGCCCCCTCATTTGTTTCAATTTAATCACCGCATAACGCGAGCCATAACCAGAATCGGCATGCTAGCTGCTAGTTTTGTACATCTGATTGAGCCACACTGGAACCCGATGGCTGAAGCGCAGGCAATCGCTCAGGTACATAGACTTGATCAATCGCGTCGCGTCATAGCTACGAGGTATATAGCACGAGACACTATAGAGGAGGTAAGTTGCCGTGGCGTTTGTATCTATTTTGGACTAGAGTGTGGATTTGGTTATAACATATCGATTCTTTCAGTATGTGCAGTGGATTCAACAAGACAAATTAAATATCATAGCGCAGTCTCTGGCTTCTCAAAAGATGTGCCAGAATGAGATTGACGACGAACGATGGAAGGTATTTTTGGAACAAAGTTTGAGAATCTTGCAACAACAACAACTAATTCTGTCTTGGATGTTGGGTAGCTTTTTGAACATGAAGAAATAATTGTAATCTAAGGTTCACCGCATTGACGGAGCGTTGTTTCAAAACAACGCCCTGTTTAATGGTCACTATCAGCCGTCCGTGTCGCATATACGTAGTTCAGAGTGTCTCTGGAGGCTTAAAGAATTCTGTGCAATAAGAATCGAAACGTTTCACCAATCTTCATTTTTTGTTTCGACATCTATGTTTGAAAAGTTTGTCCCATCAGCCTCATGGATTACTTTGCGGTAGCCGCTCTTCGCGCGTTTTTGCAACCAACTCTTCCCAGGTAATCCCAAGCCATTTAGAGATCCTTCTAACTCCATCTTCGTCCTGGAGCTTTCTCCTACGGTCTACTTCTCTGCCCGACCACCTGATGATCTCAAGCTCTGCAGATGGATCTGCTCCGTGCAAGAGCAAATACTCCATAAACTTCGCTGCCTCTTCAGTGTCCTTTTTCGCTGCATAATGTAGAGGCGTGGAGTATTTAGGGCTTCGTCTCCAGTCCACCGGTGCCCCCATTTCTATCAGATATTGGGCCAGTCTGATGGAACATGTTGTAGATGCTACATTCACCAATCCGTCGCCAAGATACCTGTTGCTGAGAATTTTCCAGATGTTCATCTCTTCCCAAAATAATATGATCACGTTTTCTCTATCCTTCCTCATTTCTGTTACTGTAATAACTGGTTTACCAATATACTCCGCTATACAAGACTTGAACCTCGGGTGTTTTTGGTGTCCAAAAGCTGTACCAAGGCTTCCTTTCCATAGCTCAACTAGTTCCGTTGAATCTGAAGATATTATGGCCGTAAAAAGCTTGCTATAGGCCTGTTCCGCGTTATAACTATTGACGTACCAGGTCGCAAAAGGTCCGACATGTTCAACCAGCCATGCGGATGTATCGATATTGCCAGCCTCGATGGCTGAAATACAAATTTTTGGAAAAACTAACTTTGCGAATTTATCATAGGAAGAATCTCCACTCAATCTTGTAGTAGCATCAGCCATAATTATTTGCAAAGTTGAAGATGACCCGACTGATGCTGCCAAATGGGCTAACTCCGCTTGTACGCTGTCTGACAATATCTTGATTTGGCTCGCGAGTGCCCTCACCGCCTCACTTTTATCAGCCTTGATCAAGTCAAATATGAGCGGCTGCATTTCTTCCTTGTCAACATCAATCGTCTCGAACATGCCCTTATGCCGTTCGGATCCGTGACTTTGCTGAATATGATGATCCCTCATCTTACGCGTGATGAATCCAATGATTGCAAATTCACATCCCGGGATATCGCATTTCCATGGGTTTTCATGATAACGTTCGTGTGAATTCCGAATAGATCGTGTCTTGAATCCATGGCGGAAGAACTGACATTTTAAAAACCTGCATTTGAAAACATTATGGCCATGATGCTGAAAAATAGCGAAACAATGGCAATTACTTCCGCGATGAGTTGTGGGGCAGAGGAACTCGCCCAGTCGTTTATACAAGTTAATCGAGATTTGGGAAATTGTCAAGGGGTCAAGGTGAATCCATCTTTGAGCTAAATGATTTATTAGTCGCGTCGCGAAAGTAAAACACACACTTACTTACCCTCTCCGAGATGGTATTCGCCTTCTAACGATGCAACGTGAAAGCCGAACTCATATTCTAACATCTGTGCCAAATGAGGTGACTCTGATTTCAGTTTTCCCACAAAGTATGGCCTGGTATTTTGCAACATTGCGTTTTCAGCAGGCTGATAGTCAGCTATCAACCTTTCTCTGTACAGTAATTCCAATGGATATATTAGTTCTTTCGGTAGTGATTTGCCTTTGAACGATGAAAGATATTCCTTCAGCAGTTCGAGCCAAAAGTTTGTTGAGAAGTTATGGAATCGATAAGCTCCCGAGAGAAAGTTTTCGTCAATTTCCTCGTCATCTAAATCAGGATCATGGTGGGATTGAGTTAGATACAAAATACAACGAGTCGCTAGGCTCAATGCCATTCCGGATACCAGGATTGAATAATCGGTCTCGGGATTGAAAATATACCTAGCTGGGTCAATGGATAATTCTCATCACTATTTGCCATAGAACCTACTCTTTAGCCGTGAAATGAACAAATTGTACATAGTCATCGACGACCTCGATAATGGCTCCACAAATACGAACAAAATCGATTTCAGAAATTACGCGAGCGCTTCCATCGATATCATCTGGAGATACTATCAAAGCATGCTCTAGTTCTTGCTTCGTTAATGGGGATAGCGCACACCCGACCCATCCCAGAATTTTACGAGCTTTGTCTTTTTCGAATTCAGTGTATGATTCGTTGATTCTGTCGAAGATTCGTTTATATCTTTTATCATGGTTAGCGTGGCATTAGCGAAATGAGAGGGTGGTCAACGTGCGCATCATCCAAAGATTTAGGGGGGTTTTTGAGCTCTTGACAAATCTACTCCACGCTATCCATATGACGAACAATATCAAGAACTACTCGCACATATAAAAACATTCCTATAATATGAATTAACTCGGCGATATTGTAAAAGGATTGCCCGGAAACCCCTACCCTTTGCAGACGCGGCCAAAGGTGCTATATGTTGCTCAATCTCGGCCCGAGCGTCGGGGAAAAATCGTCGTTGTTCAAACCATTCCTCTTGGCGGCGATTAGCATATATCTGAATGCTTCCAGAATTTCTCTGATCAACTATAATCTCCATAGTATTTCCTTCGAGAAGCTTGTAAATGTCTGATTCAGGCCGGCTGCTTAGCAGAATCCGAACCTCCCTGCAAGAACTGGCAACATTAAGAAGGTGTTTGAGCAATTCGACACGCTCTACTTCCTCTATTTCATCGATACCGTCTATCACAATATATACTGGCCCAGCAGATGCAAGAAGAGATTGCAGTACGTCAGAAGTACTATTTAGATTGCTCTTTAGATTTGGGACATTTGACTGACAAAGCGCTGTTTTGACAGTATGCTGATTTTCGGCAAGTTGAAAAATGAGTGAATGCAATACGGATATTGCCGTCATGCTGTGACCTTTGTATGTGAGGAAGGCTGCCAGTGTTTGCTTGTGTGACTGCGTGTGCTTGATAACAGTAGCCGCAAGTAATGTTTGCCTGAGCGCTATTAGTACAAAACAACACAGTTAAAGTTGCAATACCTACCGGAGCCTGGGATTCCTTTCAACCAAAACACGTTTGCTGCACCATTCAAAGGATCCAGCCAGTTTTTAAATCTCTTGTCTCAAAAGAGCCACTTTCCTGTTCCCTCACAGACAGACTCTTGAAATCGATACAAAGCTTCGTCATAGCTTTTAGGGGAAATGTGGGTTCGAAAGTTCAAATAGTCCTGCTGTATAGCGGCCCTTTCTAAACGCTCGAAGTGCTTCATCTCCCGCTGCCTGGAGTCGTATGCCTCTCTTATTTCTTCCATGCGGACTTCAGCTCTCATGAGTAAGGCATGGCGCTCAATGAGACGGGCGATCATTTTAATCTTCTCTCTGCGGCTTGGCCACAGCATCTCAAAAATGACTTTGAGTCCTGTTTGGTTTCAGTTAGCAGTCTGCTGCCGTCAAAGTCGAACTATCCACAAACATACTAGTAAGACTAAAGAACTTGAGTGAAACAAGATAAAAGTCAAGAATATCTCGGAAGAAAAGTACTAGAACCTCCTTGATGGCATGATTATGTTGAAAGACCCTTGCGACTTCTTTGAATTCGAGCAGAAGCAGCCCGATTTCCTCAATGGTATCCACAATAGCATCGAATGATTGCTTGAGCACGTTTGCCCATTGAAGGATCAGCTTAATCGGACCCCACAACAGGGAAAGAATGTCTGGCTTGGCCTGCACGAACATCTCGACGGCGCCACTATATTCGCCCAGCCTGCGTAAGTACGGTTCGATTCTGGCCAGGTGACGGAGATGGCCCGATGCGCCCTGTTCTTTTTGAATCCTGTCGGTCGCATCGTAGACCTGGTCAATGCTGGTTGTATCAAGAATCTCACGATACAATTCTTCATTTTTCAGGTCCGATTTGAAATCACGGATGGCACTGTTGAACGCCAGTTGGATTGGGTCGTGTTGGGTAGTCATGTTAGCGATTTGTATTTGGTGATGGCACGCTGTGTATGCAAAAGGAAGATGCGTAAGATGAGTTTGGTGTTTTTCCACGTCGACTATGTAGAATGGGACAACCGTGGGATGTTGGTCGTCCACATTCCGGGTGATGGTAAGGCGTTTTTTTTTTGAGTGCGTGGCACTGTGGCTGTGGCTATGGAAGTCGTGTAGGCAGAAGTGCAAATGGGCTGGCCAGTCATAGCACATAATTTGAGCCACGCTTTAACGCTCAACTCTGGCCAATCAATATGACCTCACAAATTTGACCACTCACAGCATTTCTAGTCTAATTCGGTGCATGATTATGAGACAGGAACTTGCCAGGCTATCGGTAGCAATTTAGAAGGCAGGCTAGGCGGGCAGAGTGCCCGTTTCCTTGTGTGAGTAGTCTGCGGTACGAAGTCTAAAACTGGCCTGTTAATGATTAAATCGGTTTGATCTCTGACAATAGAAGCTTAAGTTAATATGGCCTATTCTAGCAGATCGATTAACCTATTCTTTGACAAATACATTGACCCAGCTTGCCATAAGATTGACCCACCATTGGGCACGGTCCTCGACTAGCCGTAGTGTTGATTGCCAACCTAGCTGGGGACAGCACATGAGGCAACCTGACATAATTGAGCCTAAAAATTCTATTATATTCCTCAAAATATGGTTCGGAACGCTTTCGTGAACTTTACAAATGGTGGGTATGTCATATTATCAGATAATCACTGCTGCTGTTGAACTTGATCACAAAGGTGCGACGGCGACCAGCGGAACGGCCCTCCGTCCACCTTGCGCCCAATTGTATTTTTAGATATTGCCAACCTCACCACAGATCTCAACATTGTTGAGGAATTCGAGACCGGTACCATAAATATGTCATGGACTGAAACAGGGCCGATTGCACTACGTGGGAAAAGGATGTGTGTTGTAATAACAGTAAATCGCACCCAGGTCGCACATTTGGTTTGGTAGAGTGGCAAGGTGGAACCGCCAGGTCTTCATCGAACCTCGTTTCAGCGGCAGCCATACCCAACGCAGCCATCACAACAATGGTAAGAACAAGACCAACCGGGTCCCAGCAGGTGTCGAAACAACACACAAAGATGGCAGCCAGCGGTGCGTGAATATTTTGAATAATGGTGCGGTCCATGCGAGCCAAAACAATCCTATCAGTGCGCAAAAGCAAATGCACAATTTGGCCATGAATCGTCTTCTGTGCACGTGAGTGTCGGCTCTTTGGGCGCGCTCACAAACAAAAGCCCTTTGTAATGCTACAACAAAGCGCACAATAGATCACACCGTCGTGTGTTGAACTATTTGATTGCCCACGCTTTTCGAGTCATTTTTATTCAGCGCTCAGTTCACAAGACACACCTTGTGCAACTATACAGCGAGATCAGAAAAGACATCTACCGAGTTCTACTTGGTCAAAAAATGGACCTGCATAACATATGTAGCCTCGTTGTTATGAACTGCACAACATGGTTCATTAGTCAGATACAAGAACTAAGATTTAACATAAAACCTTGTCGCCACTTTTCATTTGAAAATCAAGACCTCTTTCCCCTTCAAAAAGGAATAGGAATCTACCCATCCTTCGTTCCTTATTTATCCTATCACTTGGTTAATAACAACCTCTTTTAGTTACTACTAAAGGTAAGATTGATTTGGGACAGTCAAAACTCATAGCTTCCTTTACCTACCCTGAACCTCTCATAACGCTGCGGGATGTTCCGTGCATGGGCAGACATAATAGTTCCAGGTTTTACCATGGGACGAGGTTTTGAAAGTGACAAGCTGCTGATCCATGAACAAAGGGAGCCTGCTAAATTGATTGCCCAAGGGGCTGACGAGGTAGGCCCTTCCCTGTCGCAGTAGTAAAGAGACTTTTTAGAAAAAGCATAGAGTAGGTGAGGAGCATGCTCTCAATAGTAGATTGATTGCTTTTCATCGGCACGTTTTATTGTGTGATTTCTTGGAACAGCTGGAATATCGCTCGTATTCTCAGGTTCCCTGGGCTGTGCGGTCTTTGTCCCTGAATGCCGCACAGCACAGTGGCATAAATGAAATAAAGTGGGTCACCTGACTTTAGTAATGCATGTTCTCATTCATGGTTAGAATAATTTATTCATTTCAGTCTCTGCAACTCTTTCCAAACCTACATTACACATTGTCTCGCAGTCCTATACATTTAGTTGGACTTGATCTCTGCTTCCAAACAAAAAACTGCTCATGCACCGAATGCACAACGAATAATTAATCTTGAGGAAGAAACGCCATCTCTGACGCATTCGACACAATTCACGGGCTCCTAGTCATCCTTTAACCCTTCACAATTCTCTCGCACGGCATCTGATACAGAGGTCAAGCACCATGATCGAATTACTGCTCACTCATATTTTCACCTTTCTACTATGCGGCACCTTCTTTTTTGCCATTCTTTTTTGTCTCCTCTTCCGACTAGCCGCAATGTTTTTGACCGCTGCATGGATAATCTCCAAGTATCTCGCCAAAGCGATCGTCGCTCTTGTCCTCATGCTCTATATTTGGACCTTTTTTGCAGCTTATTGATGAGGAAAACATTTTTTCAAAATCGCCCACGCATGGCTCTGCGTGTCAGAGCGTTCGTTGTGTCGACGACCATTGAACCAAGTGTGCTGGCGGCCACCACATTGGCTCCAAGAGATTGCTGGCTGACTACTATTCTAGTGCGTTGGATTAGTGGACTATGTATGACTGATTCAACATCCATCAACACTCGTTTTGGTTTTCTTTTGTCAGATTGTATATTTTAGCCAGATCAATGTACCTACCTGGCCTCATTGGAATCCTGCTGAATTTCTGCAACCTTTTGCAGCACATCAAGCACCTTGATCGCGTCTTATAGTGCCTGTACAGCGGACAATAAGTGTACAAAACCCCCAAGAATCTCAACATTCGACATGGTAGCGTCGTGCCGCATTTTTCGGGTTGCGCAGATGTACCGCCCCCTCTTTTGAACCTTATCTTTGGGACCGAAAAAGTAAGACAAATGTAGTGCCTTCTACTACTTACTGCCTTGCACACGAGCCGCGCGGGGTTGGATAGAAATCCAGATGCGGCTAGTGCGTATCAGCCGTGGTGCAGTGATCTGCACGGGGATTCTTGATTTTCCGATCTCTAGCGGTGTACCTTTCGACCAAAGAGCTGAGCTGCTTGTGCCCACGGCTCCGGCACACATACACCATCGCACCGGGGCAATTGCTCCAGCATTTATTTATACAAGCACGGAGATGCGCCCCCTTCTCCCCAAGCCCCAGGCCACTGGGGGCTCGATGCCGCCTCGCCAACCATCAAAATTCCCACCGAAGCGCCCGATCGCGGCTCTGGCGTGTGAAGCTTGCCGCAAACAGAAGTCAAAGGTCTGGTTTATCCGCCCGGGCCTTCTTCCAACAAAGCTAATCGTTCCTGTCGTTTTTAGTGTTCCGGTGACACGCCCCGTTGTGCGACTTGCGTCCATCGGAACCTCGACTGCCATTATACAGCGTCAAACAGGGTGGAATCGCTGAAGAAGAGAAATGTTGACCTGGAGGCTCGAGTTTCCATGTTTCAAGATCTTTTCGGCATGTTGGGCGCGGCTTCCGAAAACGACACAAAGGGAATTTTAAACCAAATAAAATCCGGGGCCGATCTAGAGCAAGTCGTGCGACGAGTCAGAGAGGGTGACCTTTTGCTCCAGCTCGCTCTTGAGCCAGAGACCAGGTTCCGCTATGTGTTCCCATACATCTCGAAGATGCCTGAAAGCCTGCTTACCGATAATCCTTATATCAATTCATTCATCTATGAGGTGACAGCGCTGTATTCCCCTGGGGCAGAAACGACACGAGATACACAGCCTGCACCTCTACAGACCGAGTTGGATATCTCCAGAAACCCTCGTTTCAAAGATCTGCCGGTTGCGAAATACCAAAGCCTTTACCTAAAGCCGCTGCACGCCGGTAAAATTGTTGATCCCAGGCTTGACGCCGTAAAACCTTCGCAGTGGACATCTGTCAGCACCGATGACACGCTCATGCGCGACATTTTGAGTTCATATTTCCTATACGAGTACCCTTATTTTGTGCCGTTCCACAAAGATTATTTTTTGGAAGACATGGCAGCGAAAAGACATGATTTCTGCTCCTCGCTGCTCGTGAATTGCGTCCTTGCCTATGCTTGTGTAAGCCCCCTCCCCCCTGGGTGTTTGGCGGCAATGTCTAAAAGTATCTTCAGCATTGTCATAGTCGGTTTCGAAATCGTTCTGAATATTGGAACCCTGAAAACCTCGTCTACAAGTTCCTCGCCGAGGCCAGACGGCTCTGGGATTTAGAAGACGAAAGAAAACCACGGCTCACTACACTGCACGCAACCGTCATATTCAATATTATCTATAACATGTTTGAATTGGATCAAGTTGGAGCCAGATTCGGTCGCACATTAATCCCTATGATCCATGAACTTCGATTATTCGACAGTACCGTTCAAGCAGAAAGCGAAAGAGAGCGCAATGGCAGGGCGTTTACTGCCTGGGCAATATTCAACTGGAAGACGTAAGTGGCCAGCAGATCATCATCTTGGATTTACTAACAAGTTCCCAGCATGGTGGATTATCACTTCAAGAATGTCTCGCCGTTCAAGGATCCTCCAGATGCAGACTTGCCAAAGTCGTCGGAAAATCTGCAATGGTATGGGGAAGTGTGGGTCAGATATCCACTAGATCGTGCACCATCGCCAACTTCATTTGGTTGTTACTTCGAAGCTATGTCACGACTACGGATTATCCAGCATCAAATATCTGAAGAGTTCCTCAAAGAGGGCTCGCAGCTTCAGATATCTTGTGCTAATATTCTCTATCACCAACTAAGGACCTGGTATAACAACCTCCATGGACCATTAGACCCATTAGCAATCGTGTTACCAGTGCACTTTGCTCTTCAGTAAGAAACCCTGCAAGAAATCTAGATACTTGGGTGTATTGCGGCTGGACGTTTTCTGATTCTAGAATTCTGGAATGCAATTGCTTGATTGGGTCATTCTCACTAACGCAATTTGTAGTTTGGACTATCATCAGCTTTTGATCGCCCTATATACGCCGTTCATCAATGACATGCAAAGCGATCCTTCCCCCCGAAAAATCATCGAACGAGCCAATAGGCATATACAGACAGTTATCAGGATATGGTATCTCCGCCATGGATTTGATACTATATTTGTCTACTTGACCCTGCCACTAGTCCTTACTGCGTTCACATGTTTAGGTAGCATTAATGAAGAATTGCCATCATCTGATTTGGAAGTCATCAGATCGACACTTTTCCTTGTCACCCAAGGTCTTAGAGACCAGAGTAGGAATTACTTTCTTGCAGAATCTTCATACCACCTTGTTCAGAGCCAGATGCGCACAGAGGAGTCAGAGATAATGGCGCGTATTGCGAGACTATCCGAGAAAGATGAGAAGAGGGAATCCCAGAGACAGAACACTAAGAGTCAATGGTTAGAGACCAGGTGGTCGGGTATGGGCGGGCTGTCTACTGCAGCTCAAGTTACAGATTGATTACATGGTAATATAGCTGCCGAATAGCTTGCCAGAACATCAACCGTAACTCTGTACATTATTTCTTTAGAAATTGCGAGCTAGCGATCTGTTCAAAATTTATGGATTAGTGGAGAAACACCGGGCATATTTCCAAAACCTGCACTTTGTATTGTAGTTTCTGCAAATATCAGCACTCCCTATTATTCATCGGGCTGACTTGGAGCAACGCTATCATGCAAGCTTTCATGCATGCGCTAAAATTCAAGGCAACATGGTGGGAACTTATCGTTTCTATCCACCACGCTCACAATACTTGATGAGCAATATAAAAATTCAACCCCTAGATCCCCAGGATACAGCAGTGTCTTTTTACAGTTAAACCACATCAGAATCCTTTTTGGCAACAGTTTGCACTTCGGATGCATCTTTTACCACATCGTCCGTGTCCTTACCAACCGCGTCCAATACTTCATTGTCATCACTCATATAACCACTGTGACTTCCAAACACATACCAAAGGTAGCACGTCATGATGACAGCGACAACTAAAAATGCAAATACAGTCCAGTTTCCCATGGAATACATGGGAGAGGTGCTGCTTGGAAACAAAAATGGAGCTGTGATCCCGCCGCAGTTTGCAATGGAAATCATGCCTCCCGTTGCCAGCGCTGTGGCTGTTGAGCCTCTGACGGTTGCGGTGCGGTGCTGAGAAAATTCCACAGTCAGTTTATCAATCAAGAAAATGCAGCAATCGGAAACAACAAAAAGAAATGTGTCAGACTTACAGCAACAAAAGGGAGCACTGCCGCGTTGGTGCACGCTATGATGAAAACCGCAGCGTAGCGAACGCGCCAGTTCCCGACAACGGCCAACATCAAATACCCAATTGATACGAATACCAGCCCGCCGATGACATGTCTGGACCGCTCCCGTGTCTTATCGCTGTGCAAGCAGTTCCCAACAATGATGAAGACAGCAAAGACGTTGGGCGGCACGGTCAAGAGCTGCGCGTCGTAGCCTTCAAAGCCCAACGACGCCACAATGGTCGGGGCAAAGTAACCGAATGCGTTGAGGGAATTCGTCATCAAAAAGTACTGAATAGCAAAGAGCCAGAAGAAGGGCTCGCAGAGTGTCTCCTTGGCCACTTTGCTGTCCCAGTGCTTATCCTCCATTGAGGGTGCGTGTGGGCCCAGGCGTTTTACGGCAAAGGCGCGCTCCTCTGGCGACAACCAAGACACTGTTTGTGGATCTTGAATGTTTGTTAGAACTTGAATTCCTGAGCATCGGGTGGCAATAGAAAAAGTACGAGAACCTACAATCTGGGAGCCAAAACCACACCATGACCCCGACAATCACCGACGGAATACCTTCGAGGATAAAAAGCCTGTGAACCGCTTGTGTTAGCGTCACTCCAGTAAGTTTCATCCTTCCATTGTGTCACTCACCACTGCCAACCGTTCAGGTTCGCTTTGCCGTTGAGGAATGAGATACCGGTGGCAAGCAAGCCACCAAAAGCTCCCGCCACGGCAACACTCGAAGCGAAAATGGCCATTCTAGTGGCTCTTTCTTCAGGTTTGTACCAAAAGCACAGGTACATCATGACGCTAACATAAAGTCAGTCCTCGGTGCCCAAATACATTCTCTACAACCCAGTCGCCTGGAATTCAATTCCGGCGCATGTCGACTCACCCGGGGAAAAATCCTGCCTCTGCGAGGCCAAGGAATATTCTCACAGTCAAGAGCCCTCCGTATGTTGTCACAGCAGCGGTGCATATGGTGATGATGCCCCATGTAACCATGATTCTGGCGATCCACTTGCTGGGAGAAAAGTACTTCAGCAAGATGTTGCTGGGAAATTCCATTAGTACATAAGGAACGAAGAACAAAGCTACGGCCACATTGTATCGCTGGCCAGTTAAATTGAGCTGCTGCACAATGTTGTCTTCAGGTTTGTCATTGTTCAACGTTCGAGCATTGCCAAGGTTAACTCGGTCCAAGTAATCTGCGATAGTCGTGTTAGAGATTCCAATCCCTCTGGTTAGGTTGTCATAGGCAATTCATGCCATCAAAGTAACATACTTAATAAGTATGTGACGCAGATCCATGGCAAAATTCGGAGATCTTGTTTGCGGACAATTCTCCTCTCCATTTCCTTGTCATTGAGGTCCACCGTATCAAGGTTCGGCATATCCAACGGCCGTTGCACAGGCAGGAACCATTTCCACGTGACCATCTTGAGCTTTGCAGGCTAAGCACCTGAGAAGAATGTAATGGATGGATGGTGCAGCCTTATGTGACAGCTTGGCTGAGTTTAACTTAAGTACCATTTCCTTGGAGCATGACAATTACCATGAGTCGTCTAAAGCGATAAGAAATATTTCAACCCACGAAAAATTTTAGCATCGACTGACTCGCTCACATCCCGAACCCCAGAAAGCGATAGATAAGCGCTCATTACCCCAGCTTACCGGACATACCCCGAGTCTTGGCGAACAGGCAAGCGCGACGATAAAGTCGCATTGTCTCACAGCAAGAGTCCCAGGAGAGTTAGACAAAACTTTATTCGCGCTGCCAAGTCCAAGGCCAAGGCTTGGCCCACGAATCACGTCCTTTTGCCTCTGAAGGCGCCGCCGGCTATCTTTGAATGTGACCGCCGGGTAAACAGGGACAAGCAGTCGAAGGCTAATCGGGTAGAAATTCTAAAGATTTTGTGCATTTCGCTTTTACGTAACCAACTTGAAACCCTTTTCTTGGCACGAACCGTGGATCTCTATTTTTCACTTGGTCTTGGCATTTCTGGAGAAGCCCCACCACTAGAGTAATTAAAATAAAGTAATGGGATCAAACGTGGCTATGCCTTGATCACTACACAGTGCTCTCAAATACGAATTTGATCGTTCTCCTCAGTGCTTGAGGAGGAGTTTCATCCCCAAGTCACCCAAGAGATTGACCCACAACCTACCTGTCACTTCAACTTCAAGATTTTCAGGGCTCTATTTGGTAAAACAAGTACCCAGAAGGAAGTTTCCCGTTGCAAATGGCAATCCTTCGCATGGATCCCGAAAAATGAGGATCCGTTCCAGATTTATCCATTCACAAACGGTGTTGGACCAACTATCATAACTAAGGATCTTCATTCTTTTTTCTTTTCGAAAAAGGAAACGGTAAAAAAAAGAAGGTCCTTAAATATCTTGTGAATAGGAAGATAAGGGGCATATTTTTCTTCGCCGATTCTCTCGCATCACCGGCTATGTCGAAATTGAAACAACTCTCCCTTGAGGCACAGGGTAATTGAGACCTATGTCTTTTCTTGTGCTAACGCAAGGCTTATATTGCTGACATAATCATAGGTCAATGAAATACACTAAATTTTGGATGCTCTTATCCCCTTAAGTTCTAACTGGGTTTTCTGCAACATGCACTGACTGAATTGTTCCGTTGGCACAGGCGAAGGAACATCCTGTTCCTGAAATTGTTACCCAATCCAAGGCCGGCCCGGGAGCTTTAGCACCACGCAATCACTTACCTGGCGCCGCTATCCGCCCATCGCGGGGTTCCCACTCAGTCGATCGGCACTCGGGAAGTAATCGGCGACCTACTCAGTCTACATCGGCGATGACAACCCTTTTCTTTATAAAAAAAAAAAGCAATGCGAAAAGACCTAAAGCATGAAACTATAAGGAAAGTTAGGGCGAAATACCGATCAAGTTTGGGCACCCACACGCGCCCAAGCCCAAAATCAGACCATGTAACCAGCAAGGCTGGTAGGTGCAACACTCGCGTTGCCCAGATTAAGTACTCTATGGCCCCGAACCGCAGCTCCCAATCTAGTACACAAAAAGTTGAAGCGAGCATTCTAGGGTATTTTAGGGTCCCGTTATAGAGGGGAACATATGTTCGAAATAAAACAGAGGGTCGGCGATAAGTCGCCATGCGTATGCGTGGTGGCCGAGCAAAGTGAACGGGTGCAAGTTTTATTTCGCAGACACCCATGAGTTGTGCCGTGTCGGTCCGGGCCGTGACTTGTTTCAAGGCACATTCAAAAGCTACTTGTCACATCCTTGCTCGAATGTGGTAGCTTGCATGAGATCGCCGGCCGGGAGTCGGTGCAAGCGGGGCTGCCGTTTAATGGAGAACGTAGCACGAAGCCAAGAATTTTATTCATCAAGATCTCATCTGTCTCCTAATGCCCTGAAGGGTCCTCCCCTATTTTGTAGCGCTGTAGCTGGCATCCATCTATCCGATTATCCGACTGGTGGTGCGGACAGTGTACGTACCAGTCACCGCCAACCGGGCCGGATGCGCTGCCATCTAAAGGAACAACGGCACTCGGCTGTCGGGCTATTAGCTCTAAAGCAACTTGATTCCCTACAGCAGACTTGTTTCAGCTTGCCCCAGCCCTATACGCAGGATTGTACTTATAGGATCATGATCCAGAGTCGGCGACACAAGTCAACCTTTCATCCTTCATCAATTCTGAACTATCAACCGGGACATGAATTTACCCATTGCAAGCTGTCCAATGCCGTTCGTTTGGCCATTATTTCTTCTCTTTTGTTTGGCATCATGTAGCGCGCGCCACCGTGTTCACGACAGTAGCTTTATGCCAACCCACGTCCTCATCGCCACTGCTCAGAATATTTCAGTCGATTGCCAATCAAGATACTCTGCTGTCATCAATAGCAGTGATCCTGGTCCGACGATTCATTTAAAAGAAGGAACCACGCACTGGATCAGAGTGTACAATAACATTGCCGACCAGAATCTCACAATTCACTGGCACGGGTTGTCACAACGAACAGCGCCGTTTTCGGATGGAACACCCCAAGTTTCTCAGTGGCCCATAGCTCCCGGTCATTTCTTTGACTATGAAATCAGGCCGGAAATCGGCGATGCGGGCACGTATTTCTATCACTCTCATGTTGGCTACCAGGCCATTTCAGCACACGGCACATTGATCATTGACGACTACCACAAATCTCCTTACCACTACGATGGCGATTTTGCCCTGCTTTTAGGAGACTATTACAACAAAACGGACGAAGAGATTGTCTCAGGTCTCGAAGCAGACCCCTTTGATGGCGCTGGGCCGGTGCATGCCGTCGTCGTGAATGGACAAACAGGGCATGCAGGCCTTGGTGATGCGAAAAACCTGTCATGCGCGCCACATGTGCTCAATGTTCTTCCTGGAAAGACTTATCGCATACGATTAATCGGAGGCGGGGCCAAGACCATCGCCACCCTGGGCATCGAGGACCACGCTAACTTGACGGTGATTGAAGCAGATGGCACGTATTCAAAGCCCATCACTACGAACCACGTGAACGTTGGACCAGGGCAGCGGTTCAGTGTGCTACTTCAAACAATGTCGGAAGCCGATTTGCAAAAGTCGAATAAAACTTCTTTCTGGATACGGTACGAAAACCGAGAACGACGCCAGGACTGGTCGGGATATGCGCTGCTACACTATCAACTCAATGATAACAAACCCCCGCAATCTCTCCCCGCCACATCACCAGTTATCCTACCCGAGACAGTCTATAACTGGATGGAATATGCACTCGAGCCTCTTGCATCTTCCAACGACTTCCCACGCCAGTCGACAAGAACTCTGAGGATCAAGATCACACAAAGGGGTATCTGGGAGGGAAACGCATTCGTCACGGCAGCGCAGTGGGCGTTTAACAACAACTCTTGGACAGAATACACCCCAAATACTCCCTACCTTGTCGACATCTACAGAAAAGGTGAATCTGCGATTCCGAGCTATGACGCTGCTATTTCCAATGGCGGCTGGGACCCCGCAAACCAACTATTTGCAGCAAAGGTTGGCGAGATCATCGACATTGTGTGGGAAAACAGCAATATCCCCACTCCTCAGTATCATACTCATCCCCTGCACGTGCATGGTGGTCATGTCTGGGACCTCGGGAGCGGAAATGGCACCTACAATGCAACTGCCAACGAGGAAAGAATCAAAGAATTTTCACCCATAAAGCGAGATACTACCCTTCTTTACCGATATATCTCACAAGGTGTCGCCAACAGCGCCGCAGGGTGGAGAGCATGGAGACTCAAGGTTGAGGATCCTGGCGTATGGATGATGCACTGCCACAGTTTGCAACATATGGTCATGGGTAAGTTTCCAGCCATTCACTCTCACAGTCAGAGAAGGAAGAAGAATTCAGAGGCTTACACTTGATTTCGACGCAGGCATGCAAAGCGTTTGGGTTATGGGAAATGCATCCCAGATCACTAATTCGCATCCCCAACCATATGCATCAGGTTATTTGGAATTTGGTGGTTCAGCCTACGGTAACGCAACTTATGATCCGCTGGTGACTCATTTCTTCTCCGAAAATGTGTAGAACTGGGCCATGTTTCGCCAGTGTTCAAGTCTTGTCACTCTCAGTATCAATCGATTCCTGCAATCACAGAAAAGAACATGGATTCAAGATTAAAGCTATGCCTTTATGCTTAAATGGTCCCAGATTCTACTCTTCGAATCTCTACCCTTATTACCTATTACAATTAAAAATGAAATGAACGATGCGAAATCCCACGTCCCAGACCAAAGTAGTCCTTTATACACCAGAGTCTTCCTGGTGGATAGAGTGTTCTGTCTTGTGATCATGCCAGCTGGCACACACATCATCGATTTGGTCCCTGTCAAATTGATTCACGGCAGAAAGCATGTCGGCTTGTCGCTCAATGAATTGAACAGCGAATCCCTCGGATGTGTGCCATCCAATATGGCAATGCATCAACCAGACACCAGGGTTATCTGTCTCCCAGGCCATAACCAGGTATCCAGAGGGAGGAAGCATGGCCGTGTCGCGTCTGGGCGGGTTGCTCAGGTTAAGCGGCACCGAAGAGTTATACGTGCCGGTTCCTTGGGCAAGAACGAAGAAGTCGTGGCCGTGAAGATGAATTGGGTGCGGGATGCCGAGCTGGGTAGCGACGACGAAATACACCCACTGGTTTGCCTGGGGCAGCTCAATAACAGCCTCGCGTTCCTCAAATGCATCAAACTCGTCCGTTCCGTTTACAATGGATTGCAGCGTCGGGTATTGCCAATCCGTCAACATGGTAGTGCTGTTGAGATACCACTTGAACAAACCCTCGCTGTTTCTGCCGACCGTGGCTGTGGAGAGATCCTCCCAGTCAGCGACAGACACGCTCTTTGGTACGACAGGAACGAGATTGTGGGTCTCATCAGCACACTCGTCAACATATTCATGTCCGATTGTTGTGGGAAGATTAATGCTGTCGCCGTAAGAGATGATACCCTTGATGTTTTCCGGGTTTTCGACATCAGAACAAGCAGACTGTGGGATCGCTCGCATCCAAAAGTTGCTAGCAACGGAAGCCTGGTTCGCGGTGACAATAACATCATATCGTTGTCCTAGAATTCGTTAGACTACAAAACTTCCAACCATCAGGATTCGCTACTCACCCATTCCAATGCTGATGTGCGTGGCTTCATAAGGCTGGACTGGAATAAGGTCGGAAGAAATGACTGTCATGGTGTGGTTGTCAATGGAGAATTTCCAGTGGGTGTCAACAGCAGAGTTGACCAGTCTCATTCGGTAGGATTTGCCAGCTTCGAATTTGACATTGAGGCGAGAACCGGTTTGAGCCGAGTCCCCGTCCAAACCAAAAACATTTGTACCATTAATAAGTCCGTTAGCAAGCTGGGGAGGGCCGGTGGTCTGGGCAGCAGAGTACAGCTCATCCACTGTCTGATGATCCCAGTCGTTGAGGAAGATCATGCCCAAATCTTCATCGTAGTTCGCCGAAGCCGGGCCATTGACAACAATGCCGCCGAAAATACCCTGGTAAGCCTGAAGGGCAAAGTGAGAGTGGTACCAGCTGGATCCGTACTGTTCAGCCCTCCAGGTATAGGTCATGGTGTCTCCCACGGCAAGCGGGCATTGGGTGATGGAGGGAACTCCATCATTTGCATTGGTGTGGTTTTGGCGCATGCCGTGGAAATGGAGACTTGTTCCGTTGAGAGAGCTCGTCAGGGAGTTTATGAGGTGCACCTTGACAGTGTCGCCCCAGTCGGCAAAAATGGTAGGCCCAGGGATTGAGCCATTAACCGCCATGGCGGTTCGTGGAACACCATCAGGAGCGATAGTGATGTCGCTGACCTCGAGCCAATACTCTCGGGTGACGCCGGTGTCAACCCGCTGAGTCATGTAGTCGGTGTTGATGTCGTGGTTGCACCACTTGGATCGAGTGGTAGCTGTGTTTCCTCGGCATGCCTTGGGAGTAGAGCCCGAACCACTACCTGAGCCATTGCCCGAACCATTGCCCGAACCATTGCCTGAGCCATGGCCTGAGCCATGGGAACCCGAGCCATGATTAGACCCGGAACCATGATTAGATCCGGAACCATGGTGGGAGCCAGATCCATGGTGGGATCCAGATCCGTGAGATCCAGACCCTCGAGAACCACCTTTGGAACCGGATCCATTTGAACCAGAGCCACGAGATCCAGATCCACGGCCGGAGCCAGAACCATGGTATTGAATCGAGCTATAACGAGAGTTCGATCCGTCAGAACCCCTTGCAACAAGTCCGGTGTCGGGGACAGATCCGGCCAAAGCAGCAACGAGGCTGCTAGCCAAAACGAGTGTTTTAAACATATTTATGAAACGAATGTGGTTTAAGAACAAGAACGAGTGACATCAAGGCCGAGTTCAAGCCTTGGAGGAAAGAGCGTGGTTGTCTGAGCGTATCCTGAAGTTGAGACCAGGAAATGCCTTTATACCACGGCTCATGATACGGGTAGCTGTCGTCGACCCAGTCCGGCCTCAAACTATCTTCAGCTGCGGCCCAGAAAGCCGCGCAGCTCAGCCGCACACTCAATGGGGCAATTCGAGTAAGCCGCTGTCGCCGGCCGTGAATAGGGGCCCGCATGTCCTAGCTGACAATGGTGTCTTGGGGCGACGTTTAGTCCATGCTGCAATACCCACCGAATTGACTGGATAGCCAAGACGGCAGGAACGGTCATTGATGCAGGTACCGCAGCCGCACCTCCACCAGAATAATTCGAGGTGCTCTCGTTGGCCGCGGCTGTGGCCGAGTGGGCTGTGGAGATTGACCGCGTAAAAATCATACGCTAGCGCTGGCGGTGGGCAAGGTTGAATGACACAACCCTGGTGCGCATCGTGGGACGGCGGAGAACTTTATCTGGGGAAGAAAAAAGAGCCCGATTAAGATGGTGATGGCTTCTCAGCCCAACCCGTTTACCGACTAGTTTGACGCCCGTCAATCTCAGCCCACATGATAAGCACAGCCGTCACAAGACCCGATGGAGTCGGCCATTGCGCGTTTCGCGTTTCGGGCTGCAGCTCGATGCCCCTTTTGATGCTCCCAACCACGGGTGGTCCCACATTATGTTCAGCTGGTATGGGGACCTGATGTTGTCGATTGTTCATCAAGTCTTGGCTCCTGGTCGCGATGCCCTTATAGCCTTTCATATTCCTGACATCCCCGATAACCCCAGGCGACCCAAAGAACCACACTTTTCCCATTAGCTCTTTGGAACACAACATTTGCAAGCAAGCACTGAAAACACCTCTCAAAATGCGTTTCGCTGTGGCTTCCTCTTTATCCGTCGTGTTGGCACCAGCCATGGTCTCTGCCAGCACCATCCCCCGCGACTTCCCGTCTTCGTTTCAAGTCTATGGATACGGAGAGGGCATCGGAGGGCTTCCTGTTTTCTCCGCCGGGCGTAAGTATTCCGCGGCTACCGGATGCGCATCTCATTAACATGCATTCTCCCACAGGTGAGGCCTATATTGGTGACTACAAGTCGGCCGCCAGCGATGAGGCTGCCCCTGTGATTTGTAAGTTCTGCATTCTGACCTTTGCAAAGGATCGTCTAACAAGCTCCAAAGTCACACCAACAAATGACGCGTGGTTGGCATCGCCCAACACCACCGAGACGAGTCGACCCACCTGGTCCAACCACAAGTTTGCCATTCCTGCGGCCTCCTCTTCGTCTGATGAGGTTACCTTTGTCGAGAATGACAGCAATGACGTCGTCACTAATTCATTCACTTCCTACGGCAGTGTTGTTCTTGTCACAGGCGGCGACGGAAACGCCGAGTCCAACTGGTATGCCGTTGGCACCGAGACTGAGGGAGTCTATGCCTTGAAGTGGGACAATGGACAAGCTGGAGGCATCTTGCTTACTCTGAAGGCAACCGCTCCTTCCACTGAGTCCTCGGAAGCTTGAAGAGGTTCACTCCGACGCAGATGGAGGATTTGGATTGAGTGCGTTTGAGAATGGTGTAGTAATAATTTAATTTCGGATACCTTAGATTGCAATGCAACTTGTACCTTCATTTTCAATCTTCAAAGTAAAATACAGTGCACTTCAATATACGCGCTGGAAGTAAAACGTCGTGTCTTCTTCTTCAAAAGGCCTCGAATCGAGAACAAGCCATGGTCAATATTCAATACAGCGCAACGACGCCCACCACACTGGGCGATGGCGTTTCAGATCTGTCAGCCAACCCTTCAGCCAGCCATGTGTCACTCAATGCTACCACAGTTTCGCTTAGACCCTAGCTACCCAGCCTAATTGACTCAGCGGCACGGGAAAATCCCACAAAATAAAGCCTTTCCCGAACGACGAAGTTGTGGTGGGCCTTCATCCTCATTGAACCCACTGTGGCGTTCTTCGGGATGTGGTGGTACGTTGGGGCGTGGATCACCCGGCGCGGGATCGAAGACAATTTTAGCGTTATCTTCTCATCAGCTTAGTCTGACGGTGCATCATGGTGCCACAAGCAAGCCACGCTTCGCTAGCTCAGATGGATCAAGCGTCAGCTTTAGAAATTCAAAATTGCGGCCTTGAGATTCGCAGCGGAAGAATCCGAAACAATACGCTACTTGGATTGAAGCTTTATGCTTAATTTGACACCTGTACGCTGTACACGCAGGGCTTTGCGCATTGAGCAAAGACAAAATGGACAATTTTTTCCCAAGGAAAGCAAAACATGAAGCATCCCATCGAGCAAGGATTCGGCACCGTGAAAGGATCAAGCTGAGTACCAAGATGGGTGAGGCTGAAACACCAGATCTCGTATTCCGCACGGATAGATGTTGGCGGTCTTGTGCAAAAGTCCACCGTCAGCAAACGTAATGAATTGATGGCGGGCTGAAGACGGAATGGACGCCAAGAAGCCAAGCACTGAGAAAGCTTCCGGGCGGATTGTCGAGTCGATCCGCTATCAGCTGGGCCACTAGCGACTCCTTTTTCGGCCTTGCCGCTGTGCCTAGACTAGCATCTTAACATTCCGCGGAAAATTTTTCGGCTCGGCTCTGTAGATCAACTCCAGCGCGGTATGTTCTTTCAACAGTTTGTTTCATCGACCAGTTTGTATTTTTGTGCATGGTCCATGCGTTTCATTTCCTAGCAAAGCTTTTATTGGTTTTGCCGCGTGTAATATCACAAGCGAGGCATGTGCATATACGATGTGGGTCGGTCAGTGCATACAAATGAGAGATGAACGGTACAGGGTATCTGCCAATTTTTTCTGCACACGAAAGCCAATATCACCATAATCTTCACTTGAGACTGGAAGCAGACTGGTCAGCATACAAGGGGGTTGGACTGTTACCCTAAAGCTGTAATTTTTGTTTTTCCACGCTATTCTTGTACCTGACAAAGGGTCAAGAAAAGATATTTGGACGTATGTAGTTAAATTGGGCATGATCAATTTCAACCAAATTACAATTCCAGTAGCAGGGGCTAAACTAAACAATCTCATGTATGTAATGCCAAATAATACCACCGTCAAGATTAAGTGTAAACAGTTAAAGGATTTGCCTGCTGGGCATCAAGGTTCTAGCTTAGGAATGAGAGTAGGTGAATTCCCTGTGATGTTGCGGTAACAGACCCACTAATTAGTAAAAATTTGCCCGTTTTTTTTTTTAGAGGAGGGGGGGTTCGATTATTTAGATATTTCACAACCATGATGCAAATTATCCCTATTCTACAACCTCAATTCTTTTGGTAACTTGCCATACTGAGAAGTGGTAAGCGAGAAAGGGTACTTGAAATGATATATTTCCGCAATCAACAACAAAGCGTGATTGGTTTAGTGGTAAAATTCTCCGTTGCCATCCGAGCAACGTCGGGGAGCCCTGGGTTCGATTCCCAGATCACGCATTGGTTTCATTTTTGCTCCCCTGGAAAGGGGCGTTATCTTTTTCCAATCATTTGGCTCGCATTGATTCTTCGCTCACGACCTTTTGCAAAACACATGATTCATCTCCTCCAAACAAACTATCCAGTTCGGGGTTTCCCTTATTAAAATGGAGCCAGTGGAATAGGCTTGAGCTCATCTATAATTAATATGAAACAGAAGGTGTATTTCAACTATCAAAGCAGCTAGGCTACCATCCAACCACCCTCAGTACTCTTCATGCCCAAATACAAAGGCACTCTCAAGCAGATAGTTTAACACCTCCAGGCACAGCCTTTTGGAAAATCTGGTCCGGGTCATACTTTTGACTGACGGCCTTCATGTTCTCGACGTTAGAGCTGCCGTATCCTGCAATAGCATCCTGCCAAGGACCCGCGTAGTTGAGAAAGATGTAATCGTCGGAGGCATCGTGCTCCTGCGCCACGAGGCCTGCCTTGTCAAGAAGGTCTTTCATGGCTCCGTAAACCTTGTCATCATCTGCTTCATTTTCCCATGCGACAGTCAAACAGTAAAGGGCCCGATCCTTCTCCTCCGCATCGAGTCCTAGGGAATTGCCACCAGTCGCTGCCGAGTGTTTCATGACGAACTGGCCAAACGGCTGCACGCTCACAATGAACTGATCGACGGTACCTTTGAGGCCGGCCATTGTCTCCTGGGACAAGTTGGCGAAGCGCTGGGACACAAAGAGGTCATTTTTGTAGGTGGCGGTCGCAAATGCCCTGCGGGTAGTACCGTTGTCGTTGCTGGATGCTAGTTCTACGGCAAAGCCCGTCATCGAATCAATGCGGAATGTGTTGTTTGATTGGAGAGGGATGAATTGGCCAAAGACGGAACTCGGCGGGGCTTCACCTTTGGTGTAATGGTTGTTCGTCATCACGATGCTCTTGTCTTCGTAGAAGCCCCAGTCCAGCGTGAGCTGTGAGAATTCGTCATAGCCGTCACTGTGGGCGAACTCGTACGTGAGATTGACCAAGGACTCTAGCGCAGAATCAGGGTACGTTGCCACACCGCCCCAGAACTTTCCCTGGTCAATAGCGCGCAGGTCCAAGCGTGTGACGACGCCAAAATTGTTGGATCCCCCCTTGAGAGCTTTGTATAGGTCAGGGCGGGAGGTTTCATTGGCATCCACTATCTGGCCATCGGCGAGGACCATCTTTTCTAGAGTTAGACAATAGTCTAAGATAGTTGAGGTCGGAACAAACCTGATAGTTGAGAACGTTGTCGCACGGAAGACCGTATCTGGGAGAGAAAAAGGACATGCCACCTGTCATCATGTTAGGTAATTTCTCCATCGAGAGTGGGCAAACTCACCTGAAAGGACTAGGCCGCCCACGCCCACAGTTCGCGAGCGGCCTCCAACAACAGTTAGATTTAAGGGGTCCAAGATTCCAAACACATCCTCCCATCTGTTTCCTGGGCCAACCGAAACGATGCCTTGCTCGGTTTTCGGGGTGACCTCGTTGAGATAGGACAGGTCAATCGTAACACCGTCGTTGATATTGTTTTGGTTTGCACCGGGCGTGTGACTATGCGCTGGTTAACCGTTGCCGCGTCTTGGTGCTCTGGACGAACGTACCCTCCGCTTCGGATGGCGAATGTGCAGCGCTGGCACCCTTCCTTGAAACCTTCAGCAAGCGTCTTTACAGCCCTGGACACATCTTCGACACTTTTTGGTTGGACCACACACGCCGGCTTCATCTCCCCAGCCTGGGCTGCCCAATACGGCTCAATCGAGGTGAACTCATCTTGGCCGAGTAAGACCTCGCTTCCCAAGCTTGACTGTAGTCTATCACACTAAAGAAATGTCAGATGGCTTCCAGGAAAATGGGCGGCTCGCCTTCGTGACTTGTAGAAGTTCGAGATGGATTGACTTACACAGTCGGTAGTAGCGTATGAAGGCGCCGAGAGCAAAAGCGTAAACGCCAATGATTTAACAAGCCCAGCCATTTTGTCTCAATTTTTCAGATTTAGAATGGCTTTTGAGATGCTGAGTGATACAACGCCTTCTTTATATTAGGTCCATATCATATAGGAAAATGAATCTGGCAGTCTTGTCAATGTTGATGTTTATTTTAAGTCGTCTTTCGGTCTCGCTTTCGGATCTGGCACCGAGTTGATCAAGTGATGTCATGCACTCCACAAAATATGCTAGATGAATGATCTGAAAACACGCCGACCGTGCTCTCGCCTTGTTACTGACGCATAAAAAGTTAAATATAGCACCTTAGCCCAATTCTAGAACTGCAACGTTAAAATATTCCGTCATGGCTCTCACCCCGCAGTGGACTCCGGCTTCTCATACCCTGATTCCGGAATTGTAAAAAAAATAAAAAATTCTCGTTGATGCATTATTATAGCTGATTCATCTTTGATTAGGAGAAGGAAAGCCAAACTACCGCAGCAAAACGGACTGGGGATATTGTCTTAGCGAGTCTGAGCCTGCTTCTCCAAGTATGCTATGGGCACAATTCATATATATTGCAGCATAAGACAAAACTCGTCTGGAAAGTCATGGCGATTCCCAGGGGCGTTAAATGCCTCGGCTGCCATATTACAACAAGACGCACAGTTCCGGCTTGGCTGGAGCAGCCAGCACACACCAAGCCTCCTTTGGAAGGAGGCTTAAATTTGTCCTTTATTCATTCGCGAATGAAGCCCTCAGATAGAAAAGGGTCTGCCCGACTGTGCCGACAGTGCTTACAGATCTGTACGCGGGACAGGTGACCGGGGGTAGCATTGTCAATTTGAAGTGTTTGTGGCATGCGACGGGGAATACCGGTCGTTTATCCGCCTGGCAAGGCTTGGCTAACTATTTCAGTGGATGCTGACAAAGCATTCCCATTTTATCTGCATCACAGATGTGGTTGAACCCACCAAGAATCAGCCATGGTACCTCTCTCGTGGGACCACATCGTCTGTTGGGCAGCATCCAAAGTATCAGTGGGCATGCCCCAGAAATTCCACAGTCACTTAGCTGCCGGGTTGATTGTTGGCTTCCATCTTACCTGCATATAGTCCTGTCGCCCAGTTATTTGTCTTGAACTTGTTTCTGTCTTCTAACGGATTCATTATTGCGGGTCAGTGTCAAGGATCAGTGTTTGGCATAAAGGGGATGCAAATTGGGTTTTGAAACAACTCACCAGGATATACAAGAGGAAATTTATACGTAATTTACCTAAAACTAAAGGGGCCCAGGACCTTTTAATGCCAGTATTTACAGCTACTGTTGGCGAGAGAATATAGCTACTGCGCTTGATTATAGTTTGTTAAGGAAGTACCTCTGCTTTTGTCTCACGAATAACTACGGCACTGTCATGTAGAAGGAACTTTTTAGGAATTTAATGCAATAGTAATATTTGGGAGAGTTTTATTTCGGGACAAAACCAAGCCTAGTTATATGCATAGCCAAACTATCGGTTGGGCGTGTCGCCACCGTCCTTTAATCATACAGTCAGTGGCTTGTCTAGACAGAGCAATCCCCAAGCTGTTTTGCGCTGTATCCCTTCGACTGTGGTAAGCCTCCACCCACGTACCCCGCCCCACATGACCCCAGCAAAAGCAAGGTGACCTCGGGTGACATCAATGACTTCAAGAATCAATGCCACCCAATTTACTATGTAATTAATTTTTTAATTAATAATGGAGTCTCAACAGCCCTCTAATGAGGCCATCAATGTGTATGACGATGACAGTTTTATC